>JAMPIV010015027.1:0-111034 GCA_024509875.1 Oreohelix idahoensis | reverse complement strand
GATTATCACGGAATCACTATTTTAACCAGTAATCAAAAGAAAATGGTTTATGGCCCTGGCGCGCTAGATGTTATCAAAATTCCTGAGTTGAACGACTGAAGGAGAATCGGGTTATAGAAACAGTAAGTATATATATATCATTCAAATTTCCTTTTCTTTCATCTATAATGGCGTTAGATATCGCATTTACTGTGTGTGAGACCTAAAAACTTTCTGGAGCGAAAAGATGAAAGTTCAATGGCTTTAAGTCTCACGGTCTTTCCAGCTGGTTCTTTTGTCCTGGAAGTGGTGACCGATATCAAAGACTTTCGCTCTCCTAGCGGTTTTTTTTTACCTGTAGAATGCCCGTGTTGCCAGATCAAAGAAACTAGGGAATTTCTATTACTTTCCCCTGGACAAACTTCAAACAGGGTCTCAGTTCCGCCTAATCTCACGTGCTGTCTGTCTGATCGAGTATTATATGATTGACAGATAAGCTCGCAGGATGAGTGGAAAGGGAGTAAAATAAAGCGTGATTTGTTTCCCTGTTCTGACTGACAGGTCAACTGAAGATGGTAAAACACAGTGTTAGCCCGTGTTTTACAGAAAAGAAAGGCTTGATCGGGGACAAAATGGTAACGTTGGAGAAATAGACAGTTGGTAAAAATGCATGTTTTAGCTAGCAAATCAGAGTGAGCAGCTATAAGGTCACAACTAAGCTGTCAGATTACTGTAGGCTCTTTTTCCATTACACGTCCACACTGCTATTGGACTACCTTTTACCCATAATCCTTTAACGACCATCTGGCAATCATGACAGGTGTTTCGTCCAGTCGATATTTTTAAGTAGTTCAGTAGTTCTCATTGATACTTATTCATTCATTTTGCGTCCCTCGTTCCCCAAGGAGCATGGGCCCTTCAACGAATTAATAACAAGTCTTTCATAGCTCTGTGACCGTCCGCCCCCCAGGTCTGTGCAATATCCCTCTTTAACCTTTCGTATCTGTTTCCAAGTCCCATCTCCTTGTGTGTGTTTTATTTGTTTTGGTTCTCCCTCTGTCTGTCTTTCCCTGGAGTTTCCAGAAGAAGGTCTGCCTTATAATGCTTTATCAGCTGGTATACCGCAGCGTAAATGTCATATCAGTGGCCGGGGGGGGGCCGACGTCATTCCTCACCTCCTGTTCCACTGTTGTCATATGACCGTCCTCGTACGTACATTCCTGGAAACCCCTTTATGTAGATACCAAAACAGTTTCTCACGCTCTGACCAATCCTGGTGTCTTTGAACATATGCAAGCTGATATCTTAAAGTGAAGGAAGAAGAAGATCCACTAGGTACTAATCTGGTTCTTCCCATCAGAGCCCCCATTTAGTCCCAATCCTGTTTAACGCAGGCGCTCAATTTATTAAAGTCTGTAGTTTTTTTTTTTTGGTTGTCATTTTTTGTCGTTATCTTGGTTTTTTTCAGAATACTATTTGTTTGGTTTTGGTTTTAAAGTACTATCTTCATTGCACACACGGACAACTCCATCAAGTGCTCCGATCTCCTCCCTTAGATCACACAAAGGATGAATGATCAGCCACAGGTACAGCAACACAAACTCGTAGGACTGGCGAGAATCTCAATGTGTGTATATAGAATGACACATGTCTATAAATATATTTTGTGGTGGGTAGGTTTCCTAATTTTTTAATTTTGCCCAGGGCAGCCGCCTTATGGCCTAACCTACTCTTTACGATTTCTCCAAATGCGGTGGGGGGGGATTTTTAACTGCGCAAGTGCGCAACTTGCTACCGCGGAACCCTCCTACTTTTTTATCCCTTTTCCCCGAGAATGCTAGGCATCCGATTATTTCACTACCCAAGTAGGGACTAGGGCGAAAAAGTAGTTTTGACATTCATTAGGACCCACTGCTTCTGAAAAAACAATTTCCGTAAATTATATTCCCTCTACTGGGAATCGACCCGGTGCCTTTAGAATGCGAGGCGGCGCGAACGCCCATACCCTCTTAGTCACTCCACTCCAACCCCCCCTTTCAGAGCTATCTATAAAATAGGACTGTCTTGATATTTGGATGATGTTACTTTTATGGCCGGACATGATTTGTTTTAATGTTCATGTACTTCTCAATATAGTGAAGAAGACTAAACTCTTGCCCTTTTGTTATTTTTATGTTGATAATAAGATGGCTGTTCCTCCATCTTTATCTATTAACTGTTGCTGCCATAAGATCTTTCAGTGTGAAATCCACACCTTTGGAGACATGAGTTGAAAATTTTTTCAATCCTCATCCATTAACCTGCATTTAGCGGTACTCCAGTAACATCTCCATGCGTTACTGGCTCCTTCTTCCTCCATTCCCCCCCCCCCCCCTTCCCCCCCCCCCCCCCCCAATTCACACACCCGCTCACTCACTCACACACACACACTCTCTCTATTTTTAGTGTTTCATTGTTTTCAATGTCTTTAATTTTCTTTGTCACCTTTTACTGTGTTTCTTCAGTTTCTCAATTGTCATAAGTCATTCTCACTTCGTCTCATATTTCTTATCTGCTTATCACTTTCTTTGCCTTATTTTTCGTTTATTTCATTTCTCTCATAAACTTTATAATTCTTTTGTGTGTGTCCCTTTCTCATTCTTCTCAGCATCTCCCTTTTTTTTTTAAATTCTTTCTTAATCGTTTTCTCTTGATTCTGCTTAATATTTTTTCTCACTTTTATTATTGTTATTTCTCTCACATCACATTTTAATCTTATCTGGCTAACTTTTCAGAAAGGATTGTGTGTACACTTAATGGCGCTTACATTCTCCGTGTGTCCGACTATTCTTTCATTCCCACAGCTTGTAACAATCTCCCTTATCGTAACCTTATCTCCCATTCACATACGCCCCCTCCGGGAATGCTTTCATTTGTCTTGCGAGAGTCTAGAATGGGCTTGAACCAGTTTCAGAACTGCTTTGGCCGGATAGCTACATCCTGAGTTATGGTTCTTACAGGAAAAAGAATAGTCCCCATAGTAGATAAAACTGCCGTAGGGGAGTGAAGTGCTAGAGACTTCACCGTCCAGCATCGAGAGGTGGGGGTGACCAGTTCCCTTCGTCCTTGCTTTTTCCTTCCATTACACACAGGGAGGTACCCATTTACAGCTGGGTAGACTTGGAGCGTGTGAGTACTGTGATTCGAACCCCGGCACCTGTGCCGCGAAGAGACCAGCGCTATAACCACTCTGTCAATCGGAACGCTCATTGTTACAAAAGCAGTTCCTTAATCTTATTCGTTATAATGGGTATAATGCACCAGAATATTTGAAGGAGAGGGGGCGGGGTGTCAAAATTGTGTGTCGATGTGTGACGATAGGGGGAGTGGGGGTTTGAAAATGTGATGTCCAAAATATAAAAAAAATTCTCAAGTACGAGTGGGGCTTGCTTCTTTCATAAATGATGTTTGAAGAAAAAAAATGGGGTTTGTAACCTCCATCCTCAGTCTACTTATTTCCGCAATAGTTAACAACTCCCTCGTGGACGACTTATATTAATATTATAATCTCAGCTGAAATATCGGATAATTGTTATAACATTTAACTGGTTTAAATTGTGTTTTAAGTATATATTTCTTTTTTAAGTATATTGTAATACAAACCTTAAATAAACAATGTGCAGACTAAATAAGCTTTATTGTTGATTAAAATTAGATTTTCTTTTTAAACTGGTTCACAACAGTTTACAGTTGTGTGTGTATGTGTGAGGGGAGCGGGTGTAAAAAGCATTTATTTGGGTACGGCAAAGGTCGGACCCTGTCTCATGCTAGGACCACGGCAAAGGTCGGGCCCTGTCTCATGCTGGGACCACGGCAAAGGTCGGGCCCTGTCTCATGCTGGGACCACGGCAAAGGTCGGACCCTGTCTCATGCTGGGACCACGGCAAAGGTCGGAACCTGCCTCATGCTAAGACACGGCAAAGGTCGGACCCTGTCTCATGCTGGGACACGGCAAAGGTCGGACCCTGTCTCATGCTGGGACACGGCACACGAAAGGGATGATCTTGTTTAAACAGACTGATTAATTAACCACTATTTCACTTAATAAAAGTTTATTTTATTTGCGCTGGTTAACTATACTGAAGCACATTAAAAACGCACCACCTGTATAATCCAGGAACAGAGTGTGAAATGTAAATATAAATGTTTACAAGTTTACATATTTGGAATCTTTATTCATTTTCCTATGAATCCGTGCTGGTCATTAATTTGTACATTTGATTGTTATGAAATTCATTGCATTCTGTGCAGGCAAGAGAGAAACCCAAAAATGCAACCAATAAAAAAATTCATTCACACTATCCTTGTTATCTGGTATGTCCACCGTGTGCTTGCAAACAAGCTTGGCAGCGGCTCCGCATGGAACGCACAAGTCTCTGAAGGAAATTCCGGGGAATCAAGTCCCATTCACGTGTAAGAGCAGCTTCGAGCTGTTGCAGATTAGCTGGAGAACCTTGCATGTAGACTCTGCGTCCAAGCTCGTCCCACAGATGTTCTATAGGGGACATGTCTGGTGATAGGGCAGGCCAATCAATCGTCACAAAGTTCTGCTGCTGTAGATATTGCTGCGTAATGCATGCGGTGTGCGCACGTGCGTTATCCTGCTGGAGAAGCTGCAAGTCTGGATAATTTGTGAACGCAGGAGCAATCAATGCATCCAGAACCTCATCACGATATGTCACAGCATTAACATTTCCACGGAAGACGGGAAGAGGCAAGCGATGGTGAAAACTGAATTCCCCCCCCCCCCACCAAATGTGAATACTGCCACCTCCAAATCGGTTGTGCTGACGAACACAGCAATCTGCAAAGCGCTCTCCACACCGTCGCCAAATCCGCATACGTCCATCAGCAAAGGATATGTTGAATCTGCTCTCGTCTGCAGTCTAGTCCATCTGACATGTTGCTCTGCCCATTGCTGGCGCTGCTGACGATGTCTGTGAGTCAAGTTTGGCCCAACATAAGGTCGTCTTGCAGTAAGGCCTGTATCTCTGAGTCGTCGTATGACTGTCATTCGAGAGACTTGCCCACGTCTACACACTATTGCTCTTGCTGTTTGACTTGCCGGGAGAGAACGATTCCTTAGGTGACTCAGCACAATATGACGATCTTGCGCAGTGGTAGTAACTCGTGGTTGGCCACTCCGAAGTCTATCCCGGGCACTGCCAGTGGTTCCGTAACGTTCATTGAGACGTATAATAGTGCTGTGGTGGCAATTCATCCTTCTGGCAATGGCCCGCGAGCTCATTCCGGTCTCCAACATACCAATGGCTCGTTGGCGGTCGTTTTCAGTTAGTCGTGGCATTTCAAGCACATCTACTGGGTGTTTTGTCTCAACGGCCTTTTTATACCGAGTATACTGCCACAACGCGTACACATTTTCAGGGTCATAGCTGTTGGGAATCGTGTTGCACGTGTAACTTTCATTGTTTTCATGTAGTCTGTACACAAACCCGTGGGTTGAATCATGCACTTTCCATCCCAGCAGCCATTCGCTCTCTACCTCATGACAAACACGGGGAAAATCCATTCCCACACTTTTTTTCCAGCTTCTCGGCATCAGTATATATAATAGTGGTGCGTTTGTAATGTGCTTCAGGGTGGGATGGTTAAATGTCATGGCAACAATTGGGTGGGTGACCTCATGGGACGACCTATGTAATGATCATTTAACTGCGCATTGCCCCGCCTGGAGGCATGCCTAGTTAGTGCTGTTCGCCTAAAGGGAACTAAGCAGAGAAAGTAGAAGTACAGCTCCCCCTTGAAAAAAAATGGATGGTGGTTAACTAATGAGAATGGGCGAAATTAAATTGCAAGTGATATTGAAAAGGATTCTTTAAATTTGGAAGCTGCCATGTACCACCTTGTCGATTTCCCCAGCGGGTCTCCTGAAGAAACACATACAAATAATAGGACACTACTGTTTTCCATACAGGTTATGTCGTAAGTGGCGAGTAGAATGAGGTTGGGGCTATGGGGATCTAGGCAAACTTCAGAGTACGTACAATAAAGTGCTGCAGAAACCACAACTGTAAGAGCACATTGAAAGCTTTGATTCGTGCTTCCTGAAAGGGAGATAGCTCCCAGTGGCAGCTACGGGTGCTTCATTAAGGAGCCAAAAGGGAGAATCAATATGTATATATATAAAAATCTTAGCATTTCTGTCACTAACGCTAAGGGATTGCAACGTATTGCGGTTGAAAGTTAGGACATTAATTATATTGTTTCCCATTATATGTACTTTCCCGAAAATAGTAAACACTTACCAAAGAGAAATGTGCAAATGACGGTGTGCACAAAAATATATTTATAGAATGTGTGATCCCGTTATACACACACATTTCCTCGCTGTTTGGTTGCTACATAGTTCGTGTTACTGTGGTGATGCACAGTGGTTTTTAAAAAAATAACTTTTGAAATAAGTAAAATTGCCGTTAGGGTAAATTGGGGTGATTTTGAATGTAATTCCTGTCTTGTGACGGGTCTTTTACACTAGTGAGAAAAACTAACTGGGAAGCCTACGAAGCAACAACCCACGAGTCCATGTGATCCCAGACAAAGAAAATGAATTCCCAGTAAACGCCAATGTGAGGATCGGCATCATTTTTTCTTTGGTTCTCCTTACGGGGCAAAATGGTGCTGCAACTAGAGTGGTCTCCTTACAGAGAAGGCCTGCGCCAAGCAGCCACATGCTGTTGCGTCGGTGGTTTATCTGGCTATTTGTTTTAGGTGAATTTTTTTTTTTTAAAGACAAGGTATCCCGTTCAACCCTAGTGTCGTAAATTTTTTTAAAGATAAGGTCAGAAGATAATTTGCAATGGGTCATCGTCTGAGCAAGAGGTGATAGTGGTAAATATGTTGAGAATTAAGGGTGTAAAAGAAATAGATTTTACACGAGGGAATAGTGTAAGAGGAAGATCTGATCTCTGGAGTGAGTGAGTTAGTTTTTCTAGTCCCGCCTATCTATACGACTATATTTTAATATCAGGACGACCTTTTTCTATCCCTATATGAAATATAAGTTACACTACACAAACGCCCATTTCGAACACACAATTCTGTGACAACAATACCACAAACTTAGTGAAAAAACCTATGGATAATTGGGTATGGGTATCATCTGACCAACACACTACGTTAAAGTTTTGTTTAGTGTTTTTATCCCTTAAAACTTTACAACATTCAAACAAGACATTATATATATATAATATATATTTATATATATATATATATATATATGTATATAGTATATACTACAACGGGCTGATCACCCGTTTGCCAGTCACTTCGATTACGGAAACAACAGCAGATGGATTGATTTGCCGTTGCCCTAAAGACGCCAATAGGCGTGATGGGAAACAATGGCAAAGAAAACCTATCTGCTGTTGCCCTAAGACGCCACTAGGCGTAATGGCCACTGACTGCCATGACGGTCGGTGGCTAAGGACGGAAGAAGAAGAAGAATATATTTAATGTATATTATATATACTATATATATGATATAATATATATATAAATATATATTATATATATATATACTATATAATATATACTATATATTTTAATATGCTATACATATACATATATATATATACAAAATATATATATAGTATATATGTATATATTTATATATAATACATATAAGTATATATAATATATAATATATATATTTATATATATATATATAAATATAGTATATATATAATCATTTTTACAGACATAGGAAAATTAACCCCAATAAGTGCCCTCCTCCCTTGTTGATAAAAGATCCCAAAAGAAGTTAATAACCCAAAAGGTCAAAGATTAACATTAAGGTATAGAATAGACAGTAAAGAAAAGAACAAGTTCCCACTAAAATGCTATCCAGTTTAAAAAAAATAAACAATAGTTAAAAAAACAGAAGTTTGCAGGTACAGTGTTTCCTGTAACAAAAGAAAATATTTCTCTCTCTCTCTTTCTCTGTTATACGTGGCCACTCACTCGCTCCTTACCTAATCTGGTGAAACAATCTTTTGGAAGAATAATCCATGAATGTGCATATAAAGTCCAGTAGTTGGTATCATCCGAATCGGGCCCCAGTCCCTCCAATAATAATTAAATTTTACACGGGGAACGCCTAATTTGGTGATAGATTTTTGGATACACAATTGTCACCTAGAATAGTTAATGCTGGAACTCTCTGAGATATGGCATTCCCAGTAAACAGCAGGAAAACATATGATTGCTAAAAACTGTTAATTATGATGATGATGATACTCCTATCGGCTTGCTCTGGGGTGAGTACCGATTATGAAACAGCGTATTTTCCTGGATAAAATCCACTTGGGTAAACGACTGTCAAAAGTCGGGAAAAATGTTATGTATATTGCCACAGCGGGCTGATAAAGTTGAATGGAAAAATCTGGGTATTTTGTAAGTCCTGTTACTCGAATTTACAGTTAAAAAATGTTAGTGTGTCGCCTTGGTAATCCCTGTTCTCACCGGTACGGGGACGAACGCCAAGAAAAAAACCACAACTATTATTCCTTCAGTAACTGAGGAAAGGACCACAATAGAAAACCACTGGCCGCTGGGTTTTGATCAAGCATGGTATTAAGAAGAAAACAAAACATTTAACCAAAATGCCAATATCCTATGCTATCAAGCGTAAGGAATGATCTCTTATCCTCTCTGGCACCTAATTAAATTAAAAGGCACACGGTATCTTAGCCTACACTATCGCTCGTCGCTTAACGAGTACGGGTTTTGTAAAAGCATGCCGCCTTTCCCCCCTCGACCCGGTAAAACAATCAGTGCACAATGTCAGTTATAATTTAATTATGACTACGCTCCTTTAACAAATATCGCCTGTCATTACTAGCTAGTTGATTGTCGGCGTCTATCGTTTTTACACATGATATTAAATGCTAGTCACTATATAATTACACACAATGAAAATATAATGCGCATTCTACTCTGTCACTTTATCCGTCACTCATAGCATTTTACTTAGTCAGCTAAACCGTATCTTCTGGTGTAAAAAAATGGTTGATGGTTTTTACATTAAGCTAAACACCTGGTAAGAAAATATCTACGCGTTTGCTATTTCGCTAGTCTTAACGCTAGGGACTCACAGTGAATAAAATGGTAAAACTTTAACACATTTAACACTTAAGCACAACTTATATTATTACCAGAAAAACAGAATAATCCCCATGAAGGCTATTAACGCACTATTTCACATAGGTTCTAGCGTACGCGTTTAGATTATCCAACATTTCTTGAGAGACTTGATAACTGACTTGGAGAGAATGCCGTATATATACAGATTTTGTGCAATATCTCTAAGAGATGTGACAATTCACACCTTCGTCGTATTAGGGAAAATAAACGAGCTTGGCTTCCGATATAAAGGATTCTCAGGTTCGTTCACTCGCGATGCCGAACGACATCAGAAGACACGCCGTGCAAACATAGGTAAACAACTCGCTATCTTTCTTAACTGGTCATACAGAGGACAGTCCTGTAGAACATGCTCAGCAGTTTGTTCGTTTAATCCACATGTGCACAGTGGTGAAGCAGACAATCGTAGCTTGTGCATGTGTTTATTCAGTTTGTTATGCCCTGTCCTGAGTCGAAAAATAGTTATCTGTCCCTGCCGGTCGAGAGTGTGATAGTCGTCTTTGGGTTGGTTCTGTTCTCTTCTGATAGTCTGGATAGCTCTCTTTTTCTCAAAGTATGTATGTGACTTCATTATCTTCTTGTTCACATTCTCCTCCCTTTTTTGCAAGTTTATCTGCCTTTTCATTTCCGGGTACACCACAATGAGAGATGGTACCCACTGAAGTATGGTTCTCTTTTTGGCAGCTACCTTGTTTTAGTTCATTTCTCAGATGCGGGAGTTTACCACCCTTGAGAGCTTGCAGGACAGACAGTGCATCTGTGAGGATGACTACCTGGTGGCAGTCAGAGTTGGTGTTATAAATCATATTTGCAGCTTGCTCTAGAGCTTGAACCTCAGCTGTATAGTTGGAACAGAATTTACCAGTGGGAATGTGCCTAGTCTCATAGTGGTTGTCAGGATATGAGATAAAGATACCGGCACCTCCATTCCTAACAGCATTAGTTTGCTGATCCATCTGTATAGGCATGTATCCATGATTGATCGGGATAGCTTTCTTGGATCATACTCAATGTAGCAGTTCGTTTTTTGCAGATCATTATACTCACATCCACTTGTGAGACCACTGACTGATGTATTAATTTGGAGGGCACTGCTGGCCTGCTCCCATGGTACAGGGTATAGGGTGGGCTTCAGTGGTGTTGTCTTCATGGATAGGTCTTCTTGATGCTGTCTTATAAGTCTTTTCCCCCGATGCACAAAGCTGCTACGCTTTAGACGTCCCAATGCCAGATCATCTAGTCTTGCCTTCATTGGGTGCATTGGCATACTGTTGTACTTTTCCATCTGGATCATGGTTTTTTGTGTCTCTTCTATGGGACAATGTCTGTAATCCAGCAACCTTCTGCATCTCTGTTATTGGTGTAGTTTTCATGGCTCCTGTAATGAGCCTGAGAGCTTGATTTTGCACCTTGTCCAAAGACTGCAGATGTGAGTTAGCAGCTGATGACCATGCTGCTGAGCTAAACTCTAAGTGTGGTCTTATTACTCCATTATAAATCTTCTTTAGATTTCGTTCATTTGCTCCCCAGTTGGTACCTGCTAATTTTCTGAGTATGCCTAGTCGTCTTCGGGCCTTTCCTTCTGCATTTTCAATATGCTTATTCCATGTAAGCCTTTGGTCAAATGTCACCCCAAGATAGGTGGGGTAGCTTTCTTCCTTGATCACGGTTGTCCCTAGGTGTATGTTAGCTGATTTGTCCTTGGGGGCGAGGGAGAACAGTGTTGTGGAGGTTTTGTCTGTGTTTATTGTGATAAGCCATTTCTCTGCCCATGACACTAGCATGTCTGCTGCCCGCTGCATTCTATAATTTGCTGTGGTGACATTTTCATCAGCGCACCAGAGTACTAGGTCATCTGCATATAAGGCAGCTTTAACTCCTGCAGGGAGATCTTTCACCAGGTCATTGATGTAAACAAGGAAGAGTGTTTGGGAAATTACTCCTCCTTGAGGTACCCCCTGATGGAGCAACACTTTTCTGCTCTGCAGACCGTCAAGAGTGACTCTAGTTCTCCTGTTATGCAAGTATGACTGGATCCATTTCATCATGTTGCCTTGGATTCCACTTCTCCTAAGTTTTGCAATGAGGCCATCTTTCCACACCTTGTCAAAGGCCTGCTTGAAGTCGACCCAGATCGTTAGGACCTTTTTCTTCTCCTGGAAGGCATCTTCTATTGCTTGAGACAAGTAAGTAACTTGGTCTTCTATACTGTAGCATTCTCTAAATCCAGCTTGTTCCGGCACCAGGATCTGCTCAGACTCTAAATACCATTTCAATCTGTGGTTGACTATTCGCTCCATAGTCTTCCCAACACAGCTTGTGAGACTGATTGGCCGGTAACTTGCAGCCTCGGTCTTACATTTCCCTTTCTTTAGTATGGGTATTGTGATGGCTTCTCTCCATACTTGGGGTACCGTTCCTTTCAACCAGCTGTGGTTGAATATCTCAAGCAGTTTTGTCTTTGCTGCTGAGCTCAGATTTACTAGCATTTCGTTGCTGATTTTGTCTGGGCCGGGTGACTTTTGAAACTTAAGCTTGGAAATAGCCTTCTGTAGTTCTCCTAGTGTGATGGGTTCCCTCATTGGGGCAGGAGTATCTGTCTGTCCCATGGTTGCCAGTATTTCTTTTCTTATCTCTCTCTGATGATCTATGTTAATGGGTAAGTTGCTTTCTGAACTGTATCTTCTAGCAAACAAGTCTGCAGCTTGTTTTCCTCTGAAAAGTTTGCCACCTTCATCCAATGTGATAGTCTGCCTAGGTGAGGAACGCTCTTCATTTAGAGACTTGACTAATCTCCAAAGTTTCCTGCCGTCTTTCTCAAGGTTCAGCGATGCCGTTTTAGTTCTCCAGCTTTTCCGTTTTTCTTCTAGCTTTGTTCTCTGAAACTCTGCTACAGCCTTTTTCCATTTGTTGTGAGTTTCAAGTGAAGGCTGAGACTCTGCGTCCTTTCTAGCCCTGTCCATAGCTTCCTGACGTTCTTGGAGTGTGCTGGACCAGTATGGTATGTAGTTACGCCGGCATCCTTTGGGAATGGTTTCTTTTGCAGCTTGTAGTATGCATCTGTTGAAGTCTTTTACCACTTCATTAATGTCTCCGTTCTGTACCTTGAGGGTAGACAGCAGCGTGTTCACCTGATGCCTGAATAAACCCCAGTTGGCTTTTTTGTAGTTCCATCTTGTAATGGCTGGGCCTGTACTGAGAGTTGCACTCTGGACAGTAAGAAAGATTGGGCGATGGTCGCTTCCCCCTAGTTGGTCTCCTACTTCTCTACTAATAGATCCAGCTATATCTGGTGTGGAGAAGGCAAGATCTGGTGTTGAAGTTGTGTGCCATCCTCTGGAGTAGAAGGTAGGAGTATCTGTGGCATTATTGACTAGGATTAGGGAGTGATCATCTTGCCAAGTTTCAACCTCTTCACCTCTGTGATCCAGATGGTTATAGCCCCAGCTCTGGGAGTGGCTATTAAAGTCTCCAACTGCTATAAAGTTGGTGGCTGGTACCTGTATAGAGCTGAGACTCAGGGGTTTGTTGTTCGGACAGTAATAGTTCAGGAGTTCTATTTCCATCTTGTCTACCTTTATCTGCAACAGCTGATATTCTGCTCCATCCATGAAGGTTTTCCTTTCGTGTGCAGGAATGTTATTCCTTACAAGAGTAAGTACTCCTCCTTTTCGTCTATCTTTTCTGTCGGATCTGAAGCATTGATATCCCCTTATTTTAAAGGTTTGATCTGCTTTCAAGTGAGTCTCTTGGATACAGCAAACACTGACTTGCTTCTCATACAAGATGTTTTCCAGCTCTGTCTTTTTGCTGTATCCAGCCTGCTTGCTGTTCACTCCCTCTGCATTCCAGTGCATCATGACAAGTGGCACTCTGGGTTTCTCTTTTTCTGTTTTGTTTTGGTCAGTAGTTCTCCTCCGCCGTCTGCTGACTCCACAAGACGGTCTAGAGGGTCCTCCAGTAGCTGAGGGTGGGCTCTGTCGAGGCTCAGAGCCCGGCACTGCACCTGCCTGGTGGAGCTCCACAGGGCGAGCACCAGTACGAGATTTATTTGACGGTGTACTCTCCATAGAAAAAAAAAAAGCGAGTTGCGTGATACTGTGGTTTCCGGTGCGCCTTCTGGCCCAGTATCTATGACTTTAGCACCTGTTCAACGGGAGAGTGGGCTCATCCCTAATCTGTTTATGTTCCCAGTAGTAGACTATTCGCAAGCAGCCTGGGGGTGTCACTGCTCTGCGCGGACCTTGTTTACCGAGGCGGCGTCCGAGCTCGTATGGTGAAAATATGGTTGCGTTATCTTCAAAATAGCCCTGTCTTTCCCATGGCTTTTCTGCCATCCTGCAACTTTGAGTTAGGGAGTTCTGAGCTCCAGTCTCTTTCCCAGGCATTTTATCCTGGCCTGGCACGCATACAGAGGACCCCACTTCTGGTTCTAAGTTAGCAGTTGGGGATAGGTGGGGTAGCACACTGTGCATTCCCCGTCATCCAGGGGGCTCTCCAACTATGCAGAGCTTGCACAATGCTGTGCTCTGGTTCTGGGCTCTCCCAAGGAATCCTCACGTCCTGCACAGAGCCACTTCCAGATACCCACCACCTGCCAACCCTCCATTGTAGAAATCTCCTGCATGCGGCCATCCAGTCAAGAGCCAGTATTAAGTCTGGTGCCCAAGTGATCCCCCCAAGCTCAGTGTGCAATGCTGGGTTCTCATCATGCTGCAACACAGGGGGGATTGTGATGCTCAGCCATCTCTCTCAACTCTGCACCGATAAATGACATCGGGGACTTAACTGTGTCTCAGTACTGGGAGGCCCCCGTTTCCGGGTACACCACACACAGCCAATTGAGGCAACGGTCGCCGTGGGCGTGTCTTCAGTGGGGAAGTTGTGGAGTCTTCCTGTCCATGTTCTTGCACATCCTAACACTGCCCGCAAGACATCGGAGGTTTGGAGAGTGGCCTTCTCTGCTTTTTTTGAGCCGGGGGTGGGCTCCCCGGGCAAGTCTCGATGGGGATCGGGACGTGTCCACGCGCCAGTGGGCCCAGCATCGGCCGCATCTGATGGAGGACTTGCTCTGCCAGGTTTGAGTTAGTAAATTCCAACTTTGTCATCTTCTTGGATTGTGATNCNGNNGTNCNTNTGGATTTCATACCGCCCCGGGTAGAAGCCAGAAGTGTACTGTGCCAGCTCTGGGGGAGATAAAGGGGGTGTTTCTGCGTCTCCTTGTGATACGTAGCCAAGGTAGGGCTCACAGTGCTCTTTCCCCGCCACCAAATTGCCTGCTGGTTACGCCGAGTTCTCCGAGGCTCTAGGCATGTGACCAAGAATTTGTAGGCAATAGGATCGTCAACGTCCTGAGTCTCTGTGCCTGTACGATGGGTTCCGATCTTCAGGGAGCAGCGATCCCACACTCGTTCCCACATCCCAATACTTGTTCAGTATCCATCTGGCTCCTTCCACCCACCCGTTGTAGTAGGCGTTGTACGGTGTAGATGGCACCGTTTTTTTTATTATCGAGGTTTGCTCCTCTAGATCCGTTGTGTTTAGCCCTGAGGATTTCGCACCTCAGTTACCAGGACTACCTCGAGGAGGGTGTGGCCTCTTCACCACGCACAACGGATTCTTGGGGTATGGAGTAGGTTTTGCTTAGGCCAAGAGACTAACACCGCAATGGTCGCTCCTTTCATGAACAAGAACTCACTAGGCCTAGGGTGAAGCAAGGGGGGAAACCCACTACCCACAACACCAGCACATCATACCCCCTGTCTGTAAAAGACTTTGCCCCGCTTCAAAGTGAGTCAACAGACAAGCTTATTGCATGGTTTTTGCCTTCGAAAAACAGTAAACACTAAACTGAAGCAGCAAAGGTGGTTCGGATCTCCATGGCTTTATTTACATTACGCATCACAGGTCCGTCCGGGCTTTGAAGATATGAATCCCTTTCATGTAATCTATTTATGGAAATAGAGCTACATGTTTTCTGTAGCTTCCGTTAGTGATTGTCTATCTTCAATCTGCATCCTCCTCCCTTCTATGCCTTCTCAAATTTCGACTCATAAATCCGCTCCAAACATTTCTCTTTTCCTGGTATGTATTTGATACTTTGAGAGAAGTACACGTTAGCAGCAGAGCCCAACGCTAAATCTTTGCGTTAAATTCTTTATTTGGCTCTAAGAAATGCCAAACGAGAGCTTGGTCCGATCTTGACTGTGAACGGAAACTCCATATAGATATTTCAGGTGCCTCCTGATTCTCATTCACAAGTGCTAAACATATCCCTCTCTACAACCAACCTACGGTCAATATTTCCCTTCCTGCCTTTATTCCAGTCTATGCACGGCTGCCGTATGCAACTGGCAAATAAAGAGTTCCCATATTAATTGTCAATCTGCTGATAGCAGTGCTTCGACCGGATTCCTGTCCGGGATATTATGGTATCCGTCGCGCAAAATGAAATGCGTTTTTAAGTCAAGTAGTAACACTTAGAATTGGGTATTTAGGATAGGTGTTCCTTGAGAGTGACTGTAAGACGTGTTCACACTCTGCATTCCAATTAACTTTGTCAGGGTTTCCCATTCTTTGTTAGGAGGTCAGTAAGACGGTTGCTGTCAAGAATTAAAGTTTTTTAATGAACTTTTGGTTAATATTGCACACACAGTGATAAGAAATGAAAGTGTCTCTTTTCGTTTCTAGGCCTCTTTGTCTGCCAGTATTTTTCTCTCCATTTTATTTTGGCAAGCCGGCCACATACATCACTTCAAGAAAATGGTTATTACCCAGGAAGTCAGCTTTTCAAAGCTGGATTAAACATTTGCTAGACGGGCGGTAAAGGCCAGAGTTTCTTTAGTCTCTTGAGAAGTCATAGCGACACGTAGTCAATTTTGTTCTTCGATACAGTTGTCATGTTTGCGATCAGTATGATCGTCCAATTTGAATTGTGGGGATATGTTGGATTTAGGCAAGGGTTCTAAAAGATTTTTCTACTTCATCATTACTAGTGAGACTCCTGTGCTGCGTTGGTGCAACCGAAAGGCATAACGCTTGAATTGTATAGGTGTCCTTCACTGGTGTAAAAGTTAGCAAGGGTTTAATTTCCTCTTGACTGGTATTGGGTAATAAACCTTTACTCAGGTTCAATCTTGGAGAAAATTCTTGCCTTGCTAAGCTAGGTGAAACAGTTCAGAAGCGTTTTGCAAAAAGGCTCAGGCTGGAATTCCGTTACTTTGTGTAAGTAAACGTTAATCAATACACAGCCAACTTCCTTGTTTAGGTTTCGTGCAACAGTACGACGCTATGAGCTACTGTAGGGCGATGTAGACTCACTAATAATCCCAGCTTGACGTATCCTTGTCTATTATCTCTGTGTAAACGTGTTGCTTTGCATACGAGCAATCGGTCGTAAACTTCTGTTCGCTACAGGTGTCTCGATTTGTTTCAGCTTCATATCGACAGTCTCAGGCGAGATGCGTTCGACCAGGTATTGTCCGTTAAGGACTTTCGTCTATGTACGTATTCAATAACGCTTTTAGTTTCTGTATGTTGTGCCTTCAGAGAGAGTGTCACCGAATTTAAACCATCTTTGTAAGATTCCCGTTTGTTTCACGAGGCGTCTATTCCATGCAAACTATCCGTCATCGTTTCCCCTCAATCTTCGGTTGCTTTACTATCCGGGCGACCGCCCAGGAGATGTTCGATGATGAATGGCACCGGTCTTCCAAATATTTCTTTAACAGATTTTATATGGTAGACGTTTGCCTTTTTCCTTTTAGTAGAGGCATCTTAGTAGTTAGTTCTCGAGATCCCTTTTTAATGGACGATAAAAACGGCCCTATTCCATCCGGATACGTGTAGTTTGTTGGCTCTCTGCGTAGCGAGTTGAGATAACAGCAAAACCTTTCTCTCCTGGTTTGCAATTTCTCTCTCTTTCCGCTTAGCTCTATTGTATCGTTTAGGCGTGCTTCACGCGTGCTCGCTTAAGGTTGGTTGTGTTGTTAGTAGTCCCATCATAGTTGTAACCTTTCCTTAAGTTCTGTAGTACATATTCTTGCTCGAGACGACGATTCATCAGCACTTGCCGTCTGTCAGTGACCGGAGTAAGGATCAAGATGGCCCTTAATAGGGTCTGCCGCGCGAATAAGAATGTAGCTGTCAGGGGTGGTAAACCTCGTAGATGCCTGTGGGTACTTCTCCCATGTAGGCGGATGAAGGCTTGCAGGATACTGAAAAGGCTGCCAATCTTCATGGTTTCTTCTTTTGTCCAGCTTACGTAACATCATGGTAATGGCTGCCGTTGAGCTGTTCCTCGAGCCCATTCCGGCCGTATGGTTACGGGCTGGTGCTGGATGTGTTTGCGTCCTCAAAATCTTAAAGATACTCCCTCCATTAAAGGCTAACGGAATTTTGCGATCCGTTATCTGTCACAACTCTGTTGAGGGGAACCCCAACGATTGTAAAAATCTTGCATTAGAGCTTCTGCGACATGCTTGGAATCCGTGCCATGTAAGCAGGTAAGCCTTCGCGCCCACATTTTTTGGTGCATTTGTCAACTGAGGTCGGGATAAAACCTGTTCCTTCTTTAGTCATTTACATAGGCGTCCTACAAATGATCGACTGCAACCAGTCAAATAGAGTGTCCCCAACTATTGGCATTTTCTCATGAGAATGGGGTGTGTCAATGCTTAGGGGTTGCCAACACGTTGGCACGTGGCGCAGGATATTATCACATATCTGATAATATCAGTTGTTCATTCTGATGCCACCCATAATAGTTGAGTCGATAATTCGCTAATGGTGGAAGTTTTATCCCATATGTCCGCTAAAGGGAAGAGATGCCGCATTAGTTAAGATTTGGTCTCTGTACTGCGTCTATGTACCGCGTACTAGGAGCTGCAGTTATGCTCCTGTTCAGGCGTCACCCGTTCTTTGATTACCAGGCATTTCCATCCTTTAGAAAAGATGTCTCGTGTGTCTGGGTCCTTTGGCATCTGGGCAGTCGTTTCCTAATGCATGGCTCGAGGTAGGGTCCTTTGGTTTGCCACCTCTTTTAGTTCCTTAGGTTACAATGTTGAGCGCAGGCTCCCCGTTCTGTCTTGGTTTGCCCTCTTTGTGGTTACTGCTTGCCACAATCGGCTCTTTCGCGTCTCCCTATAAACCACATATCTACAAACCAAGCTATGATGCCGGTAGATCAGCGATATCTATTATAGCCACTTTGATAACACCTCTGACGAAATCAGAAGTTGTCAATCTCCACCAGTGCAATGGGGAAGCGTTATGGGTGCATCACCTTTCAAAAAGCTCCACATAATTGGACGTTTCTTCTGTCTCTTCTTTGAACCAGGTATATGACAAGTGCCTTAGCTACTCAATACAATCAAAGCTCGAAACCTGTATCAAACAGGACAACTAGGTTGATAGTCCGTTCAAATAAAACAGGTCCTTCGCGCATTGAATGGTCTCCTCACCCTCAAGCGTTGAGAATAACTGACATTAATACTTCTTTGCGAGTCTGCAAGCATCCGAATGCGGTTAGGCCCAAGCGTTATGTTTGCCATGATCAGATGTCCCTCTGGTGCAGGGGTTGTCTTTCCCTTTATGGCTGCTGTTGCCATGCAGGATGAGTAATGGCACGATATGTTGATCTATGGTTGGATGGAGTGGGTCTTGGTACTTTAGTTTTGTTTTCTATAGAATTTCGATTTTATGAGCGAGGATTTCCCTGTGGGCTTCAGTTTCTCATGCACCCTCCCCCCTTCTGGTTATTGGGTGATGGGAAGAATGAGGGAACATGCTCTAGATTATTTTTTCCGAGAAGGCTCATCTGTCGCGATTTTACGTTGAGCCTGGACCAAGCCTACGGATAAAGCACTTTATGTAACGCTCAGACTCAATTGAGAATGTCTTCCACCTCGTACAGCCCCTTGTTCAGCAAAGAAATTACGGGTTTCATTGATGACAACAGTGCTTTTTGTTTGCTCGGTTAAAATAAACTCTTGTGAGACCCTTCAAAAGTGCAAGAGTGAGCCTCTGAAAAGCTCCAGGCACTTCGTCAAAAAAAATTTCCTTCAGATTTGAAGAGAACTGGTGAAATGTCTCAGTTCCTTCCTGCTGACGTATCAGAAAGTCTGCAAAAAGTTGCGAGCGTCATTTCGAAACGCTCAAGTAAAAGCTTTTTCAACATGTCTGTAATTGTCTTGGTGGCTGCTCTTCCCAGTTACATATACATCATCAGATATTACTCTTCAAAGCCTGGGGAAGTTTCAAACACCATCGCGATTTTTCCTAAACCATCTACAGTGTTCGTTCACTTACTCTCAAGATTTTCTATAGATAGATGTCAATTTTCTCATTGGGCTTTGGAACGACTCCAGGGCAAAAAGACATAGCTGCTAGTTGATGGATGATTGAAGTGCTTGTGGATGCTTCTGAATCAGTTAAGAGTGAAATGATTATGAAGATGGTCTCCGTTATGTGAGTTAGACGCTTAGCCACCACAAACTTTAGGAGCCTTCTAAGGTCTTAAGCACCAATTCGTGCTGAACATCGATTGTCATCTCTCTCATTCCTCATGGTTCGACTCTCCCTCTTCTCTTTCCTCATGTGGTCTCTCCCTCTCTCCCCTCCCCGCCTCCCCCCCCCCCCCCCCCCCCCCCCCAAAAAAAAAAAAACCATCCCCCCCCCGGCGGGACCCCCCCCCCCCCCCCCCCCCCCCCCCCCATTCGCCTTCCTCTAGCTCTCTGTTTCCTTCCTTCTCCCGCTGTCATATCTGTCGAGTTCTTTCGTATGACAAACAGTATCTCTTCTTCTCACTATGTAATCTGTATCCTTGCTTCCTCTCTTAGCCATTGCTCTAAGTTTTGCACGCTCAGCACATGGCAAATAACTTGATGCGACTTACCGAGAAAGAGAAGAAAAGGTTACTCTGCCTCTACCTCTTAACCAATTACGAGAAAATACCAAAAAAAAATATGTTTATTTAACATGTGTTACCTCCTCCCTTGTTTGTCCAGTTATCTAATCTATCAGCTAGTTGTCCTAAACTGGCTAAGGCTCCTTTACACAGACGACTTTAAACCATAAACAATGGTATTAGAACAGGGCTAACAACTGAAAAAATACTTATGTATACTGTGGGACAAAAAATATTTTAATATTACGTCGAAAAAAAAAAATGTGCTCCACTATACTAACACTACTCCCGCCAGTTACTTGGAAGTTAGAGAAGGCTATTAACTTGGCGGATTAGCCGGAATTGCTTTTCTTTTTGACTAAGCTCATACTCCATAGCCTCAAAAAAATATTGTTTGTGATTGCTAACAATCATCGCGTATACCAGTGGTCTTCTCTTCTTATTGTTTTCGCAAGAATTTATAATATATAACAAATCTCGCAAGAAGCGATTATATCAAAATCTAAACTTTATGTAAACTCTAAGATGCAGTGGAAGAAACAAATTCCTTAATATTTGTGGTAGGTCCAGAACCCAGTTAAAAAGAACGTTTGTTCTAGCGGGATCATTTCATTTAAAATATTCCTAACTTACAACACAAAAGCACCCACGCTCTATCTAGAGTTAGACTAAGATACAAGTAACAGACGTTAGTCCAATTATCTAGACTCAGGACTATAGATCAATCCTCGAGCCGATGCAACCATTCTATCGTAATAATTTTTAAAGATAGCGACAGAAGATATTATTGGTCCCAGTATGAGCAGAGGTGATAGTGGTAAATATTGTGAGGAATAAAAGGTTGTAAGAAATACGATTTTCACGATGGGCCAGGTCAATAGTGTCAGAGGAAGATCTGTTCTAGGAGGGAGTAGTTTCTCTAGTTCAGCCTATCTATACGACTCATATTTTAATATCAGTGACGACCTTTCTACTCCCTATATGAAATATAAGCTTACACTACACACCAGGCCCCACGCACCACACAATAATGTGACAACAATACACTATTCCCTCTGAGAAATCTATTTTTTATACACCTATATCTCCACACCTATTTACACCACTATTACCTCTACTCAGACAGGCCCGACCATAAATATCTTGTGAAACCTATCCTTTAAAAATTTCGACACACTAGATGGGTTATAATTAACATACAGTAGTAATTTCAAAATTTATAAAAATCTGATTTCCGATATCATAATAATTATACGAATCTCTCTATCTCCTCTGCTCTCTCTCTAGCTCTCTCTCTCTCTTCTCTCTCGTCTCTTCCCCCATATATCTCTTCCCCCCCCCACCCCCCCTTTCCACTCAGTTCCAGAATTATAGTAAATCAAAACCTGTAAAAATTTATGCTGAAATGTATGTGTGTGTGTCCTCCCGTTTCAAAAAAAAAAAAAAAAAATACAAACGAAAAGACAAAAAAGTTCAAGTCTCTCGATAAACTGCCTCTATTGTTTATCAGGGTGGAAAATGATATGAGGAAAGCCTGGGTTGTATGGTTGTTGTCCGGAAATGTACACCCAATCCAACGCAAGTACCATTGCTATTCTGCCATCATCAAACGCGGAGCACCAGCCCATCAGACAATACCCCTTATCCTCACACCATCATTGATCCTTAATTACTATTAAGTTTTAGTTGTTGTTTATATACTGGGTTTTTACTATACTGTGCAGTTCTCCTAGGGTCTAATCTAATTCTCAACGCCTGTTCCACAGTTGGTGAATGAATTACATGCCCTGTGATCCTTTATTTCTATGTAATGATAGTAGCCATCGCCCTATACAACAACTTTCATATATTATAGTTCGCCTATGTACCCACATGCTTCGAGGGATACCAGATTAGCCCCAGTTAATTTCTTTGTGAGCATGATCATAGATCAGGGGGGATACTACTACCCGGTCACATCACTGAATAAAAAAGTAAAGGTAGTCTGTTCTTTAGTAGAATTTACTGCCGTTTAGAGGAGCTAAAAAATGTCATAGAGGGACTACACTATTACTAGGTTCCAGCACTTATTAGATGTGCAGAGTTACTAAGTGCTCAATTAAGATGGGTTCAAACGTAGCATGAACATTCCTTATTGTGCTATTGAAAATAATTACATACTGCGTTTTTCTCCACTTACTAAGTGTTTCAAAACCAGGTCCCCAGGGAATAATGGCGCCATCCTCTCGAGCAAGCTTTTTTATTCCCCACAAATTTTCTTTATTAAGCCCAAAGCAGCCGAAAATTAAATGTTTGTATATATAGCCATTACATGTCTAAAATTCGATTAGATTCAGCTTCTATTTTTTGTGTTATGCGACATATTGATTAATATACGTGATATTGATTGAAGTATATTGTTGGCATGATAATGATAACATTTTTATCAGTTTGCGAAGATAGAAAATCCAATTCTGGAAGCACAGTGAAAAATATAGAAAAATTATAGGTTTGGGTGCTGATGGTATGTAAAGTTGGGTGCTTTTCTTTAAAAGACACTGAAATCTTCTAACGACTTCTACCTAGATTAAAAATCACTATTCCTCGCAGAGTTTGAGGCTGTAAAATTGTCTGTGTGTAATTTTTAGGGCTGGCCAGTTTTAAAGAATGTCAACCATTACCTTTCCTTGACAGATGTGATGTATGCCTGACACTCAGTAAAACATACAACATTTCTGATTACACATTACCACTATTTCCTTACATACACGATTCCTCCTTCGATTATAGTTGAAAACAAAATATAGTCATGTTTTCCATCCATAATAGAATGATAGATAGACAATTTTCAGCTTTTTGTTTGTCGCTCACTATTGGAAACATTTACAATTACGCATGTTATTACCAAAATTGTACACTCAGACATCGCATGGAATTACACCGCAACAACGAAAAATTCACTCTCGATACTACATGTAGCACCACACAGACGGGACAGGAAATGGTTGAAAAAACTGTTCGTGAGAATATTGCCTCAACACAACGACACCTCTTAGGAAGAAGCAATGAGAGACTACCTTCTTAAGTCCTAAAAGTACATGTCTACCAACAATCTCTATCGAGACACTCCTTCTTCCTTCAATTCCGTGAAGGGTAGCGGATAAAAAAAAAAATGCCCAAAACTAACTATTTTTCCGAAATGTTGGGACTTTCACTTCAGAGAAAAAGATGGGCTTTACCCGTCTTATTCAGTTGACCACTAACGTGGGATTTTTAGCCAGGCTATCTCGTGGGTTTTCGCCTGTTGAACGAGGAAGGAAGTTAACCTTTACAATACTAGGGTATTACTCGTGCTTTTTAAATGTCGGCGGGAAGGATAATAGTCATGCAAATTCTCCCATAGCCTTAAACATTTCATTTATTTATTACCCTCTCTCCGTCATCAAGAGTTTCTACCAAAGCATCCCCTTATGGTTTATCAACTAGATCAAGCTTCAGCCCCCGATGTACATGGAATAGGAGAAAATTATCACTAGAGTTCAGTGAAGGCGTTGAGTTCAGGTTTGTATTAAGAGAAAAAAGGAAAGATAATTAAGAATCCCGTTACACTGCCCATTGTAGGCATAATGGGAATATTGGTGTGAAGGCCATAATTATAGTCTTGGACCATCAGGGCACACTAAGGGGTAGATCTATTTTATGATCGGTCAGCCATTACGCCGTGCCGCTTTGATAAGATGAGCCAGATAAATAACTGTGTCTCTTGAAGTTATCCGATCATGGGCGTCGTCCGATATATAAACGTCACGCAAATTTTTTTTCCATTTTTTGAAAATTGTCACTATTTCGTCACAAAACCTAGACCCCCCCCTTCCCCTCCCCCCCTCCCCCCCCCTATATATCCACCCTTCACCCACACATTTTTTGTAGTAAGTACTGAAAAGAAAGGGATGTAAGGTCAAACTGTAAATTAGTTACACCTACAGGAGTAACATTACAAAAATATCCCAATCTTTTAAGTAAAAGTAGTGTTTACATTAACCAGACTTTACACAAGACTGCTGTGCGTTAGTTCATTCATTCATAAGCCTCCCCATCCCTAAAGGACGCATAGGCTCTCAACAAAAAACACATGCAAAGTCCTCCTAGTCACACGTGCCATCTATACTCATAGTTCTTTCCACTTTCTCCTTCATCATTTTTCATCTGTCTTCCAAGCTCCCTTCTCCATGTGCCTCTTGGGTCTAACCTCTGTTAGCCTCTCTTGCCCTCGGGGGCGTTTCCAGAAAACAAGGACTGATCTTGTAATGATATCAACCAGGAATTCCTCAGATGTATTGTGTGCTCGTGGTAGTATAAACTGTTATTCTAAATTTATTTTTTAAAATATCGCTCATTTTGGGTTCGATTATACATTTCAATCCAATAAAAAATAAATTAAATGTAAACGTAAAAAGTAGATCTAGCTAACTTCTGTTCTTACATAGTGGTAACGTTCATAAAATATATGTTAAACTTATAAGAGCAAATGCACAAAAAACATTCCATGGGTTGTGGTCATACCAAGTCGTCGGACTTGGGAGTTAGTCGTTAACTCTATGCTGAATAAAAGTAATACTTACGGATGGAGGTTTTTAAAAAAATTTTATTTTATTATTATACATTTTATGAAAGGAAGCGATCCTTCGCGGCGTAATTTTGTGTGTGTGAATGTCACATTTTCTTCTCAACCCGATTCACCCAATCAGTCACACTTCGTTAGAAAATTTTAGACACTTTTCATCCCCCTTCATAGCCGTGCGCCCATATAAGTATAAAACGGATTATGTGGATTGCGACCCCTAAGTTGGTGATGTCAGATTTAGTGACCGCTGGGTAATGAGCGTTCAAAGCAGGATAAAAGCTTTACTTTCGAAGAGGACAAACACTTCTTTACATTATGTTTTACTGGATGAAATGAACTGCCAGCGTCATTGGAAAAGTGGAAATTGATAACGTCTAGTAAGTAGGAGACCGTGACGAGAAGTAGGAGATTCTATGGACAAGGGGAAGTGCGGGAATGGGAAAATTTAATGTGAATAAGAGTTAGTAAACAACAAATCTGGAGGTCCTTCTTCAGTACAAAACAACGCCACTATTAAAGATTTATGAGATTGGTGCCATTGTTTCTTGTGCTTCTCTTGTGATGCGAAAAAATGCCTGGGAGAGTAACAGACAAGGGATATTTTCGTAAACTGTCCTCTTTCCACACAATCTGCCTAAGCAAAAATTTCTCCACATCTCCTTTTTTTTATTTTTTTTTTTTTGCGGCAAATACGTCACCCCAACCAAGAAATGCTTACTCGCGAGCAACCAACAAGAGGACATAGTACGGACCCCCTTACACCATCATAGCTGGATGACGCTGGGAATGTGGGTTGGCCACGTCCCCCAGAAGAGACTCTGATGCCATCCACAAGAAACTGCTATGTCTATGGATCCTTAAAGGATAAGCGAGAAAGAGAGGCCGACCACAACCTCAACTTGAGTGGAGCAACTGTGGCAGGCCGACGATACAAAGAATGAACCAGAAGCTGGGGCATACACTGGACGATAGGATGTCATGGCCGTCTACCGACTCCCGAGCAAAAGTTTGCGAAGTAAGTTTGTTGCTGCCCTACAAGTCACCACCAGGCGTGATGGCACTGACATGCTTTGGACCATGTCTTGTGGCTAAAGGATCAACAGATGAAGTAGATGAGTATTTCTAAATGAAAATATAGAAGTAGGAAAAGAAACAAAAGGAAGAAATTAATAAAGAGGGTGTGTTAAATTGAGAAATGAGAACAAATCGTTTCTTGTTTAAAAAAAAATTGGGAAGATATGGAGAACTATGAAGAAACAACAAGTAAATTGGAAGGTGGTTAAGTATTTAGGATGTAAAAAAATATTGCATTCATGTGCACAGGTAAGAGCCAAAAAAGGAGATGTAATTGAAGCAGAAGTAAGTTATATACGGAGGATGTGCTCGAGATAAGTTGTAGCCAAAGAAACAATACTGACACCTAATTTAAAAATTTCATTTTTTCTAAAACTATCTTTCAGCCACAGTTGCAGACATGAGGGACATTGTACATTGTCACGTGCCAGTACCCACAAGTGTTTCTCACTCCAGACTGTGTGTGTGATTATGTTGTGGTGTATGCAGTACCACAACGGGTTTCCCACTCAAAACAATTTTTTTAAGAACTCTTATACCATACTGTGTACCACAACGCTTTCTCACTAAAACCAGAGACATTGTTGCATTAACTAGTACCACAATGGTTTCCCACTAAAAACATGGACCATGTTGTACATACAGATACCCACAATGGTTTCCACCTAAACCTTATGTGACATTTCACATACAGTAAACAATGTTTCCCACTAAAACAATCGGTACATTTGTGTACATACAGTACACAGATGGTTTCCCACTAAAAACATGGAACATATAGTTACATACAAGTACACAAGGATTCCCACTAAAACATGGACATTGTTACTTACAGTACCAGTGGTATCCACTTAGTGGTTAGTGACAGAGCTTACTAGCTACTTGTGGTTCAGCTGTCTAGTGCGTTCAATCCCAGTATCAGGTGGGAATTTTTTTAGAACGCCACAATCGGCTCTCGCGGGTCGACCCGGATAGCCTCATAGACATTTGAAATGGTACCAGCAGCAACTTTGGAGAGCCTATAATCGTAAGGTGGTATAAGGTGGCTACAACATGATGCGTCTTTACCACATCACCCCTAATGTGTGCCATATGAAGTCACTGAAAAATATGGTCGACCATAACACATGTTCCCAATATTGCCTCCAATGGGCCTGTGTGACCGGGATCCTATTCTTCTTAACAATGACATTGCTCACATGCCCAGTTTACCACAACTTATCTATTGTCAGTTTTCCCTCACCTCAGTATTGTTTTAACCAATGACACATTGTGTTATAATGCCAGATACCACAAATGTTCCCACTATCAGTTGACTTTAGCTGCTTTATATATATTCCATTGATCAGACTCCCAGCCTGAAAGAGGCAGATCGTGTGTGAAGAAATCTGTATGTCCTTAACTCATGCCCTCCTCTACAAGATGTCGTGATGTGTTTGGATTCGGAAGCTGCTTGCTGCAGCCATTCTACTAATGAAACAGCTACATTCCTCCAACTGCGATATCTGTAGTATTCGCCAGTTTGCAGCACGAGCTCAGGGATGTATCAAGGCCATCTCTACAAATGTGTGGCCAATAAATTATGTTTGTAGAAACTACATTTTATATGCGTGTACGTGCTACAGTGACTTGGCCCGTTTACAGCTGCATGACTGAATAAGGACGAACTCTACAAGGTGGACCATAGAGAACTCGTTCTTCATAGTTAATCAGTGAAATTCCTCTTGTACTCACAGATAAAGAGTTCATAGCATTATGCCCTACGTAATGCAATTTGTACAAAGCGGTACTATACAAGTAATGAAATTAGTCGTTGAATAATGACCAGATGTATTGACACAGAAAATAGTTAATCAACCAAAATGTTAATCGCTACTAAATGTCTGCCTGCACAAATATTCTTAGAGAATAATCAGGCACTGTTTAATACACTTTGAAATGAAAATAGCCTGCCAATTTCCTCTGCTACTTCCATACTTCAGTACCCGCTACTTTAAGTTAATACAAATTTTGTTTATCTTTCCAGCTATGAATCCTCTAAAGTTACAAAGAAATGATAAAACTATAAATCATGCTTCCTGAGCCATCCAGACCACGCCACCTGCCTTTATTATTACGATGTTAGTTGTTATCCATGCAATTTGAAACTTCTCAACCTGGTGAAATAGTTATGTACCGTTCTTAACCCCACAGTAAATCATTGTAATTCTAGAATATTGCCACACTCTTAAATGATTAAAGCACTCTATATATGAACATAATATTATGTATTTTCCTTGTACTGTACTAAGCTATCAATTGTGATCCTTACAAAACGTTAGTTTGGGACAACATTGCACTGACCTATAATGACTTCAGATTTTGAATAATACCTTGCCCGTCCACAAGGTCCCTGACTGTGTTGGTATGTCACATTTATGGTTGGTAAAAATAAAAGTTCTGTTGTTTTAGAATTTGAACATTTATGTAGAGTTTTGCTGCAACAGTTGTAATCGCACCCACCAAGAAGTTTGCGGATGTGACTGTACATCATAGACCAAGTGACTCAAATGCCATAGTAGACTCACTTGTGAAAAATGTTCCTGATGTCATCCAGGCCCCCCTTTTATTAATCTCAGCCTGCTATAATCAACAACACAATTTTTTCAAACCCTTTTAAAACAGCGTGGATGTTTTTTGAATTTAACCAATTACAAGTACTGGCCCAATTTTTCTGAACCATCCATCATTTGTACACACACCAATTGTGATTCTTTTCTTTTCCTCTCTTCCTCTCGATTTTTCTCCCATGGAACACGTTTACATTTTCTGAAGTGAAAAAGTGCTTGTCAGGCAAGCAAATCTCCAAAACAAATTCACCATTATTCATCAGCAATGAAACACAAATCAACCGGAAATTATACCTACTCATGGCTAACGTTTTGAGACACCTCCTCTAGTCCATGAATCGGTGAGTCGTTTTATCAATTTAACAGTAATGACTTTCCAAACAAAAAAAAACACAAAAAAAAGTAAGGTAACCCGTTACACGCCCATAATTGGGAATATGGTGCTTTAGCGCCCATATTAATCTTGACACGGTAACGGCACACTGAGGCGCAGGATTGGGATGGGGGTTGGTATGTATAGCCATCACGTTTCTGAAGGTTGGGCGGAATGACACCGAGTGATCGGAAGGAAGACCCGCTTTAACTTCCTTCACAGAGAGTTTGCCCCTCTGCGTCTAATCCATTTGGGGTTCATTGGGTCGTCGACCCAATGGAGCCGGTTTGCTAACTCTTTAAAAGGGATTCCCTACCTCATCTGGGGGATCGAACCATAGACTTATCTTGCGCCCATAGGAAAGCCATTGTGCATCTAACCACTATGCTCAGGGGGGGGGGGGGGGGGGAGGTGGGGGGGGGGGTGGAGCTACCACTGGCTTTGTATAGTTAATGTGCCCGTTTTTTAGTAAAACCTTAAATTCTCCACAATCCAACAACCAAGCCAGGACTACATTTCCGAAGTCCAGTCCGAACCTTCCTCCAGAAGTGACTAACTCTTCTGCCTTTAGCAGATTCTAATATTAGGCTCCCATTTGTACTAGGAACATTTGCTAGATCTCCGCCATAGTGAACAATTTTAGGGAGTGCCGTGCTACAATCACTCACAACGTCCTGCATTTTCCTGGTTACTTCATTACTTGTGGGTGTGAACACTCAATTGTTCACCATAAAACATTTTTCTGTACCCTGATTCTTGTTATTTTTTTGATTCCTGAAAAGCCATGTTGATTTTAGGTGAATGTTATTTTTATACGCAATTCCACCTTTGCCAATTTTCACATTTTCTTTTTGCTCCATATTTCCAATTCTTGCTACTACGCTCAAAATCTTATACTTTTCAAAGATATAGCGATTTTAACTTTCAGCCCATTTTTTATAGAAGGCCCGCGAGAAATTAACTCAAATTTCTAAACACTGACGAAACATTGCCAGCGCAATTCCGAAAAGTTAGCGAAAGTTGCTACAGCTTGTTCATGCGTACTGTAATTTGAAAAAAAGTTCGCGCTTAAGCCAGCATCAAATATTATAATAAGTCGGGACATCGTGTTAAAATGTTTTGGCATAATCCGATAATATTCTGTGCTGATAAACGAGATTCGCTCTAACCGGACATTTTTTACACAATGAAAAGAAAGAATGACACAAAAATTGACCTGAGGGATAACAAATTTGTTCTTCACAACAGAAATTCGCACACATCCGAGATCGCCTTAAGCGGTTTTTTCGCCACCTGTAATCTGGTGGCATCTCATGAGCTAGAACAAGCATATGTAATTGTATAACCAAACACTTGTACTTTACTTTGATCCTTAGCTACTGACCCTGCCTCTCACACAACAGCAAGTCTAAGTGTTTATACGCCTTGCAGTGTGGCAGTCTTGCTAGGCTAGTAACAAATTAGTTTCCCACTTTGCTTCCTCCGGTCGTGCGAAGATGTGTGGGTGGGTGGTGTGGGGGGGTGTGCCCGGGGGCTCGGTGGAAGGCCGATCCTTCACTGCAGACTGCTCCAGCTCTGCCGTTCAATCTTTGCCATTAACTCTGCCCCAATCAACAGCTCTCCCCGGCAGGTTACATATTATTACAGGCAGCCTCTACTATTTGCTTTCTTCCTCAAGGGGGTTTCAAAGTAATAAGCTCCATTCGTTCTTGTCCGAATGGCAATATCAGGGCTTGTCTCTCATGAGAGAAACGCTGGGCCAAACCCAACTCCTAGCAATCTGCCCAGCTTAGATGCGTGTGCCATGTCCTCTTGCGTTAGACCTTTAAATGTAACAGATTCTTCGTGTTTTGGTAGTATGGTATTCGGCAGAAGAAACTCTCGTAATATAACTGCGACTGCGCCCATTATTTCGGATATTGTGGTACTCAATCGTGTCGAGTTTGTAGATTCTATTGGTCCCGAATGTCTCCACTGAAACAGGTAAGCTCCTGGGATTCAATCTTCTGGTCACAGTGCGTATCATGCTTTATGCCGTAGAAATTCGTTTTGTTCTATCTTGTTTATTAATTTATGTCAATATAGCCAGGAAAAACACATTGTTTTGCCAATTCCTCTACGACACTAATGACCTATTCAAAGGGAGAAATAAGTTATGTTGATACCTTTCTTTTCTGTCTTAACTTTGCTTCGTTACATCATTCTCAGACGTCAACTTGAAATACTGCTTTCAAATGAAAGATCAAGAGTCGTCACTTTGCTTTGTTCGTTTATCTAAGCCAGTGACACAAGGTGAGGCTGAACAAATTGTTAGACTTTTATGTACACAACAATAAGAAGTTAATTCATTAGTCACGAAACAAAAAGGCTTCAGCATAAGTTATTTAAAAATATAAGATATCCTGTGACAAAAGGTGATATCATCGGATGGATACCAGGCATAGTGCCACACGATAAGCAGTCTAGGTGACTTATCGACGTTATACCCCCCTTTCTCTGCAAGAGAGTAAGAGGGACTGCAATATAGACACAAAGGTTAGCGGTCGAAGCCAATGTATAACGTTCCCAGAGAATGATGGTCGAGGGGTAGTACTCAGTGATGTCCCTAACTGCCTACCTCTCCTGATCCGCGACATCTGCTAGATTTAATACAATAGCGATATTTTAAATCAATTTGCTTATTATGACTCTGTAGGGGTAATTTATATACTAACATAAATTCACAACAAGAACATGTAATTACTGTAAAGATTTTAAGAAGAGTTCATTCCAGGTGATATATGTAACATGTTAATATAAACACAGTTACTCTTTCTAGTTTTGCAAAAAGCGTTTAAACCAAATAGATTTGTTACAACAGTAAATAAATAAACCAGTTCAATCAACATATTTTTCGACTTGGTTTGCTCAAAATGTCTCTATCATTTGTTATACAAATATTAGCTTGCTTTTATCATTCACTCTTGAAGAATTATTTTTATTTATTATATAAGTTATTATAGAAACTCGATTAGAGTGCCATATCACTATTATTGTCATCACAAATGGAATGCTGCTATATGATCATTTCTTGCGTTGGATGGGCATGGATAAGCCTCTGCACAGTTGCACTTAAGAACTCTGATCATGCAGTAACATCTGCAATGAATAGGCCTCACCTTAGATGCCCCTGCGATATCATTATATCTCATGAAATCGTTATCCAGTAGGTTACAAACGTCTTATAATGACTGAGCCCTGACTTACACACCAACTTCGATGGCCCACCTGCATTCGCTTCGACCCAACTTTTGTAATGAGAAGCCTCTTCTATATCTGTAGACTTTTAGGTTACAGGTATTAACCCTGCCAATGAATTCCTAAACGCCCAATCCTGCATTTGTCGTGGTATCCATCTATCACCTACTTTAATGACACACGATGGGAGGACGGATAGACAATGTTTTCAGATAATGCGTTTGTGCCTAGCAGTATGCACAAGCGCTATTATAGTATAGCCTCATTCAACAAATCATTTTAAATTCAAGTGATCCACTAATTTACTTTCATTACTATTACTTAATTATAAGTATTTTACTCCATGATGATTGCGCTCTCATTACGAAGTAATTTGTTTGTGGGTTTAAACTATTAAGTAATCATTTCAGAGACGATAACTGCCCTTATCAATCAATCCTTTTCATCCATTTTTATTGATGATACCCTTGCTCAACGGTTGGAGTGATACTCCATTTCATTCCGAAGTGAAATAACTTCCTTTTAAATACCTTTTCCCAACATTGCAGAAGACACCAATTGAACATCATCCTTCTCAATAATATTAATATTGCCGAAGGATACAGCGGGCCCACTTATGCATCTCCGAAACTGTACCCCATGATGTCTGTAAGTTCAGTCAGTACACATTTGTCCGCTTCCTAACACCATCTTTTCATACACTGTCGGTAATTCGCCCACAGAATGGATTAATCCATATAATTCCCACCATAAAATAACGCAGCTATACAATTACATATCTTATTATAGCATAAAGTATAATTATCAAACGGTATAGTACTATATAATTAACTACTATCAAAATAAAAAATATAGACAAATATAAAACCTATAAGCTATATTTATATTACTATATATGTAGTATAAGCTAAACCCTTCTATACATCTTTATTAACATCTATATACTGATAAACTTTATTAGGTTATTTATATAGATTCGTTCTTACCCTCAGGCACACAAGGACTATGACCTCTCAATGGTATGCTTGACTTTAACTAACCGGTACCCTTGCTATATACTAGGGTACAGAAGCAAATCATCTGCTCTTAACATATGCACTTTCTTTCCCCCACTTTCTGTGCTTTCAATTAATATGTGACTAAGCCTAGTCCTCAATTAGGCCCAGTCTTTTAATAAGTGTTTGAACCCTCGACCGACCATATGAAATGGAATCCCCCGAGACCGTATATGCAAATAACTATCCAGAACAGTATCTGGATCTGCGGTACCCTGCATTGGCCTTTTGTATATTGCTAGGGAAAATTACTTATTTAATGTATCTTCATTTAATTCCCTGATGCTGTCGTTTTAGTCATTCAAAGCTTCTACCAATCATAATACTATTTTGTATTAGTGCTTTATACTATCTTTATTACTAATAATCTTTCTTGGTTTAGTTCTACTACTTGCATTTTCTTCGTCTAATGCATAAGTTTGCTAAACAGGCTAAACTGATAGCGCCAACCATGAAGCTGTTGCTCTCTGGAAATTGCAATTTTAACCTAAGGTTTCTCCACAGTCGCTATAACTAGGTGATTATTAGAAGATTGATAACTACCTTTAACGCCGTAGGGAGTAACTCATCCTATATTGTTTTCTTTTTTTATGTTGCATAAACCTCTCCCAACAGAGTTTAGTTGTGGTACTCTCTTCCATACTGCCTTGATTAGTAAAATTCACTGAAGTTAATCATGTTACACAAATAGGGCTTATCATAGCCATCTTTATTTTTCCCAGCAAAGTTGTCTAAATCACCAGGACAAAGCACAAGGCCGTTTAATTTTTCATCTGAGGTCGAGGGTGCCCTATCATATCTCTTCTTTACAATGTATGAGTGCTGCCTGTTGTATTTTTCCGTATGGTCAGCAATAATTTAGAATATCGTTGATGTGAATGACACATCAGTTTCAACGACATTCCTAATCATCATCATGTTCCTTGTGTTAACTCCTTATGAGTATGTGAATGCCACCACAGCTGCTGCCTGGTCTGATCAGATGACCACTCTACCATTATGATGTTAGGCCCATTTCATTATTTAAAAGCTTAAAGTATAGCTTCTTCCCATCATGTGCCACCATCTCCACAATGAGGTTACATGTGCTGTAATGGATCTCCAACGTTTTTCTTGTCTATTCTTTGTCTTGCGTGGTGCATTCTGATGGACTCTTTCCTGTCCATCTTTTAATGTATATCTTCCAACTCATATAGCCCCTATACTTGCCTATTGCCCTATTTTCTCTTCCAATCTTCCTTCTGCATCTTTATGGTCTCATTAAAGGTGTTATGCTCCTCTTTTTACTTATGCGGGACACAATTTAATTTTAGCTGTTATTTTCGTCTCCTTCATTAATTCTCTATTTCATTACCCAGTTTTTCTCTTCCGAGACCGTCTTTTCCCCCCCCCCCCCCCCCCCCCCCCCCCCCCCACTTTTTAATTTTGTTTTCTTACCTGTTTCTTGAGATTTTTTTCCCATTTCTTTATAATAATATCCCACATCTCAAAGGCCTCCAATTTTTGTTCTTAATCATGCTTGTTCATTTAGTTCCATCCTTATTATTACAATTGGATACAGTAAATGTGAGGAAGCTATTAGTCGACATGTTATAGCATTTGATATAGATTTGCAGTGTAGTAAATTTATGTGACGTTAGTTGTATTTAGATGTTAAGTATCTGATCTCATTGTTGTAATGTAGCTTTCGCCTATTCTATATCTCTTCTTGATTCTTGTTTTCAATCTGCTTACTCTCTGTATTATTATACGACAAAAATATTAGAAACTTTTGACTTGTCTCCAGCGATGTGTCCTGAGACATTACAGGCCAGTTCTTACCTCTCGTAATCCCAGGGTATTGGGAAGCTAGAGGCAGACCAGGAAGAACATCATGGATTGAAATCGAGAAGAGACTGGAGCCGACTGGAAATGCCAGCATGAAAAATAGACATGAGAGAAGACCTGTAGAGCTGATGGTCACTAGGACAGGTAAGAGCTTGTGTTATACCGGCTTTGTTGATATGATGGCGGCTGATGCCGCCTTTGCACCGGGAAGCCTGAATATCGGTTGCATTGATTGTGTAAATTGAATATGCTTAACAGTCACTTTTGACTAAGATTACTTTATTGACTCTACAAGGACACGCTGTTTCGTTTATGCTACAGAAGTCATTGTTGGTAATGTTAGCTATGACCTCTATTGACAGATTTCTTTTATTGCACGTTTACAGGACAGGTTTTGTGAAGTCATCGCAAAAATCAAATGAGTTTTTGTATGACTTCCTTTGTGTATGAAATTCTGCCAAGCTTTTGGCTTGGGCTTTACGTGGATTGACCTTCAAACGAAACACCACAATACATTAATTAACCCATGCTGCCTAATGAAGAGACATATTATCTTGAGTTTGCGAGTGCTTGTGTTCGGGTCCTAAGGAACATAGACCCCTTCTCAACAGAGAAATTCCTTAGCCATTTCGTGCCTTTCACACGATAAAACAAACACAAAAAATACAATTCACACTGATGGCCCCTCCACAGCGGTATAGACGAACTTTAACATTTAGTTAGTCTTCTAACTAAGTGGTTAGGAACCTGTAGTACTGCCGAATCTTCTGCTCAGATTGTGAAAAGGTAATCACAGTTAAAATTGATTATCCTCATACAAAAACAATAAAGATAATGACCCGAGGGCACATGACTTCTGTCCCTGTGTAAGCCCTCTACCAGAACAATAGATGCCAGAAAACTTGCCTACATTATATTTTGTTTTTGATAGTATAGAATACAAAGATAAAATGTGTGTTGTTTGTTTTAAACAAAAAGTATGTGATTCAGTTTGAATTTTTCTTTTCTGCCAAACCAATTTAATAATTTAAACAGGTGTAATTATAGTACAAGAACGAGGACTTACTAGCAGTTAATTTGAATGACCTGTGATTCTGTAACCTTGTTCATCTTTCATAAAGGATTTAGAGATATGCGGTCTCGAAGGCCTGATTACTATTCTGCACTTTTTTTTCACTGTCAAATTGTTTCTTTTATACATGATATACCATTATTCATTTCTCACCAGCACTTTAATGTTGTTTAATTTTAAGAAGTCGCAGAAAACAATATAAAATTTTTCATATCACATAGTCTGCTTTTAGAATTATGTATTTAGTTATTTAGTTTTTCTTAAGCTAAGACATTGAGTTGCCGACCCCTCAGTGCGTCAATGTACGTAGTTCCAGCTAGACATAATCAACACACCTTCACAAAAATAAAAAAATAAAGTATCGAACGTATGTTCTATAGGAGTCCATAGAATACACTCGTTAAAGTATCAAATCGTGCCGCATATTCGTTAGTGAACCAGATACAAACCAATCAGCCAGTTTACTAGTGCATTATATAATAGATACAACCAGCATACAAAAAAAAAGGAGCTGGATAGGCTACATCAGGCGGGTTATTACAGATAACTATTAGCCAAGTAGCGCTTTTGAGTAGAGGACATTCACAGATGATAATAGGAGTTCGTGTCAGTCATAAAGAATACATTTATGGAGGGTTGCTTCCCTAAAAGGATAAATTAAAAGATGAAAACTTATCCTGCGAAGAGGAAGTCAAGAATGACAGTTAGAGAATAAGAGGTAATGTCCCATCACGGCCCCCCCCATGTGCAGGGGGGGTGAACATAATACTGCTGTTAAAGAGACTAACTTCACCACGTATAAAGAACGCAGATTGGTCAACTGAACTCCTAAACAGAATTGCTCGCAAGTGTGCCAAAGTTGTGCTTAAGCGAACCAAAAAGATACTTAGAGTCAGAAGTAGACAAATATGAGTAAGTTAAAGTTACTCGGCCATTAATAAATAATGTTTAAATTAGAAGACTGCGTTTTTTTTTTTATGCAGGCATTGCTCACATTCAAGCAACTCATAACAGCGCGTCGCCGCTCCCATCATGTAGTATCATTATCCGCAATATTATGATATAAAAGACTATTATGCGTCCTGGATCTTTATTCTAATATGAAAAACTAGTTTCAGAACCAGATTCGATAGGCCCTCTAAATGTGTAGAATAGAGACTTAATTTTAGAGATAGAGCATTGCAAACAATAAACAGTGCTTCCTAGCTATAGTTTGGAGGGGAGTCGTGCTACAGGACGCCGGGGGAGTCTCCTAGCAAAATTGTTACTACCAGACAGAGAAAGTAGGCGTATACATTGTCGTGATGAAGAGCCCCATAGTAGCTTTAAGCGGTAGCAGCTGTCTTGTGCCATCACTTAGCTTTATTATGTGACCAAAGTTGCTCCTTTGGGATTGTGAAGCCAGATTTAAGCAGCTTATGCGTCTGTTGGGTGAATAAATAGACAAATTGAGCTTTCTTGAAATTCTATCTCTTCCCCATTTTGATGCGAATTGTCAGTTTGTGCTTGCCCGCTCGTTATCTTAATATAATCTGGGATTAGCATTTGATTAGCAGAAGAAACCTGTAGGATTTCAATATTGCATTAGGTGTCTTTTTTTTTTTCTTTTCTCCATCTGTGCTTTAATCTTAGGAGAGCAAGTTGTCCTAATTTGTGCGAAGGTGGTATAGTTGCGTAATGTGATGTTGTGAGCAAATAAGTGGTGAATTGCTCCGAGAATGCATGACTTCATTATATGACTGCTCTATGAAATTACCTGTAATCTTAATGTTTGAGAAGATAATGCAAGGGCAAAAGAAAAAGGAAATTTGATTGGGATGGGGAGAGTTATGGTTTGGGATTTTTAAACATATTTCCAATAACCAGTTTGAGCAGAACAATGTTTTCTAATTGTTTCTTTCTTGTGTGTTATTATGAGAGTTTCTGTAGTGTTTGCCATTTCTTCTTTATTTTAAATGAATGAAAGGATGTTCAGATGGAGGAAATGAGATAAGCCTGTTTAGCGCAATATGTTTCTTGAAACTGCTCAGCTAGGAAGGGAAAGTGGCGCGAAATTGTTGCTGAACTGTAATGCAGAATGGGTTAGCGTATTGTTGGGGAAATGTGTTCCCACCGAACAGGATTAGCAGCGCAAGGTGAGGTTATAGTGCGGGAATATGTTTGAACTGTAGCAGCAGAAGCGGACGGTCAGTCGAATGCTGAGAGTTTGCTGAACTTAGCAGGAAGGGAAATGGGGCCATGTTTCACCCGACGCCGGCCGGGACGTGCCAGAAATATGATACTGAACTGCTAGCAGGAAAAGAAGTTTGACAATCTGTCTAAACTGTAGCACGGAAGGAGTGGCGAAAATGTTGAACAATGTAGCAGACGAAATGGGATGTGTGGGGAATGTCAACATGTGAGCTCAGGAAGGGGAAAAGTGCGAGGATATTAGAATGTCTATTCATTTGTCAGCAGCGAAGGTGTATGTGTTGGGAATGTCCTGTTCTGTGAGCAGGGAAAGTGAACGGATGAAGATCGCGGGAAATTTTCTGAACTGTAGCAGGAAGGGAGTGTGTGGATTGTCGTTCTGAAACGTGTAGCCAGGAAGGGAGATGAATCGAGGGTAATGTCTGTTCTAGTAAGCAGTGAAGGGAGTGGCGGAATGATTTCTGTCTGTTTGCTTTTTATAGCAGCGAAGGGACGTTGCGAGAGGGTATGTGATTGAATGTGTGAAATATTTAGCAGACGAATATATGTTTCTTTGCAATTATCTGAACTTAAAACAGTCGAGCTAAAGTGTCAATTGAGCAAGTGGCCGATTTTTTTCTGCCGATGGGATTTCATCATCAATCTATCATTTTCTTAACTTTTTGGTCGCTTCTCCATATGGAGCCACCACTGCAGCTTGTCCCGTTGTAGGGAGTCTGCCCCATGTAGGGAGCCTGCCCCATGTAGGGAGCCTGCCCCATGTAGGGAGCCTGCCCCATGTAGGGAGTCTGCCCCATGTAGGGAGCCTGCCCCATGTAGGGAGCCTGCCCCATGTAGGGAGCCTGCCCAATGTAGGGAGCCTGCCCATGTAGGGAGCCTGCCCCATGTAGGAGCCTCTGCCCCAATGTAGGAGTAGTTCCTAGCCTCATGTAGGGAGCCTCGCCCCCATGTAAGCGTGAGCCTGCCCCTATGCTAGGGAGCACTAGCCTCAAGCTATGTCAGTATATTTTTTGGAACGATTTTCATAGTGCGTGTTCTTGTGTGTACGCAGTTTTTTTGTTATCTTACTATGAATGAGGTTGCACACTACAAGGCTGCACATCCTCTATATTATTTGCCTTGTACTTGAAATGCCTGAGGGAGACAGATTGAGTCACTTAATCTAAAGGTTTTTTCTGTTGTGAATAGGCTGAGTCAGAGCACTCCCTTGGGAAACTACGTTGAGGCTCAGGTATAATTATGTACTGAGCAAACGAATGTCTTAGCAACCTGAGAAATTTTATTGTTAGGCTCATTATCTGATTTGTAAAGTTAGTCAGATCATTGTTCAGCGTTTAGGTTATAGCGTTTGTGAACTTAATGATGATTAAAATATGTGTTAAGATGATGAGATCGGGACAAGTGGCAATGATGGGTGGCTTAGAGATATGGTACATGTCGTTGCGTCTTATGTTCTCGGCCTAGAAAATGAGAATTCAAAATTGATTTAGCCCTCATATATCTTGTCCGCTCACGAGTATTGAATTATTTTGTGCGCAGAGCCTCTTATCGCTCCTAACACCCCTCCCCCCACAACCCCTTTTCCCTGTCTTCTTTTTGACATATTTAAATTTAAAATTACATTTACCTTTTAAAACTGATTACATTACTCAATCCTCCATTTATGTGACCTGTTCATGGTTCCATATGACCTGTAAGATATTGAGATATCTGTCATCTATGGAGACGTGTGTATCATTAACAAGTAAGAATTTTACACTTCTGGTCTATTTAATTGTCGGTCCTTACTAACCATGTAAGTTTTGGTGTTTAGATTCAGCGTATTGTATTAGATGGTTGTTATTACTAAATGTAAATTGTATGAACAGGAGCCAGCTGCTCGGTGAAGGCTCCTGAGAGATTAAAACTAGGATACCAGTGGTTGAATTGTCAGAATGGCCTTTTTGTACCACTAACGTACCTACACACATTATTTGTTTTTTGATCTATGAATTGTGGCTACTTGTAAAGTGGTCTAAGGGTTATGATTATGCTATGTAGTGGTGTGATTGTAATGGAATTGATAAATATACCCACTAGATGAATTAACAAGGTAATACACAATCTAACTTTAACTAATATATTAACTGTAATATGTTAATAATACACTGAACAGTAACTCCACGTGTGTTAAAATTTTTTGAATATAAGTTTATATTACAGAAATTTATTTTGGTATACTGTAGTCGAATTATTTTAGAGGTTGAACCAGAATCTTTTAAAGTAGATTGTAGAGATTATGAAAAGAAATGCATAGACAGTTATATTATGATCATTTTCAGAAATGCTTAATCATGATGCTACACTATTATATGTAAGTGTACACCCTGCCGCTACTAATTGGTAATACTAGTTTAGTTTTATTAAAATGTTTTCTAGATAGTCATTCTACTATAGGAGAGCGATTAGTTAAGTGATTTAATTGTGCTGGTGCTGGGGAGTTAGGGCCTCATCACACCTCGTTTATCCCAATCACTGGTCTATATTGGACCTACAACAAGTGGTCCAGAAAAAAAAACGTGGGAATCTTACTTTATGGGCGATAATTTAGCTAAGAACTACAAAGTAGGCACGATTGCGGTCGCAGAATCGTCCTAGCAAGGGTACCATGAGGTACTTCACTAACTATCTTTGGTATGTTTTTTTGCCCCCTAGCTTCGGTCGCGTGTATTTCAGGTAGTAGGTCGCCACCTCTCCGTCGCTGGCGGGACGGCGGCAACTAATGCTGGTGGTCTACTATGGTCACAAAATACCTCTAGCCACAGATATCACTTCGAAGTTATAAGTCACCAAACTGAATAAGGGAACCACTGCTTTGTATGACGACAGAAACATGCCACGGCAGAGAAACGCATCTGAGACAGCGGCTGCCACCCCAAATCCGTACAGGCTCAGATTGATGTATAAAAATAACAACAGAAAAATGCTACGGCACGTAAACTCAGACTAGGAGTGCTGGGTCTTTATGGAGCTATTGGGGACCACAACAGTGACACAATTATTTTCCACTTTCTTTTTTTTCATATGGAAAATCTCTCCCACACTTTAAAAATTCAGAGCACATATGTCTATCACTGGTGGCTCAAAACATCCACTATTGACAGAATGGCCCCCATGACCAAATTCCGCTATGAGCGCTTTACATGTTTATATTACGTGTTCAGACTCTCTAGTGATTTGTCTGCGTTGGGCCAATCATTGGTATTATAGCTCGCAGGTTGTATCATTATTAAATTCACATATTTCCTACTGAATCAGGTGTTGCATAATGCCAAGACTATGCTTCATGTTATGCTACATTTTGTCCCGCTTATGCGTCCCTAGACCCCTCCCAGACTTAGGCGGGTGGTCTAGAGCCCAAATCCCACCCATACTTGTTTAGTAAGGACTATGATTTCGATTATAGGCCAGTTGATCAAACTCACGTCGAACATGAAACAAATTTTCAATTTCTTTTTTTTTGAACCCAAATAATAATCAAATGTATCAAAAAAAGTTAATTATGATTTAATACACAGAGTATTTGCATAAAGCCAACTCTAAGTGAGTGGCACTGCGAGTTTATGATGATCCATTATAGACTATGGCGTCGCCTTAACCTTTTCTTTCTCCTTTCTCTTCATATGGAAGATCACCTACACTTTACTAAATCCTTGCTGTCTATCACCCTGAACAAGCTTATTGAAGAATGGCCCCCATATCCGTCGTAGGTATTGAGCTGACTAATGATATGATTTGTCTGTTGTAAAAGTTCACCTGACTCTCGGCATATTAGTTCACAGACTGCAAACTGAGATATATGGGCTACCAGATAGTCATTCTAGGCATGCCTCGGTCAATTGTAGTTTGTATGGCCAACGTAATTATTTGCACTTAGTGTCTCCCAGTACTTTGTCACCTTGCGTGTTCTCTAAAAAAATGCCTGCTAATTGTTTCTATGGCACCAACCATTTAATTCTCCTTCTCCCCTCCAATAGTGTACTTTTTTAAATGGTTGTAATATTTCGAACTTCTGCGTTTAGCACGCTGTTTCACTTTTCCTCCTCTTGGGCGGGTAGTTGTTCGAACTTTTAAGCGCGGCCACTTGTCCCAAGGCTTCCGGTTTTTGTGCTACCATACCTTCAGCGTTCACGTTGTCCATATTCAACACATACTTATGGTCTGCATGATGTGAAATACACTGTACTTTTGTCATCTCATGCCTCAATATACCCCCCCTATCGTTTGGCAAAATTAGACCATTCCTCTAGGCTTCATCTGCTTCTTAGCCAGTTCACGACCATTCCATGCGCCAGTCTAATTTCTATAAATTCCTAACGGATTAATATTAAGAAAAAATACTTAAAATTTTTGGCAGCATTTTTTAATATTATTTTTGTGTTTAACGTATCGCTATGCATGCTGTCGAATACATCGGCGGTTTTAGCCGCTGATATCCTGTCTTAAAGCGTCATCAAAATCTCTTGCTTACCTCCGTCGCTCAATTTAGGGACCAGATGTGACTTTGGCGTTTACCCCGCTATGGTGTCCACCTTACCAATTGACCTCCCTTTCCTTAGCCTGTCGAGTTCCATGCCATATCATTCAGCAGCCTAAGGCTTTTCTCCGCCGTTCCACCACCTGCCTAACCGCAAGTCATCTTTCAGGGAGAGAGGGGCCCTTACTTTTAGAGTTGTATGAGCACTGTCATATTTCTTCATTGGGGAAAACTAGAACAGTGAATGACTTGAAAAAACATTGCTAGCTCTGTCACGGCATTAAAGTTTGTTTTATGCGCTTTAGAACTGTTTTTACTCATTTGGAGCTGTGATTTCTAGTCCGTTCCGTCATCTCTTAGTCAATTTCCCTACACATTCTCCCCCAACTTGAAACTCACATGCTCTAATGGCAAAAGCTTCCTACAAACCACAGACCGATATTTCACCATAGTGGTAAATATATACTACCTCACGTGTCTGCCACACTACTCATAATTTGTGATCACGAGGGAGTGCCCGACATGAGGAACATCTAGCAACCTTGACATTTCCAATGTGCCTTGCGCGCTTATATTAGCAGCTACTGAAACTGATCAGGTTGCAAGAACAATACAGACCACCACCTCGAGACTTCTTGCGGTTTTCATTGATTTAGCCCTGCAGACATCAGAACACGAAGACGAGCTGATCGGTTCCGATCCTCCATCACGCCCAAAATGTCGCCTGACCCAAATACAGACTAGAGATTTCCAAACCATTGCTCTTTAATTAGCCCCAGAATTAAATGCCCCTAAACTCATACTTTTTTCTCGCTTCTGGGAATCACCTTGTTCGCCGCTTAAAATCTCTTCTACCCACATAAGCTATTAATTTCAATTTACGGCGCTTGCATGTAAGCGGAACTGGTATTCCAGTTCCCACTCAGCAGTTTGAAGATGATCCTTTGACAACAAAAGCCCCTCCTAGTACCAGTACATATTACTTTAGCATCGAGGTTTACAGTGATACAACATAAGTCCCTGTGGTACAAAATCAGGCACGGTTAGAGCAATAAGGCTTTGCATAGATGCAAGTTATATGCTCCATTGAACAATCTATGGCACGCTCTAGTTTTCATCATTGTTGCAGTCCCAAATAATTTTTATTGGGAAGTTCCCTTAGCGAGGGTCATGATCAGTACAGAAGGAGCACAAAATATAGCGCCGTTAGATTAAATCATTGATGTGTATTTCTCGATTAAATTCCGCATCATTAACGACGACAAATGATCCTGCACGCTCACGTCTCTTTTTTGTTAGTTTGGGCCTAGCTAGGTGCTCTACTGCAGTTTTTCAACAAGTTCTTAGGGGTATCAGGGGTTTTCATCATTACCATGGATATTACAGTGTGTCCCAAGAATTCCAAAAACTCTTTGCATCCCAAGATTACAAAAAAAAAAACATTTTGATGTTGGCTAGCCATAGTCAGTTAAGTTTTCGCCTCCCGAAGTCTATCAAAAAAACAACATTCCTCCATGAGCGCATTCAATGTGTCTGTCTTCAAAAATGTCTTCTGAACTCATGTGGCGACGAGAATATTATCATCATTGGAAAAAAATCGTGGATACTGACATGGGGTTATTCAGGGGATCTCAACACAATTTATGCGTTCCCATCTTCATCCTTGAAAAAAACACACTCGGGCCTATAGCAAGCATTTTTCAGTATACCGGAATAGTGCTTGTAGCCATATTTGAATTCATAATCCCACTTGATTCCATCACGATAGTGAGAAAAAGCCCACAAATAAGGTCTCACTTTCAGGCTTCACTGGGAATCTGGTTCATATAATAGCACCTTTTACTAAGGACCTCCCACCTTTGAAAAAAAGTTATTTGTTGCCTTGTTTCAGTCTGGCAAATAATAACTGTTTTGTGTGTCTGGTATATATGGATTCCACTTGGCTCCTTCTTGGGAGGTGGGGGGGACAAGCATTTCAGTTTTTCCTGTACATAGTATCCGACTAATGCACAGGGGTCTGTTTTCCCCAGACCACTGGGGTTTTGTCAACAAAAAAACGGACCCACTTAGGAAAACTTTAAATAAAAAGGTATGATTCCACTGTGCGAAAATTAAATCCTCCGTCCTATTCAACAAAATACTCTATATCTTCTTTCCAATGCTTCTGCCTTTTCCTTCGCGTGAACAACGGGGGGCAAATAGAATTAGGCTCTCCTCAATAACAAGATTGTGGTCTTTGAGGCTTTCTTACCCAGTGTTTTTCATGTCATTAACTGTAGCAAAATTTGTAATGGCCTGGTTTTATCTGTTATAAAACATCTGTTTGTTCCCTCCAGAAAACAACTGGTTGGAACTCTACTCCTGACCTCTGGTTTTTAGTTCAGGTGGCTTTTACTGACTATTTTACTCTGTGCTGCACTGTTTTTCACAAAGGATGTAATGGGTTTATTCATGTGAGGTGGAGTGGTTTCTTTTTGCAAATCTGGGGTATGCAAAATAGCCAAATGGGTCAACATAAAGGGCTATGAAGAATGCTTTTTCCCTGGCCAGATAGGGTACCTCGTCCAGATTTAACTTCTTTAAAAAAACATGGTTTTACATGACTAAAAACTTTCTCCTTCCCCTTTTTTGTACAATTTGTTATAGGTATTGTTCTAGGGACACCCTATCTTCTCTAAGGAAAACCGTATATGGGACCTTTGACCAATCAAATTGTTTAAAATTTAATTTCTGGCACTTCCGGGGTAGCTCTAGATGCTTAGGCCACCCTTTTCTTCTCCGACTTTTGCCATGTTTTCCCTTGTCCTTTGCCTTTTTCCTATTTAAAATATGGCTGCCATGTTTCTTCTCTCCATGGCTACTGTTTCAAATTATCATTTGCCAGTTTCCCATTCCAGCTTTTTCAAACGAAGGCTTGCCCCGTCAAGTATTCGTTATCCACGTAATTGATACGATAACATCTGGAAATGATGAGCGTAACACCGTTCCTCTTCCGGCCTCTTTCTCATCATGTCCAGGTCCTTAATAAAGCCCTTCTAATAGGACCTTTTTATTGGGGCACTCCCATTAAGCATAGCCAGTTTGAGTTAGCTGGGAGCCATTCCCGGTTTGAAACTTAATAGCATGTGGTATTCCTCCCCGGTACGCAAAACAATCGCGCAGAAGCAATGCGGGGCGGGCAGGGAATTTGAATCCCACAACAGATCCGGTTTTTCGTGTGTGGTCCCAGCTTTTTTCTCATGGTATAGGAAAATGAGAGTACTTTCCGTTGAACCTCTCTACCTGGCCGTTCCCTTGTAGGCAGATGTCGTTACGCGGACTATCAATTGGAAATAAGTGGTCTGGCTTCCGACAATTAGCTCTTATAAAACTATAATCTTTCACCACTATACCTTAGTAGAATTTGTTCTCCTCCCATCTTGAAAAAAACTGAGAAAAATAAAAAACCCATTTAGTCCGGGTTCAAAGATTTGATTTTAGGGAATTTTTTTTCCTTATCGGTGGTAAAATATTGTAAGTTATGTGGCCTCTATAGCCCTTACATATGTTTCTTGAAAATCAAATTTTTGAGGGGGGCAAGGGGGCTACCCGCCTCATCTCCCCAACATAAAGGAAAAAAAAACAAGGTGTTCCCACAAGAGGATTGTAAAAGGATTAGTAAACTGTTTTTCCTCCCTCTTGCGTCGGGGTCTGAGTGAGGAGGTTCCTCACAATTAATCCACTGGCCAAACCCTTTCTCAAAAAAAGAGTTAGTTCCCCACCTAATGGGCCAATTTTCCCCTAGGGGGAGGTTGCCTAGGAGCTCAAGTCCCATGCTGCCTTTGGGATAGCCTCTAAACCCTTTGGGACAAATTATCTGGGACAAGGATTTGGACCATAAATCTTGTTTATATCCTCCATCGTTACTCATCCCTGGCCTCAGATAGTGATATGACAAGCTTAATACGCCTGTAACCTGCTGGCGCACTGCCATTCCCAGTGCTGACCAACTGGAATTGGAATCGCGATACGCCTATACTCGGGAAGCTTACACATCTACCTTTATGTCATCTTATATGCAAATCGTGGGATGAACCAGACTGGTTTGTGACCATTTGTTCCAGCTATCGGACTAATCCTGGTATAAGAGGTTTGGTTCTTCAATGACAATATTCCCCCTTGCCATCGGAGGTGCGAATTTATGGTTATCTGTGTCTTTGAGATTTGTGGCATTGTGCGCGCCAATTTTTTTAAAAATCAAGGGTTGAGTGTCCTATCCTCAGGCTGGCGCCCTTCCTCATCTCACCTCATGCAATATACGAGATGAGCATTTACTACGACAGTTCACCTTTCCTTCATCTCCTTCTTTCTGCTGACCTGCGTACTGCCACCTGTTCAGCCCTATGTATCACAGGTATTCTCTTTGGGAAATTTGATTTGGATTTACCCAAGAAAGATCACTAAAGAAGACGTATTCCATACAACCCCGAATATCAGAGGCGTGTAGATTAGGTTCATCTAGTCACTTGCCCTGCTCTGATTTGACTCCTTATCCACATAGCCTTTTTAGACGAGTTGTTCACCGACTGATCCTTGCGGATAGGGAAGCTAGTCATGCACAGTAGGGTATGTCCTTAGAGGTCGCCCCCCTAATGTATATTATCACACTGCTTTCTTGTGAGGGTCATCTTATAAAGACTCTGCGATCCACTTAGGCTAGAACTTCACAATCTGCAATCATCACATATAATCCAAACCTGTATCATAAGGCACCTTATGGCGTGACCCCATTACAAGATTAACATCCTCATGACAAAACTTGGTGGGGTGTTGACTAAGGGTTGCCTGGTTTTGTCCCTTAGTGTATTTACACATTTACATTCTTTGCGTCCCCGCAACTTCATTGCTAGCCCAAAATGTTGAAAGGTTTTTCCCCTTCTACAAACCATCTCGCAAGTAGTTCTGGCGTTATCCTTCTGAAATTTGCACCATTGGTTTACACATCTTTTTCCTTAGAGTTCAACAGGTTTTCTGTTTACATTATGAACTTATGTCATTTGAACTCGTGAGTTTACTGTCGCGACAGTATAAAGTTCAGTCAAGGTCATTTTCTTAGGCGCGCTCAAAAGTTTTGTGTTCCTACCTTGCATTTCCCTGCCTCTCTAGTATTCAATTTATTCAAATTGCGTGTAGGACGCCTTTAAAAATTGTCTATAGTTTATTGGTTGGTGCCTATATGCTTATCTCTCTCTTGCCACCCACTTACCACATGACTGATGCCCTAGCGCCTTGCTTAGATACCTCTAGAAGCTCAACATTTAAAATTTCTCAACTTCTCTGCACCTTTGTTCCATGAAAATTTTTTATCCATGAGAATTTTCCTCATGTCCTGGCAGCCATGGACTCTCCCTCAATTGCTCAAGATCAATGTATCATTTCTTTAAGATCTTGGGTCTTCCCCAGAGACCGTGTCCATTTCTCCAAATAGGTTTCTTAGTCCTAGTCTAGCAGAGAATTGTTGGTATGTCTCTGGGTGGTATGGTCTCAGTTTTGGTGGTAATGATCCCCCCGAGACAACAGTGTTAGTGGCTATTTCTAAATTTCTTTTACGATAAAATTTTTCAAAAATTCACACATTCTTCTTTTCGTAAACCCCTTCAATAAACAAAAGACTCGCTTTAATTAACATGTCATAATTAGTCTTGTGGTCTTTCTCCTGATCCATTTGTGTGGCATCAAATTACTTACGTGTCAAGATGTCAAACCTCTCAATCCATTGCTGATTAGTAGCTTTTAGACTTCCTACACTCTTAGCCCTCTCTCTTCGTCTATAACCCATAGATTGTATGTAGTTAGCTTATTTAACTAAACTCAAAACGTCCCTCGATTCTTCCCAGAGCACGGTATACCACTCTCTCTGAATTAACGGGAACATCCGTGACATCCCGTCTTATACTCAACAAAATGGTTTTCCTATATATGAAACCCCACATATTCAGCTGTGGATGTGACGTCTGAGTCCATGACCTGAAGTGCTTTTGATGGAGGCTCCACATACTGGGTCTAGCTCTCGTCACGTATCAGGCAGGGATGAACCAAAAAAAAATGGCCGCTTCGGCCCAACCATTCTTTCACGCGGGTCCGCGGGCACTTTGCTTTAATTCTACAGAGCTTCCCTTAGTCGTAATTCATGCTCCCCTCACGTAGCAAACCTTCCTATCTTCTTGTTCGCCTTTCGGCCTTTTTTGATGTCTTCGTGCCTCACCTTTCGGCCTTATCTTTCTAGCACCTCTAACCCCTATCACTTTTTATCTCTTCTGGCCATCCCTTTCGGCCTTTGCGTTTTTATCTTTTCTGCCGTCCCTCTATCGGCAACAGAGTCAGAGGAGCACATTTTTGTCTGTGGACGTTCGTCTGCCTCCCTCTTCGCTAATCCGTCGCGTTTTTTTTACTTCTTCTAACTTCAATCTTATTCAGCTCCTCTGAAATTTGTCGTTCTAAATCTTTTACCCATTCAATCAGTCCAACTGTACTCTTTCTATCTGTCTTACCGTTTCAATAGACTTGTGCGGTTATCACATTCTACTGTTGGTGAAATTTTTGTATACGTGCGGTTGAATTAAAATTTGACCAGGCTCCATCCCCATCTCATTCGCCAGTTCGATCATTTTTGGTTGGTGTGAAATCGCTGAGTTCACGGATAGTGAGCAGTCCCAAACAGCTCGATTGTCCTAAATTTTAGCCTTCTTTTATAGCTGGCCATTGTACGCTCTTTACTGAGACAATATCAATATAATAACCCTAGTACAAAGAAAAATCTCCCTATGCCAATCTGTAATTCCTCGAGTTAAAGTTGATAAATACCACTCAAGTAATTTCTTTGCTTCTCATTTACTTATTCATGACTAGATATTCTTAACTCTATTCTTTTATGGCGGTAACCATACGTGGTTTGTTAAGCTCCTGTCTAAGCGTACCGTTAATTATCCGTTGAATGGGCTCTCTTTCGGCTCACCACTGCAGTCACCATGACCTTTAACTCCGGATAGGTAAGAGTTGCCAGCTGATTACCACTTCCCATTATCTTTTTGCAAGGGAAAAGAACGTGGGCGAATTTATTTTCCTACAGGTTTCCGTATTTCCGCTACTATGCATGTCCCAAAGGATCATTCTAATGAGAACGACTGTTTGGGCATATCGAAATTTGACAACACTAGGACAAGACCCCAAACACAATTTGGTAAATTGGTTGAACCCAATAAAAGTCCCCATGGTTGCCAAAACTTAGAATGATATCGCTAGAATTTTATATGTGATGAGTGGCGCCCTAAAAAAAATCCCTGGGAGAACACGTGACCCACCAACGAATGTAGTTTGGTGGTCATGATTGCGTATTGTGGATGCCATGGGTGTTATATTACTAGAAGAGGTGGAAGACAATGTTTGTGAAATAACACGACCAGTCAACAGTGACTGCGACATCCTGAACTGGACCGGAAACCCAATGTAATCCACCATATCTTCCGACACATTCACTCATAAAAAAGTAAACAAAAGAAGCAAAGAAATAAGAAATATAGTACAGATGCCTCAGGGTAACTATAGCAGAAAGCCGCATTAAACGTACCTTATCTAACATAACCACAACTCAGCATCTGACATGCTGAAGAGCTTCACTTGATTTCATTTTCAGAGAATCAACAGATTGAGACTTTTGTTAACAACCTAAGAGTGGTGGTGTCTGATTTGTAATGAGTCTTGGGTAAATTACATAAATGTAATGTAATGAGGCCAGCTGTGAAGGCTCCTGAGATTATAAATTATGATAATGTCAGAAGGCCTTTCTTGCGTCCACTACGCACCTCACACTTAAGTTTTTTTTTTTACTGAATGTGGCTACGAAAAAGTGTCTAGGTTATGTAACTGTATTGTGGTGTAATAGGTTATAGATATACCCACAGATATTTAACAAGACTAATAATATTAATAAATTTAAAATACTCTGTACTAACTCACGGTGAAATTTTTTGATAAAATTATATTACTTTTATTTTTGTTCTGGATCTACAACAATTTTTTATAGTGCTTTGACCAGAACTTAAAAGGATTTATGAGATTATGAAAGAAATGCAGTAGAATATTATATCATAAATGCCAATTTATAGTTCGTACACTATATAAATATTTGTACCGCTTATACGAGATTGAGTATTTAATGTAAAATTGTCCTTAGTAGTTCAAACTACTTGGGAGAAAACGCTAAGTGTCCAGAAAATGGTGGGAATCTATATGGGGTTCTTAGTAACTAAAGGGCGTTGGTGAAAGTCCAGCAGACCAGAGGCTCACTCATCTGGTAGTTGTCGCTCTGGTGCTGAAATCAGGTGGTCCCACCTCTCCGTGCTGGCGGGCAATAATGGTGGTCTCTGTCACAAATACTGCACAGATACACTCGAGTAAAGTCACCAACTGAATAGACCCTGCTTTGTTGACGACAGAAACTCGCAGCTCTGCAATCAAAGTATGGGCCATGTGTCAAAATCTATTCTCTACCCACGTCTGGACACAACAGTGACACAACAACCACATCATACAGACAGGTCAGATCTCTCTGACCAAACAGCACATTTACCATGGTGGTTTTACATCAGATAGATCCTCCCAGACCATAGATCCTGAAAAATGTTTATTAGTTTTCGGCCCTAAAAGAGGATAGGTAATATGTATCATTATTCTCAACACTTGATCTGTCTTGCATAATCCTTGCTGGAGTTTATGTACATTGTTGGTCCCTAGACCCTGACTTGGGCGGGGGGGTCTAGAGCAAATCCCTACTTGTTTGTAAGGCTAGATTTCGATATGGCAGTATCAAATCACTCGAACATGAAACAATATTCAAAATATATAAAGAAATAATTTCAATCTTACCAGATTATGAATAAATAACACAGAATTGCTAGCAAAACTCAGCTGAGCTGCTGGCTATAGTATGGCGTCCCTAACTTTCTTTCTCTTTCTTTCATATGGAAATCACCACACTTTAAAATCTGTGTCTATCACTGAACAACTATTGAAGAATGGCCCCACTTTCGCGTCTGAGCGCTAATGATATGATTGTCTGTGGCCAATCACTGCCTCGGTTTATTTTAAATTTCAAATTTCCTACCATAAAGTCATTTCAGTCATGCTTCAGTCAAGTATGGATGTTTATCTGTTAGTCTGTCCGTCTCTACTTGTGTTTCTAAAAAAAAAATGTGCTTGTTTTTTGAACCAACCTTTCTCTCCCCTCCAAAATTTTGTCGTTAAAAGTTATATTTAGACACAGCCACCACAATATCCCCTTTCCTCCATACCACGTAGATTTGAACACCTGCGTCCAAGGTCGTGTTTTTGTGTGCAAATTGCGACACTTTTTTTATTCAACACAGTCTGTCGATGATGTGAACTACACTGTCTTTTGTCATTATCTTCAATATTATCTATCCGTTTGTAAAATTAAGACCATCTTAGTTCACTGCTCAGAATAGGCCATCCGGCCAGCTAATTTTTATATTCCTAACATTAATATTAAGAAAAAATTACTTTTTAATTTTTGTAATATTCCTAACATCTGTGTTTAGCCGCTGAATTCAAATCAAGGGCTTGGTATCGCAAAAGCGTCCATTCCGTACCTCGTGTCAATTTGGGGGACGTGACTTTTCTCCGTTTCCCCCCCCCCCCCCCAATTGCGTCTCCTTAGCCTTTCCAGTCATATTTTTCCTTTTTATCCGCCGTTCCCCTCCTGTCTAGCAAGTCAATTTTTATGGAGGGTGATGACCCGCGGTCTAGGCGATCATGTACATCAGCAGCCTACGCATTATGTTTTTATCCTTAAATGTTATCTTTGGAGGGATTTTACCGTTGTATCTCTGTCAATTTCACTACAGTACCCACCATTTGATGGTGTTATAACTGTTATATCTGAGTTCCATAAAGTGAAAAGTATTGTACGCAATAACTCTTTGTCAAGTGCAGTAAGAAAGACAGTTCTTCAGTGTCTTGTGCGCAGAGCCAGTCTTGACATATGGATGTGAATCGTGGACAGTTAATAATCAAACAGGAAAAGCACTGGAGGCCACAGAGATGATGTTTGACAGAAGAATATTAAAAGTACCATGTACAGCTAACAAGAATCTTGTCAATGTGCATAAAGGAATCTTTATGCATTTTAGAAGGAACCAGTCCATGTTCTTTAAGCTAGTTATGAGGAGAAGAAGAAAGCTGAAATCAGTCTTCTCGCTCTTTAGCAGTCAATACCAAGTTGAAGACTCCTTGGTATTATCTACACTGTAGATCTAGGCTTTTCCTGTGGCTTTTCTGCCATTCCGAAATGTTTTGAGTTGAAGTCATGAGCTCCAGTTTCTCCACCTTGGCTTGCATTTAAGGATCGTCACATCAGGTCCCAAGCTAGGAGTAAGAAATGCGTGGCATACTGTGCATTCCCCGCCATACAAGGGGGCTCTCCAAATATGCAGAGCTAAAATACTATGCTCTAGTTCTGGGTTCTCCCAAGGAATTGTCACGTCTTGCACAGAGCCACTTCTCAGCTCCCACTGCCTATCACTGGGTCCATAGTGAGATCCTTCTGCACACAGTCGCCCAAGTCAACTTCTGCTTGGCCTGGCAGCCCCAAAGCTTGGGCTTTGAGCTTAGCCACACCCCTGGCCAGGTCGTCAAACGTCATAGGTCATTGTGGGGTGGGCAGTTTTGGAGAATGTGTTTGGGGTCTGGATTGCAGTACCACATGGACACTCATTTGTATGAGATATCCTGAGGTGATAGAGATGGCCCAGTAATCTGCAGTGTCCAGTTCTCAGGTGGAGTATGATGGTCTGTTTAGTTGATGGATTGGGTCATCTCTGCTGTATGTATCACCTTCCTCCTTCCACTGATTTTTGTACTTGTTGTGAATGATGGTTTTAGCTCCTCGAGAAGGCAGTGGGTGGTGAATTGTTCCATTTTACTGCTACTTCTAGATAGATCATCTGCTCTCTCATTTCCAGTGATTCCACAACGGGAGGATAACCACTGAAGAACAATGGTTGATGACCTTTGGAAAACGTTAAGCTCAAATGTTGCCATAAAATTTGTGTCCTTGTTAGTACGTAATAAATAGTATATGTTAAAAGGTTTCAGAATGTTAAAATTGTTCATAAATAATTAATTTAGGTCTGCGGTGACAAAACTCATCCTTGTGTTTTTTTTTCTTTGAACAGTTTATTGCTGATCATGTGGAGACCAATACTCTATTTCATGATGACAAAGATTGTCAGCAATTAATTATGGAAGCCCTCAAATACCATTTGTTGCCAGAAAGACGTTCATCATTCCAGTCTCCTCGCACCAAACCCAGGAAGTCTACAGTTGGGGTTCTTTATGCAGTAGGCAGCATGGAGTGCACTAAAGGTAGATAACACATGCCTTTTTGTGTGCATTTGTTTGTATGTTTTTCTGAGAGTCTGGTTTTATTTGTGTGTTAAGCACTCCAAAACAAAACCCATGGTGATATCATGAGAGGAAAGAAGGCGTCAGATTAAGCTGGGAGAACAGGTCCTGAAGCAGGTCCACCATTTTAAATACCTCGGAGCTGTCGTAGACCGGATGGGAGGCATTAAAGAAGAGTTGGCTACCCGAAGAGCAGCAGCTGGGAGACTTTTTCAGGCCGTAAATCGAGGATTCCTCAGCAAGAGAAAAGTTTGCAAGAAGATGAAGATGGCTGTATACCGCTCCACCTATATTCCAGTCTTGACATATGGATGCGAGTCATGGGCAATGACTACAACCCACAAAAGCCAGATTCAAACCTCAGAAATGAGGTATCTGAGGAAGGTGATTGAAGTAACAAGAAGAGACATGGTCCGCAACCAGACAATACATCAAGGCCTAAAAACTCAACCCCTGCAGACCCAAGTAGAACAGTCCCAACTAAGATGGTTTGACATTGTCTGCAGAATGGGAGAAGATCGACTGCCATGACGGCAGGTATGGGAGGCTAAGAGCCAGGGATCCAGACCTCCAGGATGACCCAGAGTCTGCTGGGAGGACAACATAAGACAGTCATTGGAGGATTGAGGACTAGAATGGAACCTGGCCAAGAGGAAGACAGCCGATAGGTTAGTATGGTGCTCTCTCTTCCAAATCTCTACACCTCATGGTAGAAGAGGAACGACTAAGTAATTAAGTAAGTTAAGCACTCTATCTGACTTTGTAAATCAGTTTGTTCTTTCTCTTTTTTTTTTTTTGGTGTTAAGAGTGTCTGGCTTTATTTGTGTATGAATCAATCTGGCTTTGTATATGTCTTTGATTAGAGTATCAGGTTTTATGTGTGTGTTAATCACTCCATCCAGCTTTGTAAATCAGTTTTTTGTTAAGGTACTGGGTATCTGGTTTTATTTGCATCAAAAATATGTTTCTTAGTTCTTAAGTTTGTTTTAGATATTGTGCTGTTTATACAAGCACTCTGCCAACATGCAGACAGCTACTCTAATATACCAACACAAATTCAAGGAGGAAGATCTTCTGGACATACTATGAATAAAGAAATGACTCATCCTAACAAAAATTACAACATCAACAACCTATGACCCATGGAGAAGAGCGCAGAAAGCTGCTAAGAACAGAACACTCCAGACTCAACAAGAACCTAAATTAAACCCCTCACATGAACTTCCAGTCATGGCATCGTATTCTCCTTTATGCTGATGAAATAAAATTGTGTACAGTATTTTGTTTTCCAACAGGTCCTGATAAACTGCAGGTCCTAACCAGGGCTGAGGAGTAGGTCAAAAGATTTTCAGACTCCAACTCCGCAATTTTAGAAGTCCACTTCGACTAGTTTTTTTAACTAGTGATACGGCATAAAATTATACACTTATTAGGAGTTATATGTATAAGTATGGTATGTGAGTGAATAAATGAATACATGGCTTTTGTAGACTATATTTTAAACTATTCATTCATACAGAAATACAAAATAACAAATCATCCACACCTGCACACAAATGACTGCTTTGTCAAACACCATGATACAAAGCAGTTTCATTTTAACAATGATGGGAAAATTGACAGTGCATATTGTTTATTTTCATTTCTTGTGTGCTTTTTCTAAATGTGCCAACAAATTTCCAATTGTGATAGCAACTTTATTTATGATCAGAAGCAATTGAAATTTTCCTATGTTATGTAAAAATGGATGTACTTTAACATGAAAGGATGTAATTTGTTTAAGCTCCCCCCTCCCTTGCATGGATCAAATGTGGATCTGCCTTGACCTAAGTCTCATAAAAGTCAGAGTCAGGACATTTTTTACTGACTCCATGACTCCGACTCCACTGCCCTGGTCCATTTCGTGGTATGTTGCGTAACATGATATCTTTTGTTCTTGAATTGTGATCGGCATACATATGATTTATACTACTAGGTGTCCAAAGACACAGAAATAAATGTTCTTCCTATCTTTTCAGGCCCCACCAGCATAGAAAAGTATGACCTTCGGACCAACACTTGGACCCAGGTAGCCAATATGTCAGGACGGCGATTACAGTTTGGTGTGGCTGTCCTTGATGACAAACTCTTTGTGGTGGGCGGACGAGATGGCCTTAAGACTCTGAACACGGTAGAATGTTATGACCCAAAGAAGAAGACCTGGACTTTAATGCCTCCTATGTCTACACACAGACATGGTTTAGGTGAGTTTGATGGTTAATGAGGGGGGCTTTCATTCTTTTCTCTTTCATGCTCGGTTCACTTGTGTTCTATGTGTTCCTCTCTCATTCACTGATCTTTGTCTTCTTTCCTTTTAGGCCAAATCTGTTTGTTCTGCATTTCAAGTGCAATCCGTGTCTTTTTTGTTATCCTTCTTTTTTATCTTTTTGCACTTCACTTTTCCATATAGTTTTGGATCTTAGTCTGTTTCTCTTACCCTGGGAAAAAAGTATTTCTAAGGAGACAAAGACAGAATAGTACATTGAGTATATTTGTTATCTGTTGGAAGCTTTCGAAGATAAGAGGGTTTGTTACTCTTGATAGATTTGTATGTGAGTGAGAGTTGTCATGTGGTTTGTGAATCGGACGTTCACTTTCAACTTAAATACCCTCCCCCCCCCCCACAGTTGTCCACTTGTTACATTCCCCCCCCCCCCACCTGTGGATGTCTTTTATGGATATCCCCTTAGTGATTTCCAAAAAAGATTATTTATGATTTTTTTTATAATTTATCAAATTGTTTGAAATTTATCAATTAATTGAATAAGATTTTTAAAATCAATCCCAGCCCTTATTATAGCCTAACCATAAATTTAACTTTCGTTACTTGATTTCTGAAATGTTCCACATTAAACTGTTGTCTATTGCTATGCAGTGGCATACTAAGGGGGGGTGCAAGGGGGGCAGTCCGCCCCGGGTGACAGCCAGGAAGGGGGTGTCATCGGACACTATTATGATAGTACGTACTGTTAAAGATTTACGTGCAGGTGTCGTTCTTTATGGGGTAGGGTGCCAAAGGTAGGATCCACCCCAGGTGCCAAATACTTTAGGGCTGCCTCTGTTACTATGTATTGCTGTATAACTTCTGAGTCTCATTTTTATTTTAGCTAAGATGATGATCAGATACCACATCTGGCCTACTATACACTTTTACAACCATGTATTGCTGATCTACACTTCATGTTTATGCATATGTGAGCTATCTGATTGTCTGTCCTGTGATCTGTGATAACCACCGCTTCCTTGCGGGAATATATGTTTACGGGAAAGGCTTCAGGAGTAAACCCTGAGGATAAATCCAAGTTGGAGTCCCTAAGGCAGTCTAATGTTGATTCAACATTATTTTGGCAACTACTACGACATGGCTGGTACCAAACTGTATTGGCTACTGCCTTTCCTTTGGATCTATCGGCTGCGTGGAGAGGGGGAACGTGCTGCATGGGAAACAGCTTGAACTCCATATAACTGTGCCCAAGCTTGTGCCCTGGAGAGGACACTACAGCTTCGCCCTATAGGTGTCGGCAGAACACGGGAAGTAGCAGTTAAAGAACAGTTGGGCAACCGCAGCTGTGATTCAAAGATGTGTGCAAGAGAGACATGAGGGCGCTGGACATAAATCCAGCAACCTGGGAGGATGAAGCTGCCAATCGCACCAAGTGGCTATGCTATCTATGGCGCCACCTCAGATTGGGCGAAAAGAAGCTCTCACAGCAAGCAGAAGAGAGGAGAAAACGTTGAAAGGAACACCAGGAAAATAAGCAGCTGAGGGCTGTCACCTCAGGGGCGCATTCCCTTAGTCAGTTATGACTGAATGGAATATTATTATTGATCTAGTGATGTACAAGTTACTTTGTGTTTTCTCTTATGCGGATACATATTCATTTGAAACACATGTTGATAAATACGAGTATTATTCTGTTTTCATTCATTGGCCTAGGTCTGTGTTTCTTGTGATCTCTTCAAAACCTTTGTTGTATGTATGTAATTTGTGATGACTTAATGTTAATTAGAAACGACGTAATTGCACTTCGGGCAAACCAATAGGTGCTCAGTCTTCCTCAGCAAATGTCAAAGGGTATGAATGCTAATTGTTCCTGTTGCCCACTGGTTGTATACACGGCGGATGCGTCCTCTCATATGTCCATCCCTGCTGGTCTTACGTTTGATGCCGAATTCCAGCAGTTTTAGCCTTGATGATTCATCGATTGCAGTGTCATTCTCTAATAGATGAACATGAATTGCCCTCAGTATTTCTTCCTTATCCATGGCCAATGCACCATTTATGGATGCTGTTGAAGCTAGTCTGTCAGCTCTTTCATTGCCACTTACCCCGGCATGACCAGGACAGTAGATCCATATCAGTTCTTGAAGATTCAATGCTTCTGTGGAGATTTTCCATTCATGTCGAAGCCAACCATTTTGGACCTTTCGAAGCATGGATTGCATACATGTCACACCTCGGAGATGAAAAACCTGTACAAAAGATTCAAAAACCCTGTACAAAGACCAGCAAAACCTGTACAAAAAAAAAAAAGACAGAAAAAACGTATCAAAAGAGTTAATTCGTGTAAAAAACATTTCAATTACAGCTGCATCATAGAGGCATGGGGACTTTGCCTTTTTAAACAGGTCTTCATTTATTTTAAAACTCAAACAATATTTGTCTGAGTTTATTTTGCACTGTAAAAATGATGTGATCGTGTCATCATTTAGTCTATTTCTGCGCTTAATTATCACTAACAGACCAGGAAATCCTGTGTTTGATAGGATCTTATCCTTTAGCACGCTGCATTGTTTTCCCGAAAATGTGCCCTGCAGCTGCATTCTTTTTCACAACACCCCCTTTTTTATAGTGGATGACTTGTAAATTCTATAGTTTTTTGGTCAATTGCTCTAATTTTTGGACTGTATAGAAATAAATGAATGATGAATCTGATGATATAAAATTTGTTTGTGTACATGTTAGATGTGATAGGAAGAGAGGTATGGAAAAATGAAAAAAACGATAATAAAATTAAAAAAAATTTTTTTTTAATTTAAAGTTTTTTTTTTTAAATTAAAAAAAAAAACCAACAAACGAAGAGTCCTTTTCCTCTCAATGAAAGTCATTTGACCAATACAAATCAAATGACGATCTTTTCGTTACACCCATCATCAGTAGCAAAGCAACAAACGCCCTCGTCAGCAGTGACATTCGGCCGTAACCCTAAACCTTTCCGATAAACCTAATCCTAACCCCTAAAATTATACATACTAGCAATGACATTCTACTTTCGTTTCCATCTCTGCCATCACCCATATTCTGAGAACTGATATTAGCGCTAATAAAGACATCGCATCGGAGTCAGAATCCATTAAAATTAGAGCGAAAATGGCAGCGTGTTCGATACCGATTGATTGCGATTTAAAAAATTCACAGAAAATAAACGCGGATACTCCCATTACTAAATAAAGATCGGAAACGGAAGCTAACTCTCTTGCAAATATCATTAAAAATGACGCAAATTACGGCTACGGTAGTGGCACAAGACGATCGATTTATATGTATGTTTAATAATTAGGCGAAAAAACCCGTACAGACATTTGTACGGGCCGTACACATCTGAAAACGAAAACACCCTGTACAGATTATGGGTAAACCATAGCGTGTGGCATGTATGGGATTGTGAATCTGATACAATAACTACCTTTGTTAATAAAGTCTCAGACAGCCATCTTAAGGCAGCAGTAACTGCCTCTACCTCCATTCTCATGCTGGAGGTTGTTATCATGTAAGCCCCGCTATGTTCAGCAACGGTTCTGCCCTTTACTCTAGCAGAGAAGCCCCCACCCTGATTTATTACCACATATTACAGACCCATCAGTGTACACAATGGCATCATCGTCCCCAGCATTATCATTTATAAGCTGATCAATTTCCAGCTCTGCTCTCCCATTGGCCCAAGTTCTGCATTGTCTACCAAAGCTGATGATGACATTTTATGATGACTTAAATTACTACAATCTAAAGATTCTACTGTCTTTATTTTCTGAAGAAAGAATTGCTGTCACATGACACTAGTTTACTTTTCTTCTGCCTGCAGGTGTTGGAGTACTGGAAGGCCCTATGTATGCAGTGGGTGGCCATGATGGTTGGTCCTACCTGAACACAGTAGAGAGGTGGGACCCCCAAGCCAGACAGTGGAGTTACGTGGCGCCTATGTCTACAGCCCGCAGCACAGTTGGTGTGGCAGCTTTACATGGAAAGTGTGTGCCATTATTTTTTCTCTCCCCGTCTGTCTTGTATCCCAGTTTCACTGGTGGTCTTTTTTTAAATATGTACCTAGGTCTTCCATGTGGTGTTAGAAGACTTGAGAATTCCTCCAAAAATGTTAACAGCAGTAAATGTTGAAACTCCAACTGCTTCAAGTTGGAAGAATGGATAAATAAATGAATTAACAGGTGCAACTAAGGTGGAATGTGTTCAGTTTCCAGTGCAGATGAAAAAAAATCAGCATTAGCCTGATACTTGGGGGTCATGACCTAAGTAGTCCCAACACTATAAGACTGTAAAGGATATAAGAGAGCTGGAATACTTGTCCCAAAAAAAAAGGGAGGGGGGTCGTCTCTTCTGGTGACTTTAATATCTTCCCTAACCCTTTCATATTTGTTTTCATTCTCTTCTCCATGAGTTTTTTCTGTCTCTCTCTACTTGTCTTACTCAGGAGAAACCAGATCAAGGACTGTCCTGTAATGCTATCAGCAGGCATCCTCATTGTGTGTCCTGTCGATTGCCAGCAGCTTCTTCAGTTTTTGGTTGATTTAGTACATACTTGTTGACGTTTTGTTAGTTTAAATTTTTTCCAGAATGGGGGTTTGTGAATGGATTCTTGGAGGTGCATGTACGCAACGTAAAAGTTTGAAAATTATTTTTACCAAAATGTTTATTTGGGGAGTTAATCAATTATCATATATTTTTCTTTTTAAAAAATATGTTCTTTAACAGATTATTTTGATCTTTCAGTATAACTAGTAACCCCCTCCAGTCATAACTGACTATGGGAATACACCTCTGAGTTGATAGCCCTTAGATGTTTTTTTTTTCTGGTGTTCCTTTCTGTGTGTTCCTTTCTGTGTGTTCATTTCTCTTCTGCTTGATGTGAGAGTTTCTTTTCACCCAATCAATGGTGGAGCCATAAGGAACTTCACCATTTGGTGTGATCAACAGCTTCATCCTCTCAGGTTGCTGGAATTATGTCAACTAAGCACTAAGCTGCAGTGCCCGACTGTTGGCAGTATAACTTTTTCATTATAACTATGTGTAAGCTTTACTTTGTAATAAAATGTATTATTTTTAAGTAAAATTTTTAATTATGCATTTATATAATTTTTTTTTCATAGCCTTCACTAAACAATCAAAGAGGGTCCATGGCACACACACACACACAAATAAAAAATGAAGCCCTGCTCTAGCATTTCATATGTTGTTTAGTGAAGTGATGGCCATGCTAGCTTTTCAGTGTTGGTTATATTCCTAGGTTATATGCAGTTGGAGGCCGTGATGGCAGCTCGTGCCTTAGAACAGTGGAGTGCTTTGACCCACACACCAACAAGTGGACCCACTGTACACCCATGTCCAAGAGGAGGGGAGGTGTGGGTGCAGCAAACTGTAATGGGTTCCTCTATGCAGTAGGAGGATATGAAGCTCCTGCCACCAACCCAACCAGCTGCAGATTTGATTGTGCTGAGAGGTGAGTCTTGCTGTTATTATTCTGTGGTAGCAAGTCATCATGGACTGAGAGGCAATTGTTAATACTGTTTCTCTGTGTTAGCAAGTTATCATGAACTGAGAGGTGAATTGTTAATACTGTTTCTCTGTGTTAACAAGTTATCATGAACTGAGAGGAGAAATGTTAATACTGTTTCTCTGTGTTACTGTTAGCAAGTTATCATGGACTGAGAGGTGAATTGTTAATACTGTTTCTCTGTGTTAGATGGGTTTGAAAAAAAATCGAAAAAAGGTGATTCGTCTTACGAGGACAAAGGACAAAGAAAATAGTCTACGTTACGGCCACAAGGCCTTCGTCAGGAAAGGAATAGCAAACCACAACATGCTAAGAGATAAAGTCTTTCTACTGTTCCTCTGTGTTAGCAAACTACCACATACTTAGGGATGAGTCTGCTGTTTGTCTGTATTTGCAAACCACCACATGCTAATAGATGAGTCTTTCCACTGTTTCTCTGCAGCAAACCACCACACACTAAGAGGTGAGGCTTTCAACTGTTTTTCTGTTTTAGCAAATCACCACATGCTAAAAGATAAGTCTTTCTGTTTCTCTGTGTTAGCAAACCACTACATGCTAAGAGATGAAGCTCTTTCTCTGTGCCACATAATGATTGTTGAATCGTGGTATTCACTTCTCTAGCAAATCATCCATGTTAACAGATAAGTCACCTACAGTTCCTCTTTCTTAGCAAATCACCGCATTCTGAGAAGCAAATCTGTCTTTTCTTTTTGTTCTTCAATCCAGATTGGCTGCCCATGTACTAATTTTTGCATTCAGCTTGGTAAAGTAAATTTCCTGTCTAAAGTAAATTTCCTGCCTGAAATAGCTAGACATGTTGGATAACTTGAATCTTTTCTGTGTCTTGACATTTCTAAGTGCTGACTCTGCATCTTTGGTTGGCTGCAATATTTCTGTCAGCATCGAGGTCCTGTTTAATGGATGGATGTCTCTAAGGACGTCTCTAAGAAGACAAAGAGAGAATATGTCTACTGCAACCCTCAGGCTTGTCGTACAAGGCAACTAATATGAGATTGTATGTGGGGGCTGGCAACTTCATCATGTAAAACACATTACCCTGGAAACCACTGCTGCAAGAGCATGTGAATGCTTGGTGCAGGCTTCCTCTTACCCTGGAAACCACTGCTGCAAGAGCATGTGAATGCTTGGTGCAGGCTTCCTGTAAGAGGGCCAGCTGCAGTGATGGCTCCCTGCTCTGTAAGGAGCACACAGGACAATGACGATTCACAATAAATGGAACTGTTTATGTGTTTGTGAGAGTGTTATTTAGCAACGTTACTTCATTGAATGTTTTATCCTGAACATGACATCAGGTATGATCCAAAAACTGACCAGTGGACAGTCATTGCTCCCATGGGCAGTCCAAGAGACTCAGTAGGATTATGTCCACTTGGTGACAGACTGTTTGCTGTTGGAGGTTATGATGGTGTTCAGTACCTCAATGACGTTGAGTGCTACGATCCAGTCAGCAATGAATGGGTCAAAGTATGCATTTAGTTTTTCTTTTTTTAATATGTACCTTTTTATTTAGATATTTCATATGTTTTGTTGTTGAGAGGAGGAAGTAAAGAATAAAATTGGGAGGAGAAGGATGAGGAATAGAAATGGAAAGAAGTTAATATTTAGAATACCTTGGATGTCTTCTCTGGTTTAGTATGAGATCATCATTATTGAATGTCATTTTATTTGTTAGGTGTCATACTTACTGTCATATGTACAGGGTGAGCCACAAGTCCCTGACGATGTTGCTTAAAACGTGGCTTTAATATGTAATGGTATGCGTAAATGAAATACCGGTATATCATAACAATGATAGAACACTAAAATTAGTTTTAATAATTATAAAGTTATTTATCATTTAAAATGGTGTCCATGATCCTTCATACATAAAGTCAGTCTTTTCCACAAATTCCCACAAACTCTTTGACATAAATCTTGATCAATTCTTTGAAACTCCTCCTTTACTGCTCAGTTGAAACCTCTAAGATTTTAGGTTTCCAACCACATTCCTTGGAAGAGAGAGCGCCACACTATCCTATCGGCTGTCTTCCTCCTGGCCTGGTTCCATTCTAGTCCTTGGTCCTTCAAACATTGTCTAATGTTGTCCTCCCAGCGGAATCTTGGAGGTCTGGATCCCTGGCTGTTAGTTTCCCATGCTTGTCATGGTAGCCGATCTTGTTCCTTGTTCTTTAATTAAACATCCCCATAAAAAATAATCTGCTGGAGTTAACACACGAGACCCTCGCAGGTCATTTCATTTAGTTCCCGTCCTCCAGTCAGCCTTTTAAGAAATTTGTCATCAAGAAAATTTCTGATAATAAGGGGAATAATAGCCTGCTGAAAAAGAAACAAAAAAAGGATTAAGAGTGGTAGACATAGTGTACTTGAAATTGTGCCTGCAAAAAATGATAACAAAGATTAAGGTAATCTACTATGCATTTCATTATACATAATATTTTGAAAGGGTAAGTGACTTATGACTCACCCTTTTAAAGTAAAGTTCTGTCTATCTATCCATCTCTCTTACTGATTCTGCTCTTGAGTTAAGAAGGGCAAAGAAACGCACACAGTCTCACCTCATTCAATAGCAGACTGTTCAAATTCTTAATGAGTTCTGATTCCCTGCCACCCAAATCTGATTATGTTTGAATTATTGATTTACAATATGAATATTTTGGATTTGTTTTTGTTTGTTTTTGTTTTTTTTATTATTTGACTTTACTTATTTATTTATTTATTTATTTATTTTTTGCTTCTGTTTTTTTTTTTTTCTTCATTTCTTTCTTGTTTGTTTAAGAAAAAACAAAATGTACTTAATTTTGATTATGATTGCATACTGTAAATGCATGCTGTTAAATTACCTTTATAATGTTGCATGCCTTTAAATTAATGCTTAAAGTAACACGTGAGAATGAAAGGATATAGTATGCAAGATAAATGAGAGTGGAAGGGCAGAATGTTAGATGGGCCTGCACGCCCAGTTCTTAACCCTTTGAAATTACAGTTTGTTCATTCGTTCACCCTGTGTTGTACGTGTGTGCCACATATATATGGCATATATAAGTGTCATTTCTCATTATTGTCTTGGGACGGTGCTGTAATAAGTTACGTGTGTTCTCCTGTCCTCAGGCTGCCCCCCTCTGTACTGGACGAGCAGGAGCCTGTGTTGTCCATGTACCAAATAGCTGACTAGGAAGGTCTTGCTGTTCCACCAGCAAAGCTTACACCCTTGCCTTGCTCAAGAAATGGCCCTCGGGACTCTTTGCACTGAAACAGGCTCAGAGCGGTCACCTGGGAGTGTGAAGTGACTGTGCTGTTCTGGAGTTAAACATTTGATTTCACTAGTTTTATTTGTACTTCTTTTTCAGAGAGGCATCAGATTCTGCTGGACTTTAATGAGGTTAAAAAATAATACAGGTCTGGATCATTTTATCCAAAATCAGGGACAGCTGTGTTTTGGAAACTGGATTTTTTTTGGTGACCAGACGTCGCCCAAATCACGTTAGAAAATTAACCCAAAGTTGCCCAAAATGTGTTTGAAAATCATCCAAAGGAACGTTTGATTTTGAGAATATTTTGGTCTTTGGGTGTTCGGGTAAATTGATATGGACTTCTGCTGGCATTTTTAAGTGATTGAAAAAAAAAAAAAAAAAAAAGTTTCAACTTAATGTAGAGATTATTCATACCATATAACTTTACTTGTCCCTTGTGGTCCCTGGAGACAAAGACATAATAGGACCCACTGCTCCCTCAGGCCAATCTTTCAATATGAGGTTGTTCATGGGGGGGGGGGTGTCTGGCAACCTCATCATGTAAAACAGGTTGCTACAGAAACCACAGCTGTAAGAGCTTGTGAATGTTTTATGTAGGCTTTCTGTAAGAGGGGGCCACTGCAGTGGTGGCTCCAAACTTCATAGGGTAGGGGGAAAAAAAGGAAAATGATAACTTGACTTGAATGGTTATTTTCCCCATCATAACAACAACATTGCTGAATTGGCAAGTTTTTCTAACAGGAAAGGGATCCCATTACATGTCCTTTGCATCAATATGTATATTGGGAATTTGGTGTTTGGCCCATATTTCTTGACCATCGGCACACTAGGGGTGATGTGGTCAGCATCACACCGGCCACCTTTAACCTTCCCAGAGTTGCTCTGGTACCCAGTTCATGAGGCTGGGTCAACCTCCAGAGCCGTTTAAGGTCTAAAAAAAATCTCACCTCAACTGGGGGTCGAACCATGGACCACCAAGCTTGGAAGGCAGTGCACTAGCCACTGTAGCATGTGCCGTGGTTTATCTAAACTGGTGGCTATTTGTTTTGTCAGATATAGTCTCATAGTTTCTTGTTCATTCATTTATAAATTTCCCTCTTGCTCCCTTTGAAGTATGTCCCTAGGAAGCCTGCATCAGTGTAGCCATATGTTCTTACAACTGTGGTTTTTGTAGCACTTAGTTGTACATGATGAGGTTGATATTTGCTTGTACTAGAGTCAGAAAGAATAAATTCAGAATTAACAGGGAAAGTAAATGACATAGAATTTCATATTCTGTTTGGAACATAATCATTAACATTTTGTTGGCAGACAGTATTTTGCTGAATGTACACCTCATTCCCTTGGACTGTTTACAGAAAACATAGCATTGTATGAATGTGTTAACATAAATACATATATGTCTACTTATCTTCAACTTTTTTCAGTAAAACCTGTTACACACTCCAAAGCTACATCTTTGCTGTAGGAGAAAGATAGATCATGTTTGAAACATCATATCTGCTGCATTGTTCTCAGCTGCAATGTTCAGCAGTAGATGGATTTGATAACTGCTTCAGACTTCTTACAAATTTCATTCAGACCTGTTTTAGCTTATTATTCTAGTTAGTTATTCCTTTTAAAACAATGAGAATCCACATGTTGGAAAAACCCAGACATTGTAGCATGTTTCTTCATTACCTTAGTTAATGTACCCCAGCTGATCATTCAAGCATTCCATCATTGAATTTTTTCATCACAGAGTTACACTGAAGTCATGAAATCACAGATGCATTTTTTTTTATATTTACTGTCACATGAGGTTCAGAAAGTCATCACATTTTCATTACTATGTTCTTCAGAGATTTAAACAAAAATTTGTGTTTGTTTTTTTGTCTTTTTGGAAGGAAGGAGTGAAGAGAAGAAGATTATACTTCTGTAGCTCTTGTGATGCGTAATGATTTGTCAGTTTGTTCCTAAAATTGTTGTCAAGAATCTGTAAAAATTGGTCATATGTATCATTTATTGCTAATTAGTTCGGCATCATTGCGGACGGTCAGTTAAACCACTATTATTATTTTGCCCACTGTATTTTGTGATGTATGTTCTGTCACACTTATACATCAGCTTTTGTGTTGTGTCTCTTTTCTTTTGTTTTTCTTTCTTTTTTTGAACTTATTCTTTTAGTGCTATTATAATATTCAGTTCTCGCTATTGTTTGTTGTCCATTGCTGTTGTTTCATGTTAACCGGATGATGTTGTCAGCTGAGAAATTCATTGTCTGTTTGTTAATCTGTGAAACTGAATGCCTTGGTAGTGTTCTCAGAGGTTCTCTCTCAGCCATAAATGCCCTAAAGAACCATGAAAACAACGAATTAGCCTATGAAAAGCATTAATGAAATCAACTTGTAAGTTTAACAGAATGAAAGAATAAGAAATTCCTGTGTACTGCAAGATATATGGAAATAGAAGGGCAGATATATCTACCAAAGAAGGAGTAAGCAACATTCAAACTAGGGACAAAACAATATACTAAGAAATTAAAGTAAGAATAAAAAATATCTTCAGAGAACAATGGCACAGAGAACATCCAGTGAAAGATATAAAAAGACATGATGCTCTTTACCAAGAAAAGGCTGAGTGATAATCTTCAACTAAGATCCAGGCACTGTCGACTGAAACATGATAAGAAACTCTATACTGAGCATTACAGTAGGAGGCTATCTGATCATCAGAAGTTTTCCCCCATGTCGGACAAGTGTTTCTGTCCTTTTATCTCCTTTACACTCTAAATGTGGCGGGCTCACTTAGGTCATGACCCCCCTCCATGTGTCAACCCACTATATATATGTGACAGGGGCTAAGTGTGGTTGAGGTGAACTTATGTCGATGTGGCTAGCTCACACCAAAGACACATGCACTAAGAAAATTTATTAAGGATCGTTTGACAGGGGTTGCAGTTATTGGTTGCTTGCAACCCTCTCAGCAGCAGACTTAGCAATTCAAGCAACACAAAGCCTTTTTTTTTTTTTTCTATAACCAGCGGCACTCAAGCTTTTTCCAGCTCTTTCGGCCCAATGACATGTCATTGCGAGGCTGGGGGGTCAGTGGACTTTCCTTCCAACCCGGTCAGGAGCTTCGCTCCTTCCCATCCACCCGGGATTTATGTGCAGGAGCCATTCAGATTATTCAGTCAAATTTCCGGTCGTAAACATTTCTTCAAACGCCGACGGCCGGGTTTGAACCATGAACACCTGGTCGCCAGTACAACGTTGTAGCCATTACACCAGCGCGGCTCCCAACACAAAGCCTTATACAGATCAACATTTAATACTACTGAACACCCAGGCAGTGTTCATAGACTTTAAGTCCTAGGCATGTTCTTGAACTAGACTTCAGCTCTCAAAGCTTGTTCTCTCTCTGCGACGGCGATTGGAATGATAAAGAATTTTTCAAATGACGCTGGCGCCTGGACGTAAGCAACTATACTGATGTAGCTAGTTTTAGTTGTAAACAAAGATGGCTGCCACTTAACGACACAATGGCGGTGGACAACAGGCGAGATGACTATTGCACTGTCACATATATATATATATATATATATATATATATATATATATGTATATATATATATATATTCAGTAAATTAATCAGATAAATAAATGTGTTCATGTGGGCAAGACAAACAAAGAGTAGAACAAGTCCTCCCAGAAAGACAGTTCCACAAGAGAGGTAGGTTGACATTATAGCCTTCACCGACCCACTTGAGGTAGAAATGTATACTGATTAGAGAAACCACACTTTATGAGAAAAATAGATTTGGTTATATGAGCATGAATGATAATGAATTTGCAAAACTGACATTAAAAAAACTTTTGCTCTCTTTACTTTGCAAAGTCTGTCAGAAAAAATCTCCATGTAATCTGGTTGGATCTAGCAAATGTTTATGGATCCGTTCCACACCAGATGTTGTGGCAGGCCCTGGAAATGTACCATGTTCCACAAGAAATTGCAGCAATGCTGAAGCAGTATTTCGCAGGGTTCTCTGTCAGATTTTCAGTCAGAAAGTACACAGTGAAGTGGATTGACCTACAAGTTGGAATTGTGATGGGATGTACCATCTCTCCAATACTATTCGTGTTGGCTATGCAGGTAATCCTCAAAGCGGCTGAAGGAGTTGGGATAGGTCCAAAGCTCAGTGGAATGTGTCACATGCCACCGCTCAAAGCATTCATGGATGACACAACAATTCTGACATCAGATGAACACCAGGCCAGGAGAATGTTAGCACGTCTGGATGAACTAGTCAGCTGGTGCAGAATGAGCTTCAAACCTAAGAAGTCTAGAAGCCAATCAGTCAGGAAAGGGAAGATAGCAGAGGTCATATTCATGGTTTCCAACCAAAGAATCCCTACTGTCATTGAGGAACCTGTTAAAATTATTGGCAGGGTGTACGATGCCTCATTAAAAGACTCGAAGGCAGTTCAACAAACAATAGAAATGGCAGACAGAGGATTACAGATCATAGACCAAAGCAGACTCCTAGGAAAGTTCAAACTGTGGTGCCTCCAGTTCATGTTTATACCTAAATTGCTGTGGCCACTGCTTATATATGAAATAAGCACCAGCACAGTGGAAGCTGGCTCAGCTTCATTATTAGATCAATGTATGACCTCCTGCCATCGGCCACAAACCTTGTGAGATGGGGAAAGTTGGATGATGATCAGTGCCCCCTATGCCATGAGAGGCAGACACTTGAGCATGTGCTCTCAGCTTGCAAGGTGTCATTAGGGCAAGGGCGATACACATAACGCCACAACAAAGTGCTAAATGAGCTGTCTGCTACGATTGACCTGGCATGGGTGAAGGCGAATAGCAAAGTCATGCTGAGCACTGCAAGTACATACTTTCTGAGAGCAGGAAAGTCAGCACACCCCAAACTGAGTAAATCAGGTAGCAGTTTACCATCTCTTCTTTACTGTGCAAATAACTGGGAGATGGTGGTATACCTACCTGGGCTAAGGGCATATCCAGAGAGTATCAGAAAATCTCGAAGACAGCGAGATATAGTGCTGCATTCTTCATCATCGCATCAGGTTAAAAGCAGGGAACGCAGAGACATGGTAGTTCAGGAGATACGGGATATAGTGCTTCATTCTTCAGCAACGCTTCAGGTCATACTGATTGAACTGACCGTGCCATTTGAATCCAGATTGGACGAGCAACATTCATTCAAAGCGGCCAAGTATAGCGATCTGGCCGCGGATCTGAGACACGATGGATTCAGTGCAAGGGTCATGGCGGTTGAAGTGGGCGCAAGAGGGCTTGTGGCTGCATCAATGTATGATTTATTGAAACTGTTGGGGCTGAAGGGACAGTCTAGAACAAGGGCACTGAAGAGGCTTAGCGAAACTGCCGAAAAGGCATCAGGCTGGCTGTGGAACAACCGCAATGGGCAATGGAAATCGTGACAATGAACGCTGCGGTACAAAACACCAAAATTTTTCTAAGTCCACAGCGCTGAGTTTTTCTGGTGTACTAGTAAAAGGGCTGCGACTCTGGGGCAACAGGCGATGTATACTATAGGGAGTGTGTCAGGTACAGAATTTCAGTGGCTTGCGGCGCGCAGTGGCTAAGGCTCGTCGCGCGCTCATGTCTCAGTGTGTGTCCTTAGTTGTGAAGAGCGACGGAACGAACGGAATAATTTGTCTTCTCTTTGTTACTTTCACAATTGCCCCCACGGCTGGCGTTGTGGATTAAAAGTTACTACCGTAAGTGAAATGGGTTCATTTTCGATACAAGACAACAGGAAGCTGAGACGCTTGGGAGTCATGACCCAAGTGGGCCCGCCCCCCTTAGAGTGTAAAGGAGTAATCGGGCCGAAACACTTGTCGGATGGGGGGACTTCTTCTGATGATCAGATTGCTTCCTGTTGTATCGCTCTGTAAAGAGTTTCCTATCATAATTGAACTAAGCGTGCCATTTGAATCCAGATTGGACTAGCAACATTCGTTCAAAGTGACCAAGTATAATGATCTGGCCGCAAACCTGAGACACGATGGGTTCACTGCAACGGTCATGGTGGGTGCAAGAGGGCTCGTGGCTGCCTCAGTGTATGATCTATTGAAATTGTTGGGGTTGAGGGGACAGTCAAGAACAAGGGCACTGAAGAGGCTCAGTGAAACTGCGGAAAAGGCATCAGGCTGGCTGTGGAACAACCGCAATGGGCTATGGAACTCGGGACAGTAATTTGTTTTCAAACCCGTAGGTTACTTTCACAATTGCCTCCAGCAGGCGGAAAAGTGTGGATTTTAAGCTGCAACCAAGGTGGAGTGGGTTCAATTTTCTACACAAGACAACAGGAGGCTGACACTTGGAAATCATGACCCAGGTGGGCCCGCCCTCCTTAGAGTGTAAAGGAGAGTAAGGGGCCGAAACACTTGATCGGCGGGGGGACCTCTTCTGATGATCAAATTGCCTTCTGTAGTATCGCTCTGTATAGTTTCCTATCATCAAAAACCATAATAATGTTTTGAAAGTTTCATATCAAATATTAATAGTAGATGCTGTAATTAAACATTGGCTACCAGCTGCCACAGTATATGTTGGGCTAGATGGAAATGCAGTTTAATATCATACAGAAGAAAATAAACATAAACTGCTGCCTCTAACCTTTATCTTGAGAACTAGTATATACATTTGGGCTAGAAATGATTGCCACAACGTATGCATTCTCAAGCTGCTACTCCTTGTAAACTATTTTCAAGAACTCCATTGCTCTAACTGTTTACTTCACATTCTTTATTCATCGATTCTCTAGACTGAAGGCACTGTTGAAACCCCATTTTTTTTTCTCTTTTTTATTTACATTTTAATATATATATATATACTTTTTGTTTTTAGTTCCTTTCAAGCAGAAATTATTTACATTTTAATCCCTGTATATTAAAAAAAATGTATGTAGTCTGCTTAGATTTGAGCTGATTGTACTTCCATTTTTACATTCTGACTGGTAATTGAATTACTGTCTTTGTAAAACCATATTTATACATTCAGGCTGGTGATTGAATTACCATCTTTGTAAAACCACTTTTACATTCAGACTCTGACTGAATTACTGTCTTTGTAAAACCATTTTTACATTCAGACTGGTGACTGAATTACCATCTTTGTAAAACCACTTTAACATTCAGACTAGTGATTGAATTACTGTATTTGTAAAACCATTTTTACATTCAGACTGGTGATTGAATTACTGTATTTGTAAAACCATTTTTACATTCAGACTGGTGATGAATTACTGTCTTTGTAAAACCATTTTTACATCTAGACTAGTGATTGAGTTACTGTCTGTAAAACCATTTTTACATTCAGAATGGAGATATCTTGTGCGAGACTGGAGATATCATGTGCGAGTCTTCCATCAACTATGCAAACATTACATTTAATATCTGTGAAAGTGTTGCTAGCCCTAGCTTTCACGCATTTTCATATTTGCTGTGCCAGCGTCAACTAATTCCAGTCTGACAGCATATCACGTGGACTAGTGCCTTCAGTGTTCTCGCTGCTTTCATCTTTATCTGAGGACTTGTTTACGCTGAAACATTTCCAGGTTAAAAAGGTCACATGGTGTAACTAGTGATTGATCTGTAGTTAAACGTGGGGCGTGATCTATTTAGTGATTGATCTGTGTAGTTTGGTATTTGTCAGTTAAGTTATTTAATAACCTTGTAACAAGCCAGTAATCATACATTTAAAATTTGCACTGCTTCTGCAACTATCCAGTTTTTAATCCAGAAAGGTAATTGGCCCATCAGTAAAATTTCTTATTTGTAACAGATTTACGTGGGATATATTTGTCACTGAAATGAAATTCAGGCTAAATACATACATGACATGGTCAATAGCCTTTTTTTTTAACCCTCAATACACAGTTAAAACTGACCCAAGGTAGGCCTTTTTGGTTATAACTGGGGTATATGGTGCAAATTATTTATCCAATTTTGAATGCTTGACTGTTATCTGAGTCATTCAATTTGCTCATAATGATGTCAGCCCTGAAAAGGACTGGTCGTAAAAAGCCGTTAGCTGGGCAATAGCTGGGTACCTATGGGCCATGTATGTTTGTTTTATTTTATGACTTGCCATAATTGACACTGAATCTGTCCACAGAACTCAGTAGCAGTAATGGTCTCAAAAATGTATAGTGCTCCTGTAGAGAAAAATGTAACTTAAGCATGATATTGTCATTGACAATTTGAACTGTGGTGAATAAAATAGTTAAAAAACAAAGTTTTCCGTTACAAATTCAAATAATTAAAGTTTAGATTTTTTTAAATGTTGTAGAGCAGGGTTCGGCAGCCTGTCATGTTGATCTACCAGTACATACCAAGGCATCAGCTGGTAGATCTCTAGGTGTGTGAGAGAGGAGAAAAACAAGAATGTCTAACTTTGGTAAATTTTGGAGTAGTCCTCTCTCACTGGCACGTAAATGTGTGGTGTCCCCAGGTTTACAGGTACTTTCACCGCACTCCCAGTGAAAAACCTGCAAGTTTCTCATGAACTGTACAAGATAAAAAGTGATCTTTTCTATAAAGTGAAGTTAACATTCTGTAAAATATTTAGTTTTATTTTTCCACCACTCTATGTTTGGAATGGCAGGAAACAGATAATGCAACAGAGATAAAAGTTATACAGGCTGCACTTATTCAGAATCCCAGATACTCTGAAACCTGAAAACAGATATGATTTTATCAATGTAAATCTTTAGGGAGCCCACTGTTTCTAAAGTTGATTCCCACAGCTGCTGGGTTGGCTACCGTTGTTCTAGAAATTTGAACTAATGCTATATCTTACTTTTGAATTTTTCCTATAACCTTCATTTATGTATACCTTTACTGTTGATCAGAATAAAAATCTGATTTTCAACCCCCAGAATATATAACATTGCACAGGTTTAATTCATCACACAATGAAGGCTTGCATGGCTTTGATTCTGCACGGTGAATTTGTCTCAGAGTTTAATATACTGTACTTGCACTTTGTGAAAATTGTGTACATTTATAAACTATTCTTTTCTCTGTGAGTTCATGGCCATTCATTCATTGCTGCCTTTATCGTTACTTTATTACTGTATGCTTTATTTGCTGTTTTAATACATCAGGGAACTGTAGTCATAGTTTTTGACAAAATGGTTTTAAATCATTCGTATATCCATCATTATTTATAGTTTTTGACAAAATAGTTTTAAATCGTTTATATATCTATATGTATTATTTATGGTTTTTTGTACAAAATGTCTATTGTGGAATAAGGGGTGAAGAATTTTAGTACACCTAGTGTAGAATTTTTCCTGATGTTACAAACAAAGCAACCCACTGTCTTTGGGCATGTTATGAGAAGAAGAAGGATGGAGTATATTGTAACAGCAGGTAAGATATTACCAGGTAAGAATAGACAGATGACAACAAAGAGAGAAGATACTGGGCAGTTTGGCATCACGGCATTGACAGGAGTCAAGAGCAGAAGTCATAAGTAGTACAGTCAAGAGCAGAAGTCATAAGTAGTACAGTCAAGAGCAGAAGTCATAAGTAGTACTAGAGACAGGAAGTTGTGGAGAGACATGATCACCTACGTCACCAGAAATGGTACTTGAAGAAGAAGAAGTGTAGAATATTGACCTGGCTCTTATGTCCTGTAACCTTAACCAGATGCAAGACAAAATGAAAATACTTGGTGACCAGGTCACATCAGGTGGGTATTAAAGTACTCATAGAAAAGAACACGATGATGAGAATAGATGTAGAAAATGATGGCAAAATTACACCTGAAGAATATCTCTACAAGATGTGTACACCTATATAGATTCTAGGAATAATACAGGTAGAGTTGGAGAAACAGACATTGATGCCAGAATAAGAACACCACAAACAAGATGAGCTGTCAATACATTGAGACATACTATCTACAGTAATGTAAGTCCAATGCAAATACAAGAATCTTCAACTCACAATGTCAAGGCCGTCCTATCATATGGCTGTGAAGCATGGAGAACAACAAAAACAACAACCAAGAAGCTACAGACTTTCATAAATGGGTGCTTGGGTAGAATAGAAGGAGTTAAATGGTATGTCAAGGTCACCAGTGTGGAACTGATGGAGTTAAATGGTATGTCAAGGTCACCAGTGTGGAACTGATGGAGTTAAATGGTATGTCAAGGTCACCAGTGTGGAACTGATGGAGTTAAATGGTATGTCAAGGTCACCAGTGTGGAACTGATGGAGTTAAATGGTATGTCAAGGTCACCAGTGTGGAACTGATGGAGTTAAATGGTATGTCAAGGTCACCAGTGTGGAACTGATGGAGTTAAATGGTATGTCAAGGTCACCAGTGTGGAACTGATGGAGTTAAATGGTATGTCAAGGTCACCAGTGTGGAACTGATGGAGTTAAATGGTATGTCAAGGTCACCAGTGTGGAACTGATGGAGTTAAATGGTATGTCAAGGTCACCAGCAGGGCACTGATGGAGTTAAATGGTATGTCAAGGTCACCAGTGTGGAACTGATGGAGTTAAATGGTATGTCAAGGTCACCAGTGTGGAACTGATGGAGTTAAATGGTATGTCAAGGTCACCAGTGTGGAACTGATGGAGTTAAATGGTATGTCAAGGTCACCAGTGTGGAACTGATGGAGTTAAATGGTACGTCAAGGTCACCAGTGTGGAACTGATGGAGTTAAATGGTATGTCAAGGTCACCAGTGTGGAACTGATGGAGTTAAATGGTATGACAAGGTCACCAGTGTGGAACTGATGGAAAGAACTGAGTGCCAGTGGAACAAGAAGTAAGAAGATGTTGGAATTGGATAGGACCCACAGATTAAGGAAACTTACTGACAACGCTACAAGGTAGTCCTTTTTCTGGAAATCCCAGGGTAAGTGAGGTAGTGGAAAACTGAAGAAAACATGTGGAGAAAGGACGAGACACAGATATGAAAGGGATAAAAAAAGACTTAAAGACTTTGAAAGGATGGCAGAGGACAGGCAGGATTGGCAGTGTGGAGTATAATGGACTTTAGGTTTACGTAATGACTTGTGCATATTTGCAATTTAAACTGCATAAAACACATTCTTTCAGAGTGGAGTATTGCTCTTGCTTACCAGCAAAAACTGTTTACCTTCTAGACAACATGGTTTACGTAATAGAGATGGGGTCATCCACATATGATATCCTGCAATTTTTGTCATTTTAACAACCCCCTCGTCACACTTTGTCACAAAAATCATTGTGCAGTTTTTAACTTTAATAGCTTAAAATTGCACAAGGACTTTTGGGACACCCTGTATTTAGATATTTATTTGCTGATTTAAGAAAGGTATGAATGAATGAATAAATTGTTTTATGTTAAAATAATGATTATAGAATGTCAAAGTAATTGTTTATTAAAATAATGGTATACCCATTATACATTGCAAAAGATGATTCATATATCGGTTGTCCTTATGCAAAACAAAATATTACTAAGGCGCTCATGGGGTTCCTACGTCATTAAAGGAATACTTAATAAACACTAAAAACAATTTAAATAAGAGAAGGAATAACTGGTTTTCCTAAGAGGAGTGGCGTCACTAACGAAATTTAAATGCGCCGTGTTTGATTAACTATTTATTATAGAATAGAATTCAAAGTAATTGCTTTATCTATTGTATAGAATACATTGCAAATATTAGTTATAGAATATTATATAGTTTTTACGTCATTATGATGAATACTTATGCAATTCTTAAATTACTGGTTTTCCTATTATAGAAATTTAAATGTTTGATTAACTAACATAGAATATTCAAATATTGCTTTATCTATTGTAGAGAATTAAAATATTAGTTTACATATTATATAGTTTATCACTTGTAGAATATTATGCAGTTCTTATTGGGATCAGAGTGGCTAAGAGGTATGATGTCCGCCTCATATTCTAATGATACCGGGTTTGATTTCCAGTTGAGGGAATATAATTTATGGACATTTTTTTTGTCAGAACCTGTGGTCCTAATGATGCCATACTGGCCTCTTGGGTAGTGAGATCGGATGCCTAGCCTTCTCGGATAGCAGCGAAAAACAAAGGAGATCCTGTGTGCAAGTTGCACACGTTAAAAATCCCACGGCAGTTGGGAATCGTAAAGAGTAGGCCATAAGGCCTCTGCCCTGGCAGTATTAAAAAATTAGAAACCTGCCCACCACAAAAATGTTAGAATGTGTGATTCTTATATACACACATTGGGTTTCTCGCTGGTGCTACAGAGTGTGTGCACTGTGCTGAGATCCTCCTTGTGTGATCTAAGAGAGGAGTTCGGAGCACTGATGGAGTAGTCCATGTGCAATGACTAGTCCTCAAAACCAAACCTAACCAAACCAAGAATATTTGATTCCCTGCCTCTGTTTCAATCCTACAGAAAAACTGTGTGTTCTATAATTATAAGTACCCACTTTTTACATTTTTTAAATCTTGTAAATGTTATTTTGTTGTTGTAACTCCAGCACTAAGTTCCTCGGCACATATTGTCTATTTGTGCCTGTATTCCTCAGCGTTTCTGTGGATCTGTAGTCTAATGTTTCAGTTCTAATTTATGTACCGAATATGTTTCATTTCATCATGGAAATAATTAGTTCTCTAAATGTCATTACACTATACGGTGCCTTATAAAACATTCATATGTGATTGTAGCTTCAGGCATCACTCAAGAGAAAATATTTTGTATGTCTAATCATCCTCAGTGCATTTCAATGCTTGGTTGGGTTATTGAAATAGTGATTCGTATTGTCAGATATGTGTGTGGCACTGGCTGATTTGTGGTGGACTTTTATACAATCAACAAACATAGACAAGCTGGTCATTGAATCAAGAGCATCATAAAAGCATCAAGTTGAGCTGTGCTGTGTGACAGACATTTTATTTTATCTCCTCATGTAATTCAAAGAATTTGTAATGCTTTGAATGGAGTAACTAACTCATTTCATTGTTAAATTATGTAGAATGTCTGTTTCTGAGAACTTAGTTCACCCAACTATTTTGCCCAGCTGTTCTGTTGTAATAAATATTTGTCACTTCTGCAGACAGTGTAGGAGAAGACTTATATGAGAGTCCACAATCTCCTTGCCTTTATGACCAACTTATGATTTATGTTATGAGAATGGATCAGGACAAACAAACACACACACAAAAATGTTAACACCTATCACAAAAGATTTTGCTGGTGGGGTCAGCCCAAGATGGGGTCAACCCAAGACAGAGTCATTCCAAGACGTTCTATTTGCTTTAATGTTAGGAAGCTAGTGTTTCGAAAGCGATAAGAACAAACTTATTTAGATCAAATTCATTGAAGTTAACATCTGCCTGAAAACTCAGTATGAGCTTAACAGAATTTGAGCATTAACTATTGAGATTTAACTATTTAATTTTCAAACCTTGGTAAAACAAAAATTAGACTAACTGACATAAGATAGAACTCTTTGACTCAGTGTGTTTATAAAGTTACAAGATAGCATTTGAGTTACTTGTCTGCAAGAGAGGTAACTTTTTTTTTATACATTGTATAAATTAGGGATAGTGATTTCAATTTAATTTCAGAATAAACCAAATCCTTGTACATTCTGGTTAAACATATCAGAATCAAAAGTATGTACACATTCTAAAGAAGAATCAAATTTTGTGTATTAGTGCCTGAAGCTTGGTGTAACACAGTCGCCCACACCAGCTTCTGTAGCATCTCAATTCTGTATGGATTAATTTTTTTCCAGATACATCCCTCTTTTGTGAATAAATGCACGTCATAATTGGGCTTCTCTTCCTGTCTACTGGCAGAATAATACCCAGAAAATGTCGCTGTAAGGTCTGTGCTAATATAAACTTCCTCACTGCTAAATCATCAGAGAGGCAGAATAATACCCAGAAAATGTCGCTGTACAAGTCTAAGGAGGTCTGTGCTAATATATACTTCCTCACTGCTAAATCATCAGACAGGCAGAATAATAAGAGTATTTTTTTACTTTTATTCTCTGTACTGAGTAGCTTGAAAGAGCATTCCTCCTCATCCCACATCCAGAATGTATTTTAGTCTCTGAAAATTTCAAGTTAACATTTTTCTGTTTAGCTTTTGATCATATTCTGTCACTGCTCAAGAATGAATTATTGATAGAAGAGTGTTTCGTTCCTGTCTTTCCACTTCATTAGAAAGTACTTTTCCACGCCTGAGTACCACAGTTTTTCAACTTCATTTTTGGGGTTTTTTGGTTGTTGCAGAGATATGTTTATTTAGCACACACAGTAACACTACTGCTTATGACTGGCAAAGACATACTTAAAACTGCAGCCTGCTTGATGTGTCACTCCCCTTGAAAGGCTTAACTACTTGAATAATCCAATCAGAGTGAATCATCAGACATAACCTTTTTTGAACATAGCATTTCATAACTGGCACTAACCTGTCAGGGAGGGCCTATTACTTTTGCCTCTATTTTCCATTGAAGTCATCGTAGCCAGCAAGTCAGGGGGGACAATCAAGCATCTGTGGCCACCATATTGACTTCTGAAATATATCCACGCTTTATTTCACATGACCAAACTATTCCTCACTTCATTCAGTTACCATCTCCCATCTCATACCAGAATCTGGGAGACAGCTTATCCATTTGCATCCGTAATTTTATTTTTTGACCAGAAGATTAAATAAAAACTGTCATGTCCTTACTCATACTAGTCATACTCAAAGAGTGTGAATAAATTTTATATTTGTATAAATATTATCAGGCTTGTATTTATATTTGTTAACTAGTTGTGTGATGTCTGTGAATGAGTGAATGATTTCTAATTTGCTGCTTGGTGGGGTTACCAGAGACATAGTGAGTTCTTTTTAACTCACTCTACCTCGTGAGCCATATGGCTTCCTCAGCAAAAGAGAAATTGGCAAGAAGATGAAGATGGCTGCGTACCGCTCCACCTAAGTACAAGTCTTGACATGTGGATGCGAGTCATGGGAAATGAGTTCAACCTGCAAAAGCCAGCTCTAAACCTCTGAACTGAGGTATCTGAGGAAGGCAGTTGAAGTAACAAGAGACGTGGTCCACAACCAGACAATATGGCAAGGTCACAAAACCTAGACCCTGCAGACAATGTGGAACAGTCGGATGGTTTGGCCATGTCTGCAGAATGAAAGAAGATCGGCTACTGCAACAAATATGGGAAACCAAGAGCCAAGGATCCAGACCTCCAGGACGACCTAGAGTTTGATGGGAGGACAACATTAGACAGTCTCTGAAGGACCATGGTCTAGATTGACAGACCAGGAGGAAGACAGCCAATCAGGATAGTATAGCGCCCTCTCTGGTAAACCTCTACACCCCAGGGTAGAAGAGGAATAACTCGGTAAGTAAGAGCCATATGGCACTGTAATATAGTACATTGTTCTCCCAGTAGCGGCAGGATATGCCTGTATGGTAACAGTCGGATTTCCTCATGCCTGCACTTTACCCTGTGTAAGAAAAGTGTATTTTTTGCATATATAATTTAGGCATGTTACATAAGGCGACTAATATCAGGTTGTACAAGTAATAGCTACAGAAACCACGGCTGGAAGGGCATGTCAATGATTGGTGCAGGCTGTCTCCATGAGGATCAGTTATAGACTGTGTCTCTCCATGTGTAATATAAAGATGATATTAAAACTTCCAATAAATTCTTCACTTCATTTGCAATAGTTTTATTTATCTATATATATTTAAAAGTGAAAATTCTTGATTTCATATCTATCGTATACTATTCCACATACCATTTAAAGTATTCCGGCAGAATTTATACAATCCTTATACATCCCGTTTCATAATCCAGATATACCAGGTTCGAAACCTGCTGCAGGCGGTTTGGTAGCAGATCGCTTTGTGTGGATTTTTAACAATGGTATAAGCGCCGTAACGTTCAGAAAGCAATGGCAAACTACTGAATGAAAAAATTGCCTAGAAAAATTACAAACAGCCAATAAAAGCTGGGGTTGATTGCCACGTCCTGTAAAGGATAAGCAACTAACTTTATACATCCCAGGGGTCATAATCAAGGGGAAAAGACATTCAAGTAGAAATCAAGGGAAGTAATACAAGTGTGACAATAGTTAATTTATTTGTGTAATTAGCAACTTTAATTTATCCTTATTTTACAACATAATTCAAAATTATTAACCAAACACTTTTAATTTAATGGACAATATTTTTAAAAAGCTGTCTTGTGAAGCATTTTAACAATGTAATTTTAATGGAACTAATTTTGCCACACAGATTCAAATTGTATCAGAGCTGTATCGATATGTATATATTCAAACCAGTGACTGTTCATTGTGGATTTTTCTTCTTCTGCGTTCGTCCTGAAAAGGAGGTTTGTTACGTTGTGTCGCCGTTTATAGCAAAAGCTGCGACATTTGCGCCTTTCGGCCCGACCGGTTTCAGCTTGGCATTTTTGGGACCAAGTTAGCCTTCCCTCTTCGATCCCTACTCTCTCAGCCAGACTGCAGTGATACAGCCTGTTTCCAGGACCACCACTCAGAGGTGAAGTAGGGTCTTGGTCAGCTCTGGTTCGCTGACCCTGACACAAGCAGTCAAGCTATGGGTCGCTGACTGTATTTATCACTGTTGCTGGATGCACTATCACTCTTGTGTTATTCCTGTATGCAATTAATTTTAAGTCACTTTATAGCAAAAATTTTTACATGTTGCAGAAAACAAAATTCTACAAATTGTCGTGTGAAATTCTAATCCACATATATAAATTAAAAAGTAAATGTAAAACCTAACAAATAACTTCAATAAAAGGAAAGAAGAATGGTAAAGAACAGTGCTGTCACAATGACTGTACTCGAAATCCCCTTGTTTTCTACTTCGTCTGCAAATTGTAACGTTTCACGTTGATAGTAAAAGCCTACTGCATCACTACACGCTTTCTTCAATAAAACGTGTACTGCCTTTCTAAGAAAAACCTTGAGATACGCAAGCTGACCTATATTTAATATTCCATTCATGTCATTTTAGACACTAAGTTACCATAAACGAACGGACAGATGGACTTAGGATAGAAAGAAAGGGAGGGCTGAAAGCCGGAACGCAAGCCGCACTAACACGCATCTCGCTATACAATTACTACCATCACGCGTGTAAGGCCACAAGCACTAGCTTTTTTCAAATCGACAGTGATAAAAAACACTACCCATACGAGAGTTAGGTTTTAAAAACCTGAGAAATGCTTATTAGGAAATATGACATTATACTGGTTTACGTTTGAAAACATTACAGTACCCAGACACCACATCGATCGAAGTGAACGGGAGGTAGAAGAAAATACATATTTTGAACGCAGCCCCTTAGCCCCATTAAATTTATATATTTGGGTTCCTTAGGACTTGCTGACAAAGAATATGTTAAACGTTACGCAAATAGTCTAGGAATTAATAAATTATAGCCAAAAGAAATAGTGAGGGTGTCAGACAACCCCAAAATCAGAATCGCTCAGTGGCAGATTTTGACACCACCATTGTACGGGAAATAGGTCCCCATGTTAAATCCTATTTGATTGGCGGAAAGTAAATGTAAGGCTAAACACGATTAGTCGGGCTACAAATACTATCTTTTGTTGTTAGGGGAGACGGAAGGAAGGGTACTTTTTTTCAAACGCTGGTGTAAACATGGCTCGATTGGTTAGACCCGCCAATATAGTCATTTAGAAGCGTTAGTTCAGCACCACATTTTCAAATAAACTTACTAAAGAACCAGTGCGTTGAGCGCCAGTGCATATTTTTCTAAATAAAAGCCTGGGACATCGGCAGATCGAAATTGTGCTATATTCATTGCCAGTCAACGTAACTGTGTATTATTCCATGAATTGTGGGACTGTGGTCCTAAAGTTATTGAGCAGCACCTGGTCTGAGCTTTGCTGAATCTGGAGGCTGACAGCATACTCCTGGGTCCAGATAGCGACTAGTGAGGTGTCTCCAGAACACAGGGGAGCAATCGAGCAGAGGAGTCTTTTCCTGCCGCCATCACGAAAGTTAAGCCTCTGTGGCCAGTGGAGCTCAACATTATGTGTCCCCTCAAAAATTGACATTTTAGTAAAAAAGAGGGACAATACCTTGTGTAAATTGACAGGAACTGTGAACTTTTTCCCCATACTATTTCCCAGATAAACAAACACTTGAAGTCATGATGACAAATAACAACATAGCTTGAAAAACAAAACCAGTATTACCTCATAGTACTACTACACAACTGACACACATAGGATAATATTAATAAAATATGTCACTACTAAGTTCATATTTATAAATTATGTATATATAAATTGTGATTACAATTGATTGTGATTCCTGGTTCATTTTGTAGTTGAATCAGGACATATATAATAGTGAAAGTAATTAATACATAAATATTTGAAACTTTACCAGTGACTCATTTAAGATAGTCTTATAGAATGTTAAATGTGTGTGAGTGTCACAGTGTTGTCAAGTGTGGTGGAATAAATTAAATTGTTTATCTGTCTGTTGTTGTTGTGACTTACACTTCATCATTTACATAACCCTAGACATTTAACGTAGTCATCACAATATTCCAGAATAATTCTGACTGAGGTATAATGTGGTAGCAAGTAAGGTTATCTGTAAAACACTACACCTATTAGATACAGATACCTTCACAGCTGATCTCAGTCAGTACACTAAGTCCCCTATAAATATTTTTATCATCCCACTTTACCACACAAATACTATTTCGATTATATTCAAATGAGCAAGACAAATCAAGAAAAATGAATTCACGTGTCTAGGAAAATCAAGGGAAACAATCCAAATGATAAAAACATTATTAAATTGTTGTAATTTGCAACTCTTCCTTTCTTTATTTTACAAAGCAATTTAAATATACACTTTTGATTTAAGTGAAAATTTAATAAAAACATTACTTTTCTGTAGTATTTAAGTTATTATTACTATCTCTCACATAGTTTTTAAAAGAATGTTACCACTGAAACAGTCCGTAAGGAAATTTAAGGAAATTTTTTTTTTAAATTAACAAAATCAATATCCATTAAAGGACAGAAAATATGTACCTACGCAACAAGAAGATTTCTGGGCATAACTTTAGATAAACAACTAAATTATAATAAACATATAGACAATTTAGTAGAAAGCTGTAGGGGACCCCTAAACATACTAAGGATTGTAAAAGGTAATGGATGGGGGGCCAGCAATAAAATAATGCTTATGTTCTACAAGTCTTTCATCAGGGGGAAACTGGATTATTCCAGCATAGTCTATGACTCAGCTGCAGCTTCCAACAAAGCAAAACTAGACAAAATTCAAAATGCAGCCATGAGAACCATTACAGGTGCATTTATATCGACACCAGTAGGAATCGGCACTGGAAAAATCAGATACTGCTGAGCTCTTGGCATAATGCCCCTTGAAAGTCTAACCTACGGAAATAAAATAAGATTAAATTATTGGAGTAAAGTAGCACAAGAAGTGACCCACCCAGCACATTAATAAAAACATGGATTTCTTCAGGGAACCCAAAGAAAGCTGTCAAAAAAAATGCATATAATATAAGAAGAAAAAACCAGTGATGGATGGCATAGGTACTGGGAAAAAGGGGACCCTGGGACGTAACAGGGAAACAGTTAAATAAAGATATAGCTATGACCTACAGCTGCAGCTTCAACAAAGCAAACTAGACAAAATGCAGCCATGAGAACCATTACAGGTGCATTTATATCGACACCAGTAGAAGCACTGGACGTAGCTCTTGGCATATAGACAAGAAGTGACCCACCCAGCACATAAAGCATTTGTCAAAAACCAACCAAGTGTATGGGACGTCCCCTTAAACAAAGATAGATATCCAACAGAGTGGAGAACTATAGAAGATCTAACGCATCACAAAAAACTATCAAACACAATTAAAAATAGTAATAAATATAGAAGCAAAATACCACCCTGGGAACTAAAAACACCAATCATAGACTACTCACTTACTGAAAAGATCAAACAAAACATAGAAGATAAGAAAGCCAAAATGATAAGTAGAAAGTTCATAGATCAACTAACAAAACAAAGTCTGGCTGTCTACACTGATGGATCCAAGGGTGATAGTGGGCAACTAGGAGCAGGAGCTGTAATACCGTAGTGGGGAATTAAAAAGAGCTACAGTGTAACTGAAGGGGCTTCGATTTTTACCGCAGAGATGGTAGTAATTCTAAAAAGCCTAGAAATAATCGAAGATAACCCACCAGAAGCTGTTACGATATTTACAGACTCACTATCATCACTACAAGCACTAGAACACCCAGGTAAATGTAGCCGGCCAGACATAAAGGAAGAAATTCTAGCAATCAATACATCACTGGGGAACAGAGGATGTAGTGTGAGGCTAGTGTGAGTTCCAGCACACATAGGTATAGCTGGTAACGAGTTGGCAGACCAGAACGCCAAGAATGGAAGAATAAGTAAAAACAATATAAGAGCAGGACTGGGACGGTCGGAGATCAAGAGCCATGTGAAGATAACTATAAACGAGGAATGGAAGACAACATGGAAGAAAAGTAGAAAAGGCAGACACACGTTCAAACTGCTGAAAGAACCAACGAGGACATGCCAGGTCAGAGAAGAATTAAAGATACCATCAAACAAAAAACTGTGGCGTCTCCGTCTCGGTGCAGCATACTTTATGATAGAAGAATCACACTGCCAAGAATGTCAGGAAGAGAATGACATAGACCACTACCTGATCCAATGTAAAAAGTATGAACAACAAAGGCTTGAATTAAAAACTTACTATAAAAATCACAATATAGACTTGACATGTGATAAGGTTTTAAGTATAGATGCCCCAAGAGATGCCCAATCAATACTTAAAAGATATATACATAAAACAAAGGAAAACATACAAGATTAGTAAAAAAAAAAAAAAACACTCACACAACACAAAATAAAAAGGAAAAAAAAACTTACTAACTACTCATAGGACAAGGAAAGACAACAAGGTATTAAATTTAAAAAAAAAAACAACTCAAAAAGAACAAATACTAATACAAAGTAAAACCAAGTGTAAAGGACAATAGTTATCAAGAAACAAGACAAAAGAGAAAATAAAATGGACAAATACTAATATAAATTAAAATCAGCAACTGCTAAAGACAATAGCTATTTAAATTGAATACAAAATTAAAAAATAAAATGACACTAAATACCCCAATTATAACCAAATTTCAGGTTGAACAGGGTAGACCAAGATGGAACGAGAAGAGGCAATAATGGTCAGCTGTTAAGTGCCCGCTCTCCACCCATCACCTCATCAAAACAACAACAAACAACAGTCCGTAAAATCTTTTATATTGAGATTTTTTGTTTTGCCAGCATAGAGGATTATTTGCTTCTCGGCCTTTTGGCTAACATCAAAGTGTCTTAGCCAGGGCCGGTGTCACACATAATTTTACACATTCTACTTAATAAAGTCAATAGACCTCACTTTGAGCCCCAGAAGGGGTATTTAAAAAAAAAAATTGAGGCATGTGCTAAAAAAACTTGATCTAAAGTGCGTTTCAAAAAGATCGGTCCACGATTGACTTCAAATATCTCCATATTCCTTGCACTGATAAACATGATTTTTTGCATGTGATCTTATATTTTCAGTGTCGCAAAGTTTTTATAAAATTCAATGTTGCAGGTAGTGTTCTTTTCTTGCAACGGCTAATTCCTGTGATCTTTTTTAACGAAGTAATTATTTTGTCCTGGAATAAAATAATTTACCGTAAATGAAGGAAGTTGCATATTTTCGGCATAGGCGTCTATACAATTCGAATGTTAGAGGGGTGTGTTAACTGATTACTACGTGAGATCCTTTTATATATATATATATTTCGAAATATTTGAGAGAATAATAGCGCCTATTCGTTGTAAATGTTACTTTTTATACATCTTCACTGCCATTGTATGCAGTGTAAGGAACTTGACTTTCATACCCATTGTATTACAGACCTAGAATACCGCAAGATACGCCTATGCACTGAAATACACAATCAGTAGAACGGTAACTGAACACACCGGAAGGATCAATGTAATGTTCAAAACAGTGCGGTAGTGAGCTGAAACACGGGGAAAATCACGTGAAATACGTTCAAGATGTGAAATCGAAATAGCTCACAAATATGAAGGGGTAAGCCCTGTCAATACACGGTTGGACTAGGAGGTGGTCGATTTTGTATACTTTAAATAAAGAAAATTTAAAACCATAAGTTTGTTTACGAGGAAAAGAATGCCCCCCCCCCCCCCCCCCCCCCCCCCCCCCCCCCCCCTCCCCCCTCTCCTCCCACCCCACCCTCCCTCCCCCCTACCCCCCCCCCCCCCCCCCCCCCTCGGGACATAGCGATCATTAGGACATATGCAAAGTTGCAACAATTACGATCAAGTGGTTGCAGAGATATTGAATATTAAACGGCGGCAAACATTGTGAAACGCAGTATAGTTGGGAATTCAAGTTCCCTCAATCAATAACACGGAAGAAAAAAAATCCAAATAGGAATTTGCAACACAAGACATTTTTTGAGGGCATATGTGCCACATAATTAAAGAGAACTACTACATTAAAAAGAAATGAATTTGCAACACGAGACATTTTTTGACGGCGTAACTGCCACAAATCTAACGCCTTATCAGTACTATATTTTCTCGTAGTAACTGTTCTGATAAAAATTTAATATTGTAAACAATTTGTTTTTATTCAATGTCATCAACTTCGCATTTCCAAAGTTTTACGGTCGTGTGATGAAGCCTGCTTTATTCGACTGTGTATTTCTAAGCTTCATAAGAAGACTTGTCCACTTGTTTTTGTCATTACAATTTGAAGCTCTCGACACATCAAAATGATAGCAACAATCAACCTTGATGCCAGCGAGGACTTTGAAGAGGTTCCTTACACCAAAACGGCACTCTGGTTCTGTCCATTTCTGGAGCATAAGCTGGACATGCATCCTACTCACGTTTAGCAAGCATCCTAACGGGCCCGTGCGGCATCATGTCAAATCGTATATCGTCGATATACCGTTTCGAAAACCCAAACCGGTGTTATGCCACCTTGACGCCTGGGGCACATGCCGCCCAGCACAACTCCCTGCCTGGGAAACGGTTGGAGTGGCAGACCCTGAAACTGTCCGTATTAGTAGAGCACCTAGAAAAGGAACGAGTGAAGGCCACCCGCAATTGAATGCCTCCTACACTTAAAAAAGAGGTTGTACGAGAGATAACTGTGGCTGTTTCAGGAGATGCTGATGCAGAAACATATGAATTAAAGAATGCGATGGAAAAGTGGGTCCTGATTTGTAAACTCAAAGAGCCCCTTCCTCACTACGTGGATTTACAAATTAAAGGGCCTGGAAAAAACACACACACAATTTTCATCACTGTCACATATTTGTGTTGGTCGATTTCTTCTCCTCTCCGGCGTGATTCAGTTACATCTGTTGTGAGTACTGATTACGTGCTATTTCCGTGGTCGACTCATTTTTCTTCCTCTGCTATCAAGCAGATAATAACTGTTTTCAAATCGTCTTACACTGCTTTCAGTTGTAGCATGTTACGCAATTGCCTAGTTAAATGCATGAAGACAGGAAAAGTGGGACAGAGGTGTACAGATATCGCAGCTTCACTGTAAACAGACACAATGCAACCAACGTCCTTTTCAGGACGAACGAGGAAGAAGAAGAAGAAACTCAATAATCGTTAAAAAAAAAAATGAGACATGTGCACTGACTAAGTGTTTGTAACTTGTGTTTGTTTTCTGGTTAATTAAAATTTCGTGTTCTCTGATGGCTTGTATGCATGTCTTGTAGAAAGGTGGTAGTGTGCCGAAATGATGTGGGACATTGTTCTTTAGTGGTCTCAGTCTAGCAAGTCTAAGCCCTACGTAGTAATGGGCTAATGTGCCGAAATGATGTGGGACATTGTTCTTTAGTGGTCTCAGTCTAGCAAGTCTAAGCCCTACGTAGTGATTGGCTAATGTGTGTTGTTCTGGGTCTCTTATTATATACTGAATGTCGTGAAAAGAGTGTGTAAACCCACTACTTTGTTAAATCACTATGTCGAGATACAAATTTGCTTCCACCAATCAACGAGCACCGTTCACCAGTCTCTGAGACAGAATAAAATTAAACTTAAGCCCTGTTTTTCGGATGTCGGTTGCGGCCATCTTGTCACGCAATATGGCGGAGAAAACAGAATAAAATTAGGCTGTACGGAGCATGGTACGAAACTGCAGACAACCAATCAGCTTGCCACACCAGGAACCAACCAAACGCTTTCCTTAAGCAGTAGAAGTTACCTCACCTGCCTATATAATCGGGCGAGATTTTATGCAAAAAACACGCAACACCAACACGAAGCCAGATAGACCGACTGAAGAAGACCATTTCTGTCAACCTTGATTTATTGCTTACCTGAGTGCATTGACCTGGCAGACTGCTTCGCTAGTCGAGTCACTGGCCGGTTTAAATCTTAGAGGGTAAAAATATAATTACTATAACTTGTAGGAAAATAGGCTTACAGCAGATATATAATGTTGGTATTGGTTGTGTGTCATTTATACTACCTACACCTGTATATATTTAATATAAATTGTTTCAATATGAACGTATCAGGTTACTGATTGTATCTTGGGGCATTAGGTATAATGATTGTATTTCCTGATATGACTGATGAAGACGAAGACTAATAGGACTCATGCTTCAATCTATTGTCTCCTATAACTTCAATCTATTATCTCAGACCAACTGAAACATAACCAAAACAGCTCTTGTTAGGACTCAACCTATTGTCTCCTATAACTTCAATCTATTATTATCTCAGACCAACTGAAATATAACCAAAACAGTCCTTGTTAGGACTCAACCTATTGTCTCCTATAACTTCAATCTATTATTATCTCAGACCAACTGAAATATAACCAAAACAGTCCTTGTTAGGACTCAACCTATTGTCTCCTATAACTTCAATCTATTATTATCTCAGACCAACTGAAATATAACCAAAACAGTCCTTGTTAGGACTCAACCTATTGTCTCCTATAACTTCAATCTATTATCTCAGACCAACTGAATATAACCAAAACAGTCCTTGTTAGGACTCATCAATCTATTGTCTCATCTAACTCCAACCTGAAATATAACCAAACAGTCCTCGTCTCATATACTCCTATCATAAGAACAAAACAATATTGTTAGGATATATGTTACCAGCTAGTATAGCACTTGTCAGAGAGGGCCTGGTGTATTATAGGGGGAAGGAAATGGTTGTATCACACCTAGGTGTATATATTATTGGATGTATTCATGTATTGAATTTATATTATTGGATGTATTCATGTATTGAATTTATATTATTGGATGTATTCATGTATTGAATTCATATTATTGGATATTAATTTATCAGAAAGAATATTTTGCAAGTAGACACCTGTCTTGTCTCGCTATTGCCAACTCATACTGAGCCATGTTGTCATTCATCCTACATGCAGACACCTGAGACACACGCTCATTTCACCCACACTAGAAATAGGTGGACTTGATGACAGAAATTAGCCCCTATTTTTACTTGTTACAGGTTTTATTTGTGTCATCAAACCTGAAGTCGTATGTCGTGTCAATCCAGCTGCCTGCAACTTCGCAGGAGCATAGAGATTGCACAGAAGCTACATCTTTAGTCCCACTCAGTCTTGGGTGGGCTAAAGCAACGATCAACAGCGGGTGTTTTGTGTCAACCAAACTAAGAAGGACAGAACTTTTGAGAGATGAGTATACATTAGTACCATTTCCGTCGACAATTGTGAGCAAATTAACTGTCAGTGACGAAAAAGAGACTTAGCGTAGAAAGAGACAAGATTAACAGCATAGCTAATAAATGATATATACTTAATTAACAGCACTATAATTGGAAGACTTGAAAATATAAAGCTTATATAATATTATATAATATTATATATATATATATATATATATATATATATATATATTATATATATATATATATATATAATATATATATATTATATATGTATGTAAATCATTTGTAAACTTACAAATCCATTATATTCCATTGTTTCAACATCCACCCTTCAGCACAAGAGTAGATAGTGTATATACTAAATAAATAATAAGGAAATTGTATTTGAAGACTTGTCAATTTTATCATTGTTAAGTAAAATCTGTTTCCTTGTCTTAATATCACAGTTAGTCAGTTAGTTACACAGCGGAGATGGCAATTTATGTCGGTCTCCTCTCTATTAATTTTTCGAGATCAGATCATTCACAGCCGTAACTAATTTGTAATACCAGTAGTTCTCTCAGACACTGGGACTTCAGCATTTTCTGCAGAAATTATATTTCTGTAATTGTCAGTACTATACTGATCCAAGAGCCAAATAAAAACCTCACGCCACACTGAAGCACATTAAAAACGCACCACCTGTATAATCCAGGAACAAAGTGTTAAATGTAAATATAAGTGTTTACAAGTTTACATATTTGGAATTTTTATTCATTTTCCTATGAATCCATGCTGGTCATTAATTTGTACATTTGATTGTTATGAAATTCATTGCATTCTGTGCAGGCAAGGGAGAGAACCAAAAATGCAACCAATAAAAAAATTCATTCACACTATCCTCAGTATCTGGTATGTCCACCGTGTGCTTGCAAACAAGCTTGGCAGCGGCTCCGCATGGAACGCACAAGTCTCTGAAGGAAATTCCGAGGAATCAAGTTCCATTCACGTGTAAGAGCAGCTTCGAGCTGTTGCAGATTAGCTGGAGAACCTTGCCTGTAGACTCTGCGTCCAAGCTCGTCCCACAGATGTTCTATAGGGGACATGGCTGGTGATAGGGCAGGCCAATCAATCGTCACAATGTTCTGCTGCTGTAGATATTGCTGCGTAATGCATGCGCTGTGCGCACGTGCGTTATCCTGCTGGAGAAGCTGCAAGTCTGGATAATTTGTGAACGCGGGAGCAACCAATGCATCCAGAACCTCATCTCGATATATCACAGCATTAACATTTCCACGAAAGACGTGAAGAGGCAAGCGATAGTGAAAACTGAATCCTCCCCAAATGTGAATACTGCCACCTCCAAATCGGTTGTGCTGACGAACACAGCAATCTGCAAAGCGCTCTCCACACCGTCGCCAAATCCGCATACGTCCATCAGCAAAGGATATGTTGAATCTGCTCTCGTCTGTAAATAGGACAGCATTCCACTGCAGTCTAGTCCATCTGACATGTTGCTCTGCCCATTGCAGGCGCTACTGACGATGTCTGTGAGTCAAGTTTGGCCCAACATAAGGTTGTCTTGCAGTAAGGCCTGTATCTCTGAGTCGTCGTATGACTGTCATTCGAGAGACTTGCCCACGTCTACCCACTATTGCTCTTGCTGTTTGACTTGCCGAGAGAGAACGATTCCTTAGGTGACTCAGCACAATATGACGATCTTGCGCAGGGGTAGTAACTCGTGGTTGGCCACTCCGAAGTCTATCCCGGGCACTGCCAGTGGTTCCGTAAATTTAAATTGAGACGTACAATAGTGCTGTGGTGGCAATTCATCCGTCTGGTAATGGCCCGTGAGCTCATTCCGGTCTCCAACATACCAATGGCTCGTTGGCGGTTGTTTTCAGACAGTCGTGGCATTTCAAGCACAAGTACTGGGTGTTTTGTCTCAACGGCCTTTTTATACGAGTATACTGCCACAACGCTTACACATTTTTAGGGTGATAGCTGTTGGGAATTGTGTTGCCCGTGTAACTTTCATTGTTTTCATGTAGTCTGTACACAAACCCGTGGGTTGAATCATGCACTTTCCATTCCAGCAGCCATTCGCTCTCTACCTCATGACAAACTCTTGGAAAATCCATTCCCACACTTTTTTTCCCCAGCTTCTCGGCATCAGTATATATAATAGTGATGCGTTTTTAATGTGCTTCAGTATATTTCCTACATGTTTGATTCGAAGTGCCTTTATTTTTGTCCCTATGTCCTGCAGGGCATTTGACCTGAATCTTTTATCTTGCCTGAGTGTTTGATGTTTAATGCTAAATAAAGTGTGCCCAAAAACAAAACGCATAATCTCCTTGTTTAATCTCTGTCACCGCGTGTTGTGGGGGGGGGTCAAAGACTGTAGCAATATAAATTATTTTTCGAATAATAAAGCAGTTCGCTATTGCACTTCTGGACAAAATGGTTGTACTTTGTATTTGTAGCGTGTCTGTGATATTTGCGACAACGTTCTGCCATGTGACTTTGTGTGTGCGATTTGGGTGAGATGGGAAGTAAATACCGTACCATTTCATGTTTGTTGTTGATGTTAAATCAAAGGGAAAATCCGCTTTGTTTTTCCAACTGCCTATAGATATATATATATACACCATCTTTACACCTTAGAATTAAAGGATGTTACACTTACTTTATAACAGATTACACTGAGATTTTCAGTGATCTTCACAACAAAAGCATCACACCAAAAGCCAGAGAAGCCACATAACGAGTTTTATAACATGACACCAACTACAGAAAGGGCAGCACACAGATTAAAACGAAAATCACGATGATTATTTGTAATTAATACAGATCTTTAAATTTCTTCTTTAAGTTAGGCAAAGTTACTCTTTAGGCTCTCCTGGATAACGCCTTAAAGTTATTTCTTAGCTGGTCGTTTATCACAGAAAAAAAAAAAAATTAATCCGTTTTTAATTCATACATGCCAATTAGTTCCCCTTGATACAGTATATAGAGTTACGCGAACTATGTCAGAATCGAAAACGAGGCTGAACGACGTAGACGCCATTTTCGGCTGGACAATACCAGGGCTAGTAGCGAGAATAAGCATCGAGTAAGATTTTTTTTTTTTTTTAATTAATGAAAATAAATATCCCGTTCAACCTCTGATGGGTTATAATTAGGATATATATTGTTTTTAATTCAAAATAATATGAACAACTGCCGATAAGAGAAAGTGGCATCACATTTGTCAAAGCATTGTAAATAGGGACAATCACAATTATGCTTTTACGTTAAAAATAAATAAACAAACAAACAAAAAATTTAAAAAAACAAATAAAGAAGAAACTCTGAACAAGAATAATATTAAAATGGAGGGGTGTAAAGACCTGGTGGTTACAGTTATATAACTGACTTTAACAGATATTTAATTGACTTTCGCCTATTAAAAGTCATTTGTATTGTAAGAACAGCATCAGACCTTCACAATGCCAGCCACTATATATTAACATTTGTTCGTATTAAATATTGTTTGACTATATTATGCAGTTCCTTAGGACTGTCTATTCGTAACACCTCTTCTATATTTATAAGATTATATTTATGAATATTTAGATTTATAAATATATATAATAAATATAAATATAAATATAAATATAAATATAAATATAAAAAATATATATATATATATATATATATATATATATATATATATATATATATATATATATATATATTATATATATATATATATATAATATATATATATATATATATATATGACAGACAACTTAGCCGTCCCTGAATTTGTTAGATGATGGTAAGAACCCTCTCATAACATCGGTACCCCTGAAGTGTTGGATGATATGGTACGACCCTTCGTAACGACCCCTTCGGATAGCATCAGTGCCCCCGAATATTTTGGTAACTTTTCGTCAAACGGGATTTTTTTTTTCACCTGGATTCATTAGCTATGCAACCTTTCCACGCAGATGGTCAACACGTTTGCTGATTAATATGTGGACAGTTTATCTACCGTTCATTCTGGTCATCGCATTGATTTAAGGAGAGGTTAAATCACGCCCACGAATATCTCTTGAGCAATCATATGCAGTTATTTTCATTAACTTGGCCAGTGGGGGGCGTTGCCAGCATCAAACGGTAGTAGCGACCACGATCAAAGACACGAGGGGGATCTCAGGAAAGACTAGCGGCACGCTATCAAAAAGGCAGTAGTGGTCCCTGAAATGCGACGCAAGTTTCCTGCCGGTATTTCGCATCTCGGTGTTAACCACAGAACCGATCGCAGTGGGAGCGAACGGGAAAGCCGACGCGCACGCAGCGAGCGGAGATACAGAAGACCAGGGGCGGCATCTCTCTTTAGTCTGGCGGTCAGATCCCCAAAAGTCTCCTGAGATCTAAAAAGGTGTCAAATTCTAACATGTCCCACTCATCTTTCATTTCATTTTAGATATATACAGACCATGAAGAAATGCATTTTATCACTCGTTGGCCAGACCTTGACAGAAGCACTAGCTATATGTTAAATCGTGTTAGATTTTCCCCTGGATTTTCATATATATTTGCAGTGAATTCTATTCTGTGCAAAACGGTTCATTCATTCTATTTCACTGGATTTTGTGTTAATTTAAATCTATTAAATTAAACCATCTCAATAGTTCCAGTTGTAAATGTAATGATATATCTATTATATTATTTCAAAAGATAATAGATGCTTAAATGCTTAAATTAACTTTTAAAAGTCGCGATGGAATTTATAACTAATTGAGTTAAGTCATATATATAGATGTGTGTTTTAACCATTTAAACTCGCGAAATGTCTTCTTAAATATATAATTAAATACGCCGAGTGTATATTATAGTCTTAACGGGAAATTCATCGCGCTTTAGAATGTTATTTGATTTTTCGGTATATTATATGTTTTTTTCTTCCATACAGAGTGATCGTAACCTGCGATCCCAGCAATAAAGAAATCATCTTAAAACTTCCAGACATATTGATGAAACATTTTAAATTTAATCATGAAAGAAAGCCTACCCAAGAATATTTAAAAATGAAACCATCAAATTAAATTACAATCTGTAAGATAAACTGGAAGATGAACAGTGCCAGTAGCGATATTTTATTTGCTGCCCTACTGTGAGAGTACATATCTACCTGAACTGTGACTGGGCCTAGTTTTTCCTCACTAGATTTAACACCTACCGGTCAGTTGCTATCATCACGCCTTGAAGGAATTTTACCTCCAGCAGCAAAATTAAAGAGACCACTCCATCCTCACCCCTGTGTTGAATTGTGTCAGTGCCATCCCATAGACTCCTTTTTATATAATAAAACACAAGAACTCTTAGGCTTCAAGTCCGGCGATAAGTGGGAATATTTGCTATCAGCTAACCTCGCTACATCTGGGGCGGGACATCGAAGTACTAGACACTTTTCATATGTCAAGAGTGTAATTGCTGTTTATATAATTCTATGGATTGTCTGATGCTGCAATCGGTAAGTGTGTGTGTGTGTGTATGAGTGTGGATTCTCACGCACTTTTTTAAGCAGTGCATGAATGAAAGGGGATTAATTTTTGCAAACCATTTTTTAACTTGCCTACATAATTTTTTTCTGTATTCCCGGCATTGTTCCTTTATGTGGGATTTTTTGTTTACTTTGTTTAACCCCCCCCCGCCCCCCCCCCCCTCCACCCCCCCCCATCGCTTTTTTTTTTTCATTTGCTTAGTAAAGGAAAGAACAATTGGGAATAACAGGATTTTTGTCTATCACCTATACTTAATATTGTAACACCTCTTTCAGAGTAATTAAATACACTGTTGGATTACATTACCTATGTTCCTGATAACTATCTATCTTTGGACTGGGTTTATCTTTGTCTAATACAAGCGGGAAGGGTTTAGTCGATACCAATCTTCTTCACACCCCCCCCCCTCCTCACCTTGTTATTTGTTTTTTTCTGTTCTTTTGATTTTTTTTCTGTATCACTTGATGGTAGTTGTGATTGTTTTAAATGATTATAAACATCATAAACTTATTTAGTACTGTGTTGGAATACCCAAAGCCCAAAATTTCCCCTATCTGTTTAATATAGTTGTATCCACGTGCGTCTGTGTGTTTGAAGCACCAAATCGGTGTGAGCGCAGGTGTGTGTCTGGAAACTGGCAAATAATTGTTTGACCAGGAGAGTGAAGAGAAGACTGAGAGGAACGATTTGTCGTAAATAAGTCTGTCCTTACTCTCCCCAGCACTCTGTGAAGCAACTATTTACTCTCTACCTTTTCTATCACTGAGCTTTCACAATCATTCTCCACTCTAAACAGGACCACTATTCTAAGACTCTTTCTCTCAAAATAAATTTACGACTATATATATATATATATATGTATATATATATATATATATATATATATATATATATATATATATATATATATATATATATATATATATATATATATATATACAGGGGTTGTCCGGAAAAGAACCGGCCATGTAATATAAATCAATAAACATTTTACATAGCGCAATGATGGCTCAGTCCCTTTCAAAGTAGGCTCCTTAGGACATCACACAGTGCTCTCAGCGTTTCTTCCACTGTTTAAAACACTCTGCGAAGGCTTTTTTTTTGGAAGCGCCATCAGTTGCGTCGTCGTATTTTCTTTAATCTCATCGACGGTCTGAAATTTTCTACCTTTCAAACATGATTTCAATTTTGGAAAAAGCCAAAAGTCGCAGGGTGCTAAGTCTGGGCTATAGGGGGGATGAGTTACCTGGTTGATGTTATTCTTCTTCTTTGATCCTTAGCCGCCGACCGTCAAAGCAGTCAGTGGCCATCACGCCTAGTGGCGTCTTGTAGGGCAACAACAAATTGATTCCACTTTGCTCGGTCGGTGGCCATCCTTCGTACAGTGCCCCAACTCTGGTTCATTCTTTGCATCTCAGCCTCCACAGTCCTCCGCCAGGTTGTTTTTTGGTCGGCCTCTCTTTCGTTTTCCTTCAGGGGTCCAAAGCATAGCTGTTCTTGTGATGGCATCGGGGTCTCTTCTGAGGACATGACCAACCCAGCTCTAGCGTCTGCCAGCTATGATGGTGTGCATGTCCTCTTGCTTGCTACGAGTAAGCAGATCTTGGTTAGTAATGGTATTTGGCCAAAAGATTCGGTGAATTTTTCTTAGGCATGTTGTGTGAAAAGAGGACAATTTCGACATTTCCTTCTCTGTAACTCTCCAGCATTCCGCACCATAGAGAAGCACAGAAAGCACACAGCTCTGATATAATCTTAATTTTGTGCTTGTGCTGTATTGGGAGGACTTCCAGATGTTGTTTAGGCTAAAGAAGGCTGTTCTTGCCTTATTCATTCTGATGTTGATGTCTTTGCCTGCCCCGCCGGCTGGTGTTACTATGCTTCCTAGGTATGTGAAGGTATCTGTCTGTACCAATTGCTGATTCCTTACTGATATGGGCTCAGGGTTGCTCACATTGAGCGTCATGACCTCAGACTTCTTTAAATTGATATTTAAGCCCACCTGCTGGCTAAACTTATTAAGTCTATCCGTTTTTTCCTGGATGTGTTGATGTGAATGTGCTAGTAGTGCAATGTCATCTGCATATTCCAGATCTTCCAATGTAGAAAATGTTGTCCATCTTATTCCTCTTGGACTGCCCTCTGTTGTCTGGCGCATCACCCAGTCTATAACTGTTAAAAATAGAGTGGTTGATAAGGGGCATCCCTGTCGTACTCCTGTCTTCACCTCAAAGGTTAGGTTGCTCTGCCCAACACTACACGTAAAGTTGGCATAGAGGCTTTTTATGATTGACACTATGCAGCTTGGAATTCCATAAGCCCTCAGTATTTTCCATAAACTGAGCACTGTTCTATAAATGTTCCTCCCTATGTATGCTGTCGAAAGCCTTTTCAAAATCAACAAAATTAATGTAAAGCTGTCTTTGCCATTCTGAGCACTGTTCTATAATGTTCCTGAGAGTGAATATATGATCTACACATCTCCTGTTCTTTCTAAATCCTGCTTGTTCTTTCCTCAGTTTGTGGTCTACTGCCTTTGAAATTTGGTTGATGTTATGTTTCAACAAAAAACTTTGCACTAGATGTGATGCATGGGCGGGCGCGTTGTCGTGATGAAGACGCCAATCGCCAGTTGCCCACAACTGTGGTCGTTTTCGTCGTACTGCATTTCTCAACCGACGGAGAAGATCTACATAGTTTTTTGGAATTCCCGAGATCTTGTTCTAGTTCTCGCACTGTCAGTCGCCGATCTTTGTTGATTGCAGCCCGTACACGTTCAACATTTTCCAGTGTTCTGCTTGTTGCAGGCCTTCCAGAAATGGGATCACATTCAACAGATTCTCGATCATCTTTGAAGCGTTTGTGCCACACCTTTATTTGTGTAGCACTCATTGCATCGTCTCCAAAAGCCTTCTGAATCATCATAATAGTTTCTGTGGAGGAATGTTGAAGCTTGACGCAAAATTTGATGAAGATTCTTTGCTCTACTCGTTCAGCCATTTTGAATGCGACGACTACACAGTGCACGTGCTCACTAAACGGCTTTTAACGGTCGCAATGACTGGTGCAGCAACGTCAACATTGCACACATATGTGCATAACAGGCCACTCTATTTGGTGCCAAGTTACCATCGATGTCGCGATCGATGTCGCGCAAACGGTTTTTCTAATATTAATTATGGCCGCTATTATATTTATTTATATTTATTATATATATATATATATATATATATATATATATATATAGATATATATATATATATATATATATATATAATTATATATATATATATATACATATAGATATATATATATATATATATATAAAAGATTGTAACACTGTATAAAAATAAAGGAGACAGAAGTGATTGCAATAACTACAGAGGCATCTCTCTTCTTAGTATTGTTGGTAAGGTTTTTGCCAAAGTCATCTTAATGCGACTACACAAGTTAGCTGAGCGCATATATCCAGAGGCACAGTGTGGATCCGAGCTGGCAGATCAACAACAGACATGATCTTCTCTCTCCGCCAGCTTCAGGAAAAATCAAGAGAGCAGAAAAGACCATTATATATCGCCTTTATAGACCTCACAAAAGCATTCGACCTGGTTAGTAGGGATGGACTCTTTAAAATCCTCCTGAAAATAGGCTGCCCTTCTAAAATGCTGGAAATGATAAAGTCATTTCATGACGACATGAAGGGAACAGTCCAATATGCTGGAAGCACGTCACAGCCCTTTGATATACGAAGTGGCGTTAAACAAGGCTGTGTTCTGGCTCCGACCCTCTTCGGAATCTTCTTTGCCTTACTCTTGAAACATGCATTCAGAGATGCCACTGAAGGAATATGCCTTCACACTAGGTCAGATGGCCGTCTGTTTAATCTTTCAAGGCTGAAGGCAAAAACAAAAATCAGAAGGGTCACTATAAGAGACTTGTTGTTCGCTGATGATGCTGCAGTCGTCACTCAAAGCCAACAGGAGATTCAGAGCTTGATGAATCGCTTCACTAAAGCATGCAAGGACTTTGGCCTCACAATAAGTCTAAGAAAACGAATGTGCTGAGTCAGGATGTGGGTGCTGCACCAGTTATCACTATCGATAACTATGAATTGGCAGTGGTGCACCACTTCACATACCTAGGGTCTACATCAATGACAAACTCTCACTGGATACAGAAATCGACAGCCGCATTGGCAAAGCTGCAGCTACCTTTGCCCGCCTCACATCGCGTGTTTGGGGAAACTCTAAACTCACATGAAGACCAAAGCTGCGGTATATAATGCCTGCGTCACCAGCACACTCCTATATGGCAGCGAGACCTGGACGACCTATGCTAAGCAAGAAAGAAGGCTCAATACCTTCCATTTGCGGTGTCTACGCCGCATCCTCGGAATCTCGTGGAAAGATAAAGTGACAAATGTCGAGGTGTTGTCACGTGCTGGCCTTCAAAGTATGTATACGCTGCTTAGACAGCGCAGACTTCGCTGGCTTGGCCATGTTCGCCGCATGGAAGATGGTCGCATCCCAAAAGATATCTTCTACGGACAGTTAGCAGATGGCAAGAGAACAGTTGGGCGACCACAGCTGAGGTTCAAAGATGTGTGCAAGAGAGATATGAGGGCACTGAACATGGATCCAGCAACATGGGAGGATGAAGCTGCCGATCGCACTAAGTGGCGATGCTATTTACGGCACCACCTCAGATTGGGCGAAGAGAGGCTCACACAAGAAGCAGAGGTGAGGAGAAAACGTCGAAAGGAGCACCAGGAAAATAAGCAGCTGAGGGCTGCCACCTCAGGGGCGCATTCCCCTAGTCAGTTATGACTGAAGGGGCTATTATTATTATTATTATTATTATATATATATATTATAGTATATATATATATATATTATATCATAGTTTATATATATATTATAATTTTTATATTATTTTTATATATTTATTTATATATACCGTAATCACTGGGGGCTTACTTGAACAGAGGGGGATTACTTTGAACAAATATACAAGGGACCTCAAGACGCAGCAATAGAGACCGCAGTCAGCGACTCATAGCTTGACTGCCTGCGTCAGGACCAGCGAACCATTTAGTGGTCAAAATTACCGCATTCCACCTCCACGTGGTGGTCTGGAAAAGTTGCAGCTGTGCAGGTGGCTGAGCGAGTAGTGGGATCGAAATGGGAAGACAAACCGGTCATAAAAAATGCCGTGCAGAAGTTTTATGTGTCGACGAAAAAGGTAATAAACAGATATCACAGTTTACGTTGTAACAGGACACAAATTAAAATAAATTAATTGTATATTTATTCCTTTTCAGGGCGAACGAAGAAGAAGAAGAAGAACAAACAAAAATAAAAATGCCTTTCGCTACCAATATATACTTTTTTTTATTTTACTTGTATCTTTTTTTTCAGATATTTTTAAAAAAATCTTTTTTATAATCTTTTTTAAAAAAATGCCCAGTATTTTCATCGTTTCTTTTTATTTTTTGCGGTTTTACTTTTGTTTAAAGTGGTTCTATTTTTTTTTTTAATTTGTGAAATTTAACTCCTTGCAAACTTATCTTCGATCAAGGTAAATTATTTTTCTTTATGTTTTTATATTTAAATGTCTTGAAAAGCTTAATAAATTTATTATTTAACACACTGCACTTAATGCTTTATCTACATATAAATTTTTAAAAATGTTTTTTTTTGAACTGTATCGCTTTTAGTTGGTATTTCGGTTTTTTTTTTTTAAATTTTTAAAATTTACTTTGAACATGTTCAAAGTAGCCCCTGTTCATTGCTACACCACTAAACTTTAATTTTTACCTTCATTAAAATACCGTCGAAAAATGTTTTAATTCATTTTTAATAAATTTTTTTTTTTTTTTTTCGTACATTTAATGTTGTGCAGATTTTAATTAGAGAGGGGGGGTTTTGGGATTATTCTTTTCTATTTTTTCGTTCGCTTGAAAATTTATTGTCTATATTCTGCAATGTTTAATTTCTTTATATAAAACTTCATTTTCTTTTGTAGTTTCATACAGGGGTATTTTATAGCTTTAATGCTTTCAGTGTTCATTTTCTTTGGGCAGTGGGTTTGCCTCAATATATCAATTTATTCGGGGCAATCTTGCATTACGTGCTCGCTGTTTGGGGTGGCCTGTCCCACATGTACACATTTTTTTGAATTGCAATTCTTGAATTATTGTATACATGTGGCGGCGGAGGCGGTTATATCCTGTTCTAAGGCGATTAGATTTTACTATATTGTAAAACTAAATCTGTTAATAACACGAGAAATATGGTATAAAAGATCAATCATACTACAGTATAAAAACCAATTAAACACAAATTATATAACTAGATTTGAGGTAAAAAAACAAAATTTAAAATTAGGGTCAAATATCTTATATCTAAATAAAACCCCCCCCCCCTATGAAAATCAAAAAAATTAATAGTGGAAATGGAGGAAAATTGGGGAAAATACAAGCACTGAGAGGAACGCAATTAAAAACAAAAATAGTGATAACACAGGCAGAAACAATAATACTCTGTATGCCGAGCCCCATCCAAATAAAACAACCTAGATTCCAAAACCTAGCAACACAATACAATACAATAATGAAAATTAAATTAATAAGCTTTATCCACCAAGATCCATAACGATTTTTAAGATATTCGTATACAATAAATCAGGACCTGCCTGGAATTAACAGCCCTCTAAAATGTCTGTGCCAGGAACAAACCCTTGAGAGAGAGGAGCATTGGACTACCCATTATACACATTTTACACAAAATTGATAAGGGGATATATTAATAAGGGATGATAACAGAACAATTTTGCTACGTAGGTACCAGTCACTCTCAAATTTCCTGGATGATAAATACCCACAGGACCTCTGGGTCCGAGTATACACGGATGGGTCAGCACATAAATGCAGTATAATTAAAATAAAAGCAGGAGTGTAACATACATAAAAATACCCAAATTATAATAGGGATACGGTAAGGATAAATATAATACCAAAAAAAAATATAATGTATACACAAACTATGATGCATTAAAGTCCAGGCATATAGGTAATAAACTGAGAAATTATTTTATTGAATACCAATCTATATAATATACAGTCTGTAACAATAATCCTGACAAATGCAAGATCGCATAATCCAAAAACTTCATCCAGATTATAAAATTGCTAAATATACAGGCCCTAAAATTAATTTACTTTTGCAACCAAAAAGGGTCGCCTTGCAGGTGGATTAAAAATCTATATTGTGGAATAAATAAAAAACGAATTAAATATTAGCTGAAAACACTGGCTAAAGAAGGTGCTGCATATAAAAAAAAACGGATTAAACAGTTTACGTACCATCAGAAGAATACAAAATATCAAATCTATTCAGGTATTTGGGGATGTAATCCTAAAAACATAGGAAATAAAATAAATAAAATATGTAAATAAACATAATGAAACTGTTTTAAGAAAGATTTATTTATTGTAATGTTATTCTTGAAGATTAACCCAAAACATTTCATTTATAATACTGTCATATAACTTAAATGGATTTATTTAATTAATCCTCATTTAATATCTTTTGCATTATTTGCAGATCATCACCATGGTTCGCCATATGTTACGAAGTGAATCATCACGAAGTATGCTGTATATACGCAGCAGCAGCTGCAAGATGCACTTGAAGCCCAATTAAAAGTGGTATGACACTAAGTCAGAGCAAGAGATGAATTTTTAAATATCCATTGGAACTTTGAGTAACAAACTCAGAAACAAACACCCCAAAACGTGACTGGTCATCAAAAACTGTCTTCTCACCTGATGAAGAATTGTCATTGTGCAGGGTCATCTACAGACAGTGGGCAGAGTGGGGCTTTCCACTAGACCATTATCGAACTCAGGCTGCTGGTTAAAGAGCTACTTAAACTTGCAATAGGGGAGAAATGTGGATTGCTTTAAGGACAATGTTACCTTCAACAGATTGGGTTTGGGGCTTTTCCTCAAAAGAAACAAAGGACATCTCACAACTCGTTTGTGTCAGAATATAAAGGTTGCCGAGGGCCCTGCAAAAAACTGTTTCCCCCCCGAAGAATTTTTAAAGAGTTTTTTTTTCACATCTTTAAAGCGTCTCTTGGTTGGTTCAGATGCTACTCACCATCTTCAAACTATTACAGACCAACTTATCAGATGACCCCTGGGTCCCCAAAAATGCAATATTTTAAGAGTAGGAGTCTAAACATCCCCGACCGTGTTTTATGAAACACAACTAAATGTCATTCCACATCCATCTTGTTTTGAATCTCGGCAAAAGTGGTGTAATTGTTGCCCTCCGATTAGTGTAAAGTATAACAAATCTGAACACATATGGAATACTTGGATGGAAAGGTGGCCCTCCCAACAACCGAGGGTACAACAAAGCAAGTCAAGAGTGGCTGGTTCGATAGTCCACTGTTTGAAGACTGGTTTGAATCCGTGTTCCTTCATCACACCACTGTCACTTGGAAGGAAAGAAATATTCTTATTCGGGACAATCTATCCAGTCACTTCAACCCCCGAGTTATACAGCTGGAAAGGACAACAACCATTGCCTTCATATGCCCTGCCGAGCAATTCACTCATCTCCTTAAGCCTCTCGATGTTGCCATTTTTCAACCTATGAAAGATTGAATGGAGAAAGCTGCTAGAAATCTGGAAGACCCTCAAACCGGTCCAAAACAATATCAAAAGATGCTTTTCCTGGTTTGCTTTCCTGCGCTTGAATAATGAGAATTTAAGTCCGCTCCAGCCAGGGAGGTCCAGCAGAAACATCATATCCCAGGGTTGCGCTGCAACCAGGACTCTTTCCGTTTGCTCCCCAGGTTGTTTCTTGACAAAAATTCCTGGCACACAGAAAAATACCAGCAACAGCAATGACTCTAAGCACTTCACTGGTCTCTGAAGCTGTCATAGAAGCTATTAAAGACAAAGCGAGGATCAGATGAGCCTGCCCGTAAAAAAAGGAGAGTGAAAGTTAATTGACGACGCCAGATAAAAGCATTTCCTCCTGAAGGACTTATCTGCGGCAAAATTCGCCAGGCAGCAAGTGTCTTCTGTCTGAGCCGTGGACCTTAAATAAAGCACCTTCAAAGAAGGGTAAGACCAGAGCAAAAAAAGGTGTCATTAGGTCAGTGCACAAGCCAACATCCATAACCTTTGATTTGCACACAGTGTGTAACGAACCCATATAAAAACCCTACTGTAGAAGACCTGGATTCAGTGTTCCAAAGTGTTAAAATGTGGTGCCATGAAGCTAGTGCATAGCTGCAGCTAAGGTTCAGAAACATAAACCATGTGACTTCTGTTCATAGCTTGTTAAATCTTTCAATTTCTTTCTTTTTGTTCTTAAAAACAAAATACTTTATATTTCTGTTCTTGTTTTGTTTCATGTTTGTTATTCAATGTTCACTCTGTAGCCTATATCCTTATTTAAATAATAGTGATTTTTTCCTTTACAGTTTCCACTCAATAAAAAGTTTGGACTGGCTCATTTGATTTACTTGTTTTAATTTTAAAATTGGTCTATGTTACATAAATAAAGAATAATTAATTAATATAATTGGGTGATGTCCAAAATAAGCTAAAATGGTATTAAATGTTCAATAAACGTAGCCCTACCAATGGGGCTTCTATTGAACAACAAAATCAAAATGAGTCTGGTAACTTTCATCATGATAAATATAATATTAATATAATACCTGGCTTATTCTTTTTGACTGGTTATAAAATCCCATATATAAAGAAAAAAATGGGGTAAATATTCGTGTCACAAAAGTCCAACCAAAAATGCAAATGATAAAATAAAATAAAATGAAAATCAAAATTCATTTTGTTCAAAGGTAAATATTACCGGTATAATATTTAATATATTATATAATATATATATATATAAAATATATAAAAACTATAAATATAATATATAAAAATAATTATCTTTATAATATATTAATTTTTAGAATTGTTATTTATTTATTATTATATAGTTAGTATCTATTATTATAGGTATATATTTTTATCTAAGTGTTTGCAATTCGTAACGGAATATTATGTTGCTAAATAGTGAAATTCTAACGGAATTTAAAATTATAATACGGAGTATGTGCTTAAATATTCTCGTTACTGGATTCTATTCAACAAACATTTTTTGGTACAGTAAACTAGTTTTTCTTCTTTTTGTTTTAGATGTTAGTTTAAATACAAATGAATTGTACAAATATGTGCTACTGTTTTTGCATCGTAATGACCAACAGTGTGCGCGTGTTCAGTAAATATTGTTATGAACCTCTGTTTGTGACCTAAACGACACAATGCATTGAATTGGGTCTGAACACTCGTGATTGAGCTGTCCTTACATTTTGAGAAACCTGCATTCCGGGTACTGGAGTTGAAAATGGCGCCAAATTTCAGTTGGCGTAAACTCGGTTATAAATAAAACGGGGCCATTCACCATGCTGACCAATGGCTAGAAACAACAGGGATTCTGGAGTTCTTCTTTCTTGCAGGAAGCGTATCACCCCCTCAGATGTGCAAACATGAACCAAGTTCAAAGAAAAGCGGTTGGTAGAGCCACCTTGGATGGCTGTTGAATATCAGACTCGTAGATCTTCTACCCACATGTAAGCCTACCTTGCCGTGGTGTGAGAGCCTTGAGTGAGCGCCCCAATGATCCCGGGAGCTATTGCCGGCTTCAACTCAGAGTTTTCTCCTGGCAGGTTCAAGCCAAAGCGGAAATAGGTTCTGGGTGAGGGGTCCAGACTAAATGGGCTCGAGGAGTTGGGTGGAACCCTATAGGTGTAGATGCAGAATCCCACCGAGCGAGTCTGGTACCATCCACAAACTGCTTTCTGGCCATTTTCAATGTTTGCACGTCAATCGGGAGTAGTTGGGACCCCATACAGTGTAGGCGCATGCACGGCGAGTGGAACCTAATACTTTTCAACCCAACCCCAGGCGATGGGTAAAATGGGTAGATGAAGCTCTAAGCCTTGGAAGGGCAGTTTCGTGGAGAAGAAAACTTGATCGTCTAACCACTGCTGCCTTGGATATAGGCTTGGGACAGTTGGGATCCCTACAGAAACGACTTGTTGAAATCGGATGCACTGGCTAAATTTGCTCACGCCTAATGAAAGTTTGCCGTATTCGCCTTAATGAATGTCAAGAATACAATAACATTAATGAGGGAAATTACTTTATGCTAGAACTCAAGGGAAATAATTCAACTGATAAAATGTATTAACGCTTTATTTGCAATTAAGCAAACTATACTTACTATTTCTAATTTTACATAAACGTTTATTAAATGTTAGATTACACCATTTCAGTGCTAAGTATATTTAAACAAAATTTTTTTTTCATATATTATTAAAGTTGTTCTTTACTATGTATATCAATTGTAAGGTAGTTTCTCAGAGTTTAAGAGCTTAGGTCATACCATTTATAAGTCATTTAATAACTACATACTTTCAGTCTTCGTTCCCTACAAATTAATACATTTTTTGAAAGCCGATTAGGAAGCAATTCCCGCTCGGCCGTGAAATCAAATCAGACTGAATTCTTTCTGTGACAAATACGTATTTTACGCTGCACAACCCAATGCCTAGAATCCGGCTTTTGGCTGGGATCATGTGTCTAGACGCAGGGACCAGTAGTGACATTTATGTCATGAGGTCCTTTGTGTAAGAACATAGAAGACCACTACAATGACACATGGTGTCATTGGGTCTTCGTGTGTTGGGACATGTGGTCTTGACCAGAGCCGGGTTTGGGCGGGGACAATGCGACCTCATGCGAGGAAAAAAAATATGCGACCTCAAGCGAGGAAAAAAAAAAAAACAAATCAGACTGAATTCTTTCTGTGACAAATACGTATTTTACGCTGCACAACCCAATGCCTAGAATCCGGCTTTTGGCTGGGATCATGTGTCTAGACACAGGGACCGGTACAGTGACATTCATGTGTCATTAGGTCTCTTGTGTGAGAACACAGAAGATCACTACGGTGACACATGTTGTCATTGGGTCTTCTTGTGTTGGGACATGTGGTCTTGACCAGGGCCGGGTTTGGGCGGGGATAATGCGACCTCATGCGAGAAAAAAAATATGCGACCTCAAGCGAGGGGAAAAAAAAAAAAAAAAAAAAAGACAAATACGAATGATTTATGATCTATCCAGCTCTAAACAAGAAGAGCACGACTGTGGAAATAAAATGGAATCGCACATAAGAAAGACTGAGTTATTTTTTTTAACACAACCAAAAAAAAAAATGTTTTCATTGTCCCTTCACTAAAACTTCTTAGTCCGTTCTGGTGTTTGTTTTTTTCCCTCATCTCTTTGTTTCTTACTATTATCACTATAACAAAGAGTGCGCTTTAAGATTTCAATGAAGGAAGATCTATGAGTTCTTTTTCAGTGTTTTCCCATTCTCTTTTCAGTCAATAATCGAGGAAGTGGAGGGGAACTGCGGTAAGACGTGGAATACAATGGATGGGTATGAAAAAAAAATAATCGAAAAAAGGTGATTCGTCTTACGAGGACAAAAGACAAAGAAAGTAGTCTACGTTACGGCCACAAGGCCTTCGTCAGGAAAGGAAAGAAAGTGAAGGCTAGATAGGACACATAAAAACTAAATAAAATAAAAACTGAAGGCAAGAACCGAAATTCTATCAAAATCGCTGTCCTGTTGATAAGCGCGTGGCTGAACAGAAAGCGACTTCCGCCGCCGGATGTACACAATGCATACTAAGAAACTAAAAAACGAAACCGGAAAATAAACTACCCAACGTGATAAAAGTGGGGACTGGAAATAATAAGAGACAGAATGAGTGGGAGATAAATAAATATGAAAATAAAAAAATGTATATGGCATACAAATAGAAGAATAGGATAAGAGTGGAAAGAGTAAAATAGAGCAAGAGAGGAGAGGGTGACCTTCAGAGGAGCAGGATCGGGTCGCTGTGACCTGGATGTCGATGAGACCGTGGTGGTCAGGACCATTGAAGTGTATGGCAACTGGTGTGTGGACTTGATGCTTAGCGATCGTCATTTAAGTTAGCTGGATGAATCTGTCCCCCAAGACGTTTGCCTGTTTTGGCCAATATAGGTTATGCAGCAACCTTTAAATATGATCGTATAAATGACATTGCGCGATTCACACGTGAAGCTACTAGTGATGGTGTACGTAGCCTTAGGAAAGGACACCTTCTGGGTTGAGATCACATACTTGCACGTGTTGCATTGTGTCCGACCACAGAGTAGTGTGCCAAAGTGGTGGCATTCTCCTTTGGGAGACGGCTGGTGAACAAAGGAAGATCGTCAAGGTTTTGTCAAGTCTATATGCACCAATAAGGTGCTTTCACTGAATTACTTTTTTGGGTCAGAGTCTCTTCTGTTGGAGGATAGGGATGTGGTGGCGGAAAAGTGATCTGTTTGACAGTAGTAATGTGAGGGGGGATGGGTCAAGATTAATTTGACTCTATCCGAAGTGGATTTATGGTGAGGTTTTTGAGGGGCCTCCAGACGAGAGATGGGGAGCACACGTTAGAGAGCTGGAGGTGAGAACAGGTTTGGATAAAGTCTTTGTTACGGAAAAAATCCCATCATATTATCATTGGCTCGTAAGTGGAAGTCATCCGTCGTGTTGGCATAAACGGCGGATGCGGAGAAGTTGTGAAAAGGAGGGATAGTCACGTACAGGCCGAGTTGAGAAGAGTAACAGGAGGTAGCTGTGGGCATTCTGTAGGATTTTTTGTAGCTATACTGAGGTTTGAAGGCCGGAGGGCGTGAAAGAAATATTAATGTTCAAGAAGTTGACAGATACTGTGGGGACGAGGGAGGTGAACTTGATGGTGGGGTGAAAGTGGTTCACAAAGTCGTTGAAGCGGTGTAAATCAGTCTCAGACATATCTGTGAGACCTATGCCATCATCGATATATCTGCGGTAAAACCCAGGGAAAGGACCGGAGTATTGTTGCCATAATCTATGCTCCAATGGCCATGACTAGTGACAGCATAGCTGGGGACCATATTCGTTCCATGGCAACACCGCTAATTGGTCAAAAAAACTGAACTTTGATTTCAAAGGATTCAGTTGAAGGGACCCGCTTCAGCAAGACGGAGAAGAGAGACAGTGGATAATAGAAGGGCAACGTGCGTTGGTCCAGAAAAAACTGAGAGTCGGAGACATCAGAGTGGGAATAGAGGTATACAGAGAGCAGGACGTCCAGCAAGGAAATCGGTAGGAGATGACATCTTTAGTGTTATATTATCAAGTTTTACAGGCTTGACTGTTTTTTATTGATGACTGAGTGAAGCATTCACAACGATAGTGGAAAATGCTATCTCTCAATATCCTGCCAATTTTAATTATTCAAGAAAAGGTCTGATAAAATTACAACATTTTTTACTGATCTTGTTAATTATTGTGCCTC
>JAMPIV010015026.1:275000-344444 GCA_024509875.1 Oreohelix idahoensis | reverse complement strand
TGGGTCCCTGTAAGCTACTGCACTAGTGGCCCTGGAAGCTACTGGAAGCTGCACTGGTGGGAATTACCCTTGAAGCTACTAGTGGCACTACTGCACTGTGGCCCTTGAAGCTACTGCACACTGCTCTAGTTACCCTGGAAGCTACTGCACTGGTAACCCAGGAAGTTACTGCACTAGTGACCCTGGAAGCTACTGCAAACTAGTGACCCTGGAAGCTACTGCACTGTTAACCCCCAAGAAGCTACTGCACTAGTGGCCCTGGAAGCTACTGCACTAGTGGCCCTGGAAGCTACTGCACTAGTGACCCTGGAAGCTACTGCACTAGTGACCCTGGAAGAATACTGCACTAGTGTCATGGAATCTATTGCCCCCCATGCGCTCCAGAAGGGTGAAAAGGGGAACGAAGACACATGAGAGATTTTCAGATATCTAGGAAGGTAACTGTTACACCCACAATTCGGTGCTGGATCTTGGATAGTGAAGTCTCTAACAGCTCCATTCCTCTACGGCAGCATCTGCTATGGACTATGTTTACTTGTTAGTATTTATTTGTCTTGGCACAAACTAATGAGAATGTAGTCAGAGTTACCACTATGAGCCTACAACAACGTCGAAGATCGGGTTTAAGAGTGTTTACGGGGGGGGTACTATGACACCTAGTATGTTGAAGATGACCAAGATGTCGGATCGTAGTCTGTTCCTAGAGTCAAAGTCCCTCGGGGTTCTTATATCACTTTTATAGGATTCCGTAATACTCATTCGTTGGTATCGATATTGTCTGTATTAACCCGTGTGGATGCATCGATAGCTGAAAACATGTTTCCGATATTAAAGATATGAATATTGACCTGACCTGTATTAGGACTCTCTTGCCTTATAAATAATTATTAGCAGTGTGAGATGCAGCGTGTTCAAGCATTAAGTGTCACTGGTCATTATAGTTGAATATAAAACAGTATTTAACTCAACTCAGAATACGTCAGTTGATAAGACCAGGATTCGACGACTCAAAACATTTTAATTAAATAATATCATTCCATGAGCGGACACAACTACATGGAGACATAGTTCACATCACATTCATGTACGTTATTGCAAGAGTCCTTGTTCTTTCATTAAAACACATGTTTCATTAATGTCCTAATCTAGACTTCTGGTTAGCGGTCAGTTCCTTTTACCGGCCAATGTCTTTTGGCATAAAATTTCAGAGGCATAACTAGACTAGGGATACTCCCCGTCGCTAGTTTTAGCAATCTACTTCTCACGCTAGGGCTTACGTCTACTGCAAGTCGTCTAATATCCAGTTACACTAGGCTTACGTCCTGCCGCTAGCTATATAATATTAATCTGTACTAGTCTTACTACTGTTGCTAGTAATACAATGTTCCTTTGGCATACCACGCCACAGGCTAATCTGCCATTAAATATACAAACTGCGTTAGTAACGAGTGAGGCGACTTACGTTTGATCCACGAAATACACTGCTCAATTGGCTTCCCAGCCACACACAATCCCTTAAGTGGGCAAAATGCCACACATTTTGAAGTGGTTTCGTCTTACCACACATAAACATAGTGGCGATGCCACACTTCTGAAACACACTGCCGTTAGGGTCAAACCCCCACAAGTCGAAATGACGTTACCAAGGACATACGCGTCATGCATAGAGATATGCATACTATGTCGTTAATATATGTTCAATTGCGAAGTTTCCATGGTGCAGCAAAAAATTCGAGTCGGCCAAAACTCAAATGCCTGCACACATTCAACAATCATCGACATCGGTCGATGAGATATATCTCTTTCATTTGAGGTGGATTCCATGGTACAGTCATTCGGATCGAGCTCCAAATCCAAATGCCATGTAAACATGAAACAATCCTCAAAAAGAGCACGCGGAAGTCCACGATCCTGAATAGCTCGGATAATCAAACGGTCATCATATAAATAATTTCTCGCCGTTTGTACGTCGGTCACATCTAAGGGATGCAAACTGTGGTTGAACGTTTGAATAATCCTTAATTAATTGTATTGTTTCCCTTATATGTACTCTCTCCGAAATAGTAAACACTCAACGAAGAAAAGTCTGTGTAGAAACCAGTTTCATCCCGGAAACGGATTTATCTCATCATTTTGTTAAAAATAACCTTACAATGTAAGTTTTTGATTGTTTCTTCAAGACAAAATTTTAATTTAAAGTATTGCAGACTTATTATTATGGATCAAAATGATAAGATGGCTGCAAAACGAGCTGTAGATGCTAAGAGGAAGAGATGATCGCGTCAATCACAACGAGCAAGCGAGAAAGAACTTTTATATTGAATTAAAAAATATTTTAAAAATATATTACAGTTTTTGATTTACTTCCGTCATTATTGACGGGTTATTGCTAGTATTACATAAATTTGACACCAACACGTTCTCACACCAGCCAATGTGACACACTTGGCTCAAGAGCGAAAACTTGAGCTTCCCACGACGCTTCAGGCAACAGTGGGACCTGACAGTTCAAGTAAGTAGTAGTTTTTGATGCCCGACATTTCCTCTTTTTATAAGCAGAGTAAACAAAAAAAAATAGCAGTACCATAGCAGATAGTGACGTAAAAGGGGGGGGGGGGGGGGGGAAGTACTGTCGTGAAATATTCTAATCCACATATATAAATTATTAGGTAAATATGAAGCCTAACAAATAAAATAAATAAAGGAAGAAGAATGGAAAAATAACAGTGCTGTCACAAGGAATGTACTCGAAATCCCCCTTGTTTTCTGCTTCGTCTGCAAATTGTAACGCTTTCACGTTGATAGTAAAAGCTTACTGTATTATACCCGCTTTCTTCAATGAAACGTGTGCTGTATTTCTTGGAAAAACATTGAGAGGCAGACTGCGTAATGACCTAAATTAATCCTAACATTAATTATACTGCGTTACCAAAACGAACGAACAGATGGACTAAAGGATAAAAAGAGAAGGGAGAGGCAGAAAGCCGAACACTAAACCCGCGTCGCGCGATACACAAATGCTGCCATCACGCGTGTAAGGCCATGCACTAACTTTTTTTCAGACGGACAGTGATAAAATACATTAACCATCCCAGAGTTAGGTTTTAAAATCATAAAAAACGCTTATTAGGAAAGATAACAATAGATGGGTTTTATGTCCCGAAATCCTGACATTACATGACAGTACAGGCAGGGACAGGTGGCGGTTCTAACTTAAAAACCAATAAGAAAAATAAAACAACTACAACGACTTTTTCTATCCTAGAAAATAAATATTTTGAACGCAGCCACGTAGCTCTTTTAAATTTGGATAATTGGGTTCCTTAGGGTTTGCTGACAAAGAATATGTAAAACGTTACGCAAATAGTCCAGGAATTAATAAATTATACCCAGAATAAAATATTGGGGGTGCCTGACAGCATAAAATCATTTCTGCTCATAAGATTTTTTTTTAACGTGTTTGAAAAAAATTTACGTACAGAAATAGCCTACCATGTAAACTCCAAATTGATTGGAGCGCAACAAATGAAAGCCTAACCACGATTGGTCGGGCTATAAATACTATCTTGGTTGTTAGGGGAGACGGGAAAAGGTAACATTTTTTTCAAACACTTGTCGAAACGGGGCTCATTGGTCAGACTCGCTGATATACACACTTGGGAGCGTTAGTTCGAAACCACTTGTTTAAATAAGCTTGATAAAGCATCAGTGCGTTGAAGCCAGCTTATATTTTGCTAAATAAAAGCCTGGAAGATAAGCAGATGGGAATTTGTGCCAGTTTGTGCCAGAATTCATTGCTAATCAACGTATCTGTGTTTATTTCCATGAAATTGTGGTAAGCTTGAACCATTCAATATCTTTTAATGAAAATTGAATGTGAATTGTTAATTTATGCCTGTATATATATGTGTAGTTCAGTGGCAAACAGGAGATAAAGCCTATAATGCTCCAGCCTGAACAGAGGGTGTCGGAGAGAAGTAAAACGGCATGGAATGGCCAAACAGTACACTGACACCTGGATGATTGAATAGAAAGAAATAATGCTGGAATTGCAGAGGCGTAGTAACCATTAAGAAGGGTAATACTGGAATAAAGTATTTCAAATGAAGCTGACAGTTGGCCTAATGCTCTGAACTCAATGTTTGTGCTGTGTTGTGATCAGTGTAACAAGAGAGTTTAAGTTAGTTATGAAGTAGAAGGTACATCCTTCTTGATTTCAGGGACCGTGGTCTTGATGGTACTGAGCAGCACCTGGTCAGAGCTTTGCTGAATCCAGAGTCGGACAGCATACTCCTTGGTCTTTTTAGCTATCAGTGAGGTGTCTCCTGAGCCCAGAGGAGAATTCGAGCAGAGGAGTCCTTTCCTGCCGCCATCACGCCAGATAAGCGAATTGGCCAGCTGAGCTCAACATTATGTCCCCTCATCTTGAAATGACTTTGTAAAAATAACATTCAGAGGGGAATTTTAATTGTCTTAATATCAGGAACTGAGAACATCTCCAATACTAGTCCCAAAAGACAAACTATTGAAGTCATGATGACAAATACCAACAGAGCTTGAACAAAACAAAACCAGTATTACCTCATTTTACTACTACACAACTGACACACATAGAATATTTGTAATAATATATGTCACTACAATATTCATATTAAATACATTCTGTACATAACTTGTAATTTAAATTGATTGTGATTCCTGGTTCCCTTGTAGTTGAATCAGGACACATACACATTTATGACAGTAATGAATACATATTGTTAATTGAAAAGTTACGAGTGACTTCTTTAAGATATTCTCATAGAGTGTTATATGTATGTGAGTGTCACAGTGTTGTTAAGAGTAGTGGATTAAATTAAATTGTTTATCTGTCTGTTGTTGTGACTTACACTTCACCATACTCATACCCTAGACATATAACGTAGCATCACACTATTCCAGAATAATTCTGACTGAGATATATAGATATGTGGTAGCAAGTAAGGTTATCTATAATACACTACTCTTAATAGATATAGATACCTTCACAGCTGATCTCAGTCAGTACACTAAGTTCCCTATAAGTATTATAACATCCCACTTCACCACAAAGTACTTAAATAATAACAATAAAGGTTGCTAGAGGCACGGTGAGAAAAATGAAGAAGTAGATAACAGAAAAAAAAAACATAAGTGATAGTGTTAGCGTCTTTTTTAGTTGAAAGTAGGTTTATTGAATCTGTCTACTTTTGACATAACGCGAATGGATTCAATTTGCTGAACAGACAATGTAGTAATAAGTCGACTTGAACTTCCAACCAGGGGCACATCAAACTAATGCCAAGACGGTATTACAGTTCATTCAATTTATTTGACATCATACGGGTTGACTAGACGAAACATTTAATTCTGTGACGACGGACGGTTGACTTCCACCAGACAGCACACAAACGTAAGTTTCATATTTAAAATTACAGTTCGTTTTCCGTAAGATAATTCTTAGGTAACGTCAGACAGATAGGTTATACAGTGTTCATAACATGGCATCCAAATAAACAAATGAGGCAGTTTATATATGTAGATAGGTCAATCTTCCACTGTCCTATGACCTTGACAATGACGGAGAACCTTATCAGGTTCTTCTATACTCATATAATGTTCCGATACTACGTATCTCCTTTAGTACTGGCCTCTTACTTCAATCAATGTGAAATAACAATAAAATACAATTTCCTGCCAACGACCTTCGTGGCATCATACGCTTAGATTATAGCAAATACTTGAGTCACCTCTGCTTTGCGGGGTACGTATTCGTAACGGCCGAATACTGATTCATATCATAAAAATATACCAAGCCAATCCTGGATAATCCTAACGTAGGAATCCGTCGGATTTAAAATTCACACAATAAGTTCAAGTAGGACTCCATTTTGCACCAATACGTCATTGGTACAACTAGACGTCTACATGAGAACGAAATACATTATTATCTAAATCATACTTGCTTCTCTTCCCAAGAAAAATCACCAGAATACTGTTGACCCGAGTCCTCATCTTCTTAACAGACGGACGGTCATACACAAGAATAAAATATACCCGCAACACGGGTTCGAACGCCACAAATCAATGGACTGATTCTTGGGCACTAAACTTCTCAACCCCAGGCTATGACGTAGACTGGTCTTTGGCAACACACATGCGGGCGGGGTAACCCAATACTCGCATAAGTGCACAATCGTGCGCTACGAAAATCAAACTCACCAATAATACTTACTATCCTGTAAGTCGGTGCGTAAAGTTTATTACAGAGGTAGGACCACATATAAATAAATATGAGACTACCCTCATCTGTAAACGACTGTAAAGGCCTACGAAAAGGGCTCTACAGATAGGCTTACCGGAGACTCGAACCCAGGACCACCCGAACGTAAACACAACCTCGCTACCGTATTTAATCGTGACTATCATTTCTGCCAAAACTAGGCTCCACTGTAGGGATGTGACGTGTTAAAGACTTCACAATACTCGGTCCAGTTTTCTTCTTATGTGGGGAGAGGGGGGGGGAGGGAAACCAGATCCCTTCCTCGTAGCCTGCTCCTTCCCTAACACAAGAGCACCAGTCAGGTGCCCATTTACAGCTGGGTAAACTGAAGCGTGCCGCTACTAAACTTCCATCTCGGAACCTTAAGTGACCCGCAGGTGATAGTGGAATCATTCCAGCGGCCAGTTCGTGTGCGGTAAATGAATTCAGAAAGAAATAAGAACTATAAATTTTCGAATAAGTCACGTCACAAACTAGAGCAAACATACCCAATCCCTGCACTACTGTTGAAATTAATCCGCGCCACTCGATTCCCTCCCGCTGCTGACCTTTTGTTTATGCACCTGGACATTCCGGTGTATAAACATGCCATTTTGACTAGTTTCTGTCACTCAGGGTTGATTTAATTCGATCATACTAACAATATGAGATAAACTGACTATGCACTTTTCGGAGGGAGTAAATTTGATAACTTTCTCTTAACAGTAAAATAATTTCCGGTGGGTGGCGCAAGATAACTTATTGCTTTCCCTTTCGGAAAGGTATCCCACTTTTCTCATTTCCAAATGTCATCGTTAACAATTTAGTTTTTATATTTTCGGACTGACCTCGACTTGTTTATGAGCTTGGCTCGCCCAGGGTTTTCTTGGATGCCGTGTCGGTTCCTCCTACCGGGATTAAATGTTCATGTATCAAAATGTGGCACTGCTACCGAAGATTTTCGTGTTGGAGCTTTCACCCGTGGTGCTCAGTAACCGTGAGACTTAATATCAAGAGTTCACACCCATGTGAAGCTGAAGTTTGTCCTTTTCAACGGACGAAATTTAAATGGCCAGTTACAACACTATATCCTACTAAAGGCTAAAACCTGGATACTGTTTCAGTGTGGGCTTTGCTGAATGGGTTTGGACAATTTAACAATTGTTTTTTGGGACGTTTTTTTTGCTGGAATGACAGGACAAATGTGCCACCATGTCGACTCGTAAGTGATTCCTCACAGCAATTCAAAGACGAAAAACCGCAGAAACTATACCTTATGCATACATCAAAAAGGTAATTCCATAACAGATACTGCCGTAGCGCGGAGTGAAGCCTTCAACTTTGAGAGGTAGGGATGGTCAGTTTACTTCCCTGCTGCCTTTTTGCTTCTCTAACTCACGAGCAGTAAGGTATCCATTTACAGCTGGGTAGAAAGGAGCGTGACGCCACCGTGTTTGGAACCCGGTACCTTCTCCGTGAGAGACTAGCACTCTAACAACTTTGCCAATCGGACGCTCTTTAGATACATACATTATACATACATACATTATACATACATACATTATACATACATACATTATACATACATACATACATATATACACACATACATGCATACATACATACATACATACATACATACATACATACATACATACATACATACATACATACATACATACATACATACATACATACATACATACATACATACATACATACATACATTATACATACATACATACATGCATACATTATACATACATACATGCATACATTATACATACATACATGCATACATACATACATACATACATACATACATGCATGCATGCATGCATACATACATGCATACATACATACATACATACATACATACATACATACATACATACATACATAAATTATACATACATGCATAAATTATACATACATACATACATACATACATACATACATACATACATACATACATACATACATACATACATACATTATACATACATGCATACATTATACATACATACATGCATACATTATACATACACATATGCTGCATAGGTCCATTGTACATTGATATATATATATATTTTTTTTAACCTACGGCACTTGGGCTTTCAGCCCTTCGGCCCAATGACATGTCATTGCGAGGCTGGGGAACCTGAGGACTTTCCTTCCAACCCGGTCAGGAGCTTCGTTCCTTCCCATCCACAGAGGGTTTATCACAGGAGCCGTTCAGGCTATTCAGTCAAATTTCCGGCCGTAAACATTTCTTCAAACGCCGACGCCCGGGTTTGAACCATGAACACCTGGTCGCCAGTACAACGCCGAAGCCATTACACCAGCGCGGCTCCTACATTGATGTATAAATCATGGCTACACACACATAAATATCAGAATCTTCATCCTGCATAAAGAAGCGCCCGATTGACAGAGTAGTTAAGCGCGCTGGTCTCTCGTGGCAAAGGTGTCAGGTTTTCGATTCACGGCATCGACACTCTCCAGTCTACCCAGATGTAAATGGTACCTGACTTTGCTCTGGAGTTAGGGAAGGAGAAGGGCAGCCACGAAGGGAACTAGTCACCCAACTTCTCGATACTGGACCTAGTAAAGTGCAGTCTCTACCTCTAACACAACGGCAGTATCTGCTATGGGACGGAAAAAAAAGGGGAACCTTGACCTTTGTCAAAGGTTTAACAAAGTGGAACTGACGACATAAACGAGATAAGTACCAGGGAAGAAGAGATGAGAAAAAAAAAAAAAACGCTGCCGCTGGATATAAGAAACGTTGAAGAAATCTGTTGATAGCATTACAAGGTAGTTCTTGCTCCGGAATCCCCACGGTAAGAGGGTTTTTTTTAGAGGGAAATAGAAAATATACTTGAAGAAGGGAACCCGAGGTCTTCATCATCCTCGCCTTCATTGTCTGTTTTTCCAGTCCTCTTTCTCCATGTGACCATTTTGTTCGCTGAAATTTGTGACTTAAAGTTTCCTACACGGTGGAGGTACCCAGCCCACATTGCCCAACCCTCCTTAATCGCTTCTTAACAACACGCGTGGTAGGTTACAGTATTATTATTCTACTCTAAGCTCCCCTTTTGGACCTAGTTACACACGTATGTATATTAAATAATTGGGTGTAACCCAATTTCAAACCTCATATCAGCAAAGCACACAAAGGGTTTCAGAGAACACTGTTTATGAGAAAGTTTAAATCTACAAATATAGTAATGAAAGTGAACATAATAATAAAAACAAGCACAATACAAGCTTCTTTGGAAGCAGAAATGCATTTAAATCATTGCACAGGGGACAACTCCATCAGTGCTCCGATCTCCTGCTTTTGATTACACAAGGAGGATCTCAGCACAGTGCACAACCTCCGTAGCACCGGTGAGAATCCCAATGTGTGTATATAGGAATCATACATTCTGTAACTATGTTTATGGTGGGTAGGTTTCTAATTTTATAAATGTTGCCAGGGCAACGGACGTATGGCCTACTCTTTTACGATTTCCAAATGCCGAGGAATTTTTAAAGCGCGCAACTTACACGCGGGCCTCCTATTTTTTCGCCCTTATCCGAGAAGGCTAACGCAACCGATCTCGCTATTCAGGAGATCAGGGGGGAGTGTGACCATCATTAGGAAAACTGGCTCTGAAAAAAAAATCCATAATTTATATTCCCTCTACTGGGAACCAAACCCGGTACCTTTATAATTCGAGGCGAATGCCATACCTCTTAGCCACTCCGACCTCTTAAAACCTGATTTAACAATAATCAATCAACCGCTGGGTGCTGAACCCATATCGGCGGAAAAAGGACCTTAGATACAAATATGTGCTACTGTATTTGTAGCAAATTTTTAAAGTCCCTATTGGGTCCTTTTTCCGGCGATACGGGTTTGGCCGCCATTTTCGGTCGAACCTTAGTTGTCGTCACTCTCTATATACAGGGCACTAGTTCAACCTAGTCGGTTATATTAGGGCGCATGTCCAAATATAAAAGACCCTTAGATCTGGGATTATTGCTTCATCATATTGATAACTGGCAGTTTGGGACATGTACATGCAAAGTGTGTAAGTGGAGTAATGTATTTGGGGCTGAGGAAATTTGAAGTCAGAGTTTTATGTTAATAAGTCTGCACCAGGACAATTATATGATCGTACAGGACACAGACGGTTCGATGTAAAACATACCAATATTAAATTACTCAAGACGTTTTTCGCACTATTTTTAATTCTAAACCCACGTGTGTTTTGATGTATTCAATTTATTACATCGCTGTTGTATTTACTATATCATGTCACTACATGTCAATATATTTTATGGGAAATATAGATTCTGGTATAAAGGTATGTGCAGCCGGGGTGACGCAGTGATTAGTGCATGGCTTCCTAGCTCGGTGGTCCACGGTTCGATCCCCAGTTGAGGTGGATTTTTTAGACCGCAAACGGCTCCGGGGTCGACACAGCCTCGTGAGTTGGGTGCCAGCGCAACCCTGGGAAGGTTAAGGCGGCCGGTGTGATGCTGACCACATCACCCCTAGTGTGCCGGTTGTCAAGAAAATATGGGCCTAACACCGGGATCATTTACCTTTACCTTATATAGGTATATACATGATAGGCAAACATTTGATTTAAATAAAAAAACGAAAAACAGGAAGAAGAAGAAGATTAGGAAGAAATGGTAGAAGAAGATGTGAACCTGAGACATCTTTCACAATGTTGTAAATTCTATTGATTCTCCTATTTGGTATGTTGTATTTATTATGTCATATATGACAATGTATTTAAAGGAGAATAAAGATATTGATTTGTGTCTATGTGTCGCCGTGAGGCTTGCGCTAGCATTATTCGTGCTATGGTTAGAGTGAGATAAACAGTTAGGACAGCTCACAATAAAAAATAATGAATAGAAGAAATAATTGCAACTGACAACAGTTTAAGATACAGCTCACGTTTACTAAAAGTGGGTGATCATCTAGAGGTGTAAATAGAATGTTCGAGAACAGCATAACTCGATCAATAAATTTAATGAAAAAGATTTGGGTTAGCGAATCAGCGAGTGGCGAGAAAAACACACCACGCTGAAAGGACCAGAGGTCATTAGTGAGTCCTGAGTTAGTCAGTGAGTGGAGGAGATTTCGAGCTGCTGTGCGGACAGGTTGTACCATCTGTGGTTTGACAGACAGGGTATTTTTGTTTTATGAGTATACACAGCCAGTGTGATTCTATCGGAAGATAGTTATTTAAATTCTGTGGTTCACAGTAATGTTTTTTATATCAAAAGGAGATCAGCAATTATGCTATCCTGTAAGTGTTGGATTGTGAATACATTATGCACGAAATAGGTTCTTATTTACAGGAATGTTTTTGTAGAAGCACAATTTGCCAGTTCGCTATAAATATTTCACGACTATGTACAAAGAAACGGAAGGCTAGGAATCTTTTAAGGGAACTGTATATTATTGAGGAGCAACTTTAAGTAAAGGTTGATCTACGAGAACTTTAAGTAAAGATGGATATACCAAGAAATAGATACGACTTTTAAGAAACAGTGAGTATCGACTTCTATATGAGAACCACAAATTATTCTCTCTCATGTAAGTATTTGACTGTGAACATATATATATTGCATAAGATTGATTTTGTTTCTAGAAATGGTTATAGAGGCAGGTCTGACCAGTTCACCAAGAAAGAGCTATATGTATATAAAAGAAATGGTACGCTATTGAGGAGCATAGGTACCACAAGTATATAGTAACAGATTTGTGAAGACTAAGAATGTCTACAGGAGTTAATAAGATAAAGAGGAATATGAAAGTTTACAAGATATAGAGCTCATGTATGAAATACCCGCGATGTTCAAGGATCCAATTTATGATTATATGCGAGCTCTATTATTTAAATGACTCATCATGCTTGTTACAGTATTATGTTATTAAACGATTTAAAGGATCACCATGAATTTGATTTCATCCTTAAAACCATGTGACAGTATAATATGTATTGTACAGGCTCACGGTTCCTGACTGTACATGTTTATTAAGGTAAGTATGTATTGTAAGGTAAGTATGTATTGTACACGTATATTTGTATTGTACAGGGATGCATGTATTGTACAGTCACGTGTGTATTGTACAGGCATATATGTATGACGTAGGCGCTATTTATGTTTAACAAAATGACAGTTTTGTGCCCAAAAATGAGACAAATAAAATAACTAACATGAAATATTTATATTAAGATGTGACATGACAAATTCGATTGATTACCAAACATATTCTTACTTGTGCCCCGCTGGATACGACTACCACACACATACTCACTTGTGCCCCGCTGAATACGACTACCACACACATACTCACTTGTGCCCCGTTGGACATGACTACCACACATATACTTACTTGTGCCCCGCTGAATATAGCCTTTGTAATCTTCCGCCGTCATTGGATAGGAGAGAGTTGGTAAGATTGGCAATGGCTTCAGTGCGTCCGTCTCCTTTTGAAGAGCACTCAAGGAGGGAGAACTCGCAAAAAGTGCATTGTAGTTGAGGAGACTGGAACTAGAAGTTTTGTTGGCTGTGGATGATGAGCACAGTGGTCCTAGAGGTAGACGGAGGGCGGACATGGAGGCAGCCGTTCTCTCTTGTAGGATTTCTAAGGGATTTTTACTCAATGGCGAGGAGCTTACGTGATCTTCAGAATAAGCAGAAGAAAACATGGGTTTGTTTGGGGAGAGGTACTTCTCAGCAGGGTCCACGGCCCCAAGATATTTCTCTTCTCGCAGCTTATCTCTTTCTTCCTGTAATCGTTCCAAATCTTTGTCCGAGGATTTCCCTGACATGGACGAAGAAGAACGTTCTTCTGACTGACGAGATATATCTAACTGTAAGGGAGAAGAGCTCCTGGACATTTTCCTTTGGGAAGGGGACTCTGGTGCTCCGTTGTTCCCGACTGACAATGTTGATTTTTCTGAGTCGTGAGTTTCTGCTGCAGTCACTCGTGCGTTCTGGAGTCCTGAAAGAGCAGCACCCACTGATGCTAGACCTTCGCTTGACATGAGTTTAAGATCTAGATCAGCAGGTAACATGTTTGGATTGACGCCATTTGCTATCAGCTGCCTTCTCATCTGTTGAACCATCTGGATCTACGAATGTGTTCAAGCAGAAGAAATAAATGTTAGCTTTGATTTGTTACCAGTTATTAAAAAAATTGATAACATATTTAGATTCATCGGTAGTTCTGTATACATAACAAAGAGATAGGGGAAGACAAAGAGAGCAAATACTGGACAGTTTGACATCGTGGCATCGAAGGAAGTCAACAACAGAATTGATAAATTGTACTGGAGACAGGAAGTTGTGGAGATACATGATCTCCTACGGCACGAGGCACGGTACTTGAAGAAGAAGAGGAAGTGTATTACAGAATCTTAGTAATTAAACCTCATAATTCATAGAAGGAAAGTAACAATCTTCTTCTTCTTCCTCGTTCCACTACAGACTTCTACGTTAATGACTCTAATAAAGGCAGAAGTCAGCTCAAGGTTCCTGACATCTCGTTCGCCCTCAGACGTTCACATTAATGGCTCTAATAAAGGCAGAAGTCAGCTCAAGGTTCCTGACGTTTCATTCGCCCTCAGTCTTCCACATTAATGTCTCTAAGAAAGGCAGTAGTCAGCTCAAGGCTCCTGACATTTCGTTCGCCCTCAGACTTCCAAATTAATGACTCTAATAAAGGCAGTAGTCAGCACAAGGTTCCTGAATCTCGTTCGCCTTTAGACTTCCCCATTAATGACTCTAATAAAGGCAGTAGTCAGCTCAAGGATCCTGACATCTCTTTCGCCCTCAGACTTCCACATTAATGACTCTAATAAAGGCAGTAGTCAGCTCAAGGTTCCTGAATCTCGTTCGCCCTCAGACTTCCACATTAATGACTCTAATAAAGGCAGTAGTCAGCTCAAGGTTCCCGACATCTCGTTCGCCCCCAGACTTCCACATTAATGACTCTAATACAGGCAGTAGTCAGCTCAAGGTTCCTGACATCTCGTTCGCCCTCAGACTTCCACATTAATGACTCTAATAAAGGCAGTAGTCAGCTCAAGGTTCCAGACATCTCGTTCATTCTCATACTTCCACATTAATGGCTCTAATAAAGGCAGTAGTCAGCTCAAGGTTCCCGACATCTCGTTCGCCCTCAGACTTCCACATTAATGACTCTAATAAAGGCAGTAGTCAGCTCAAGGTTCCTGAATCTCGTTCGCCCTCAGACTTCCACATTAATGACTCTAATAAAGGCAGTAGTCAGCTCAAGGTTCCTGAATCTCGTTCGCTCTCAGACTTCCACATTAATGACTCTAATAAAGGCAGTAGTCAGCTCAAGGTTCCCGACATCTCGTTCGCCCTCAGACTTCCACATTAATGACTCTAATAAAGGCAGTAGTCAGCTCAAGGTTCCCGACATCTCGTTCGCCCTCAGACTTCCACATTAATGACTCTTATAAAAGCAGTAGTCAGCTCAAGGTTTCTGACATCTCGTTCGCCCTCAGACGTCCACCTTAATGGTTCTAATAAAAGCAGTAGTCAGCTCAAGGTTTCTGACATCTCGTTCGCCCTCAGACTTCCACATTATGACTCTAATAAAAGCAGTAGCAGCTCAATGTTCATGATATCTCGTTCGCCCTCAGACTTCCACATTAATGACTCTAATAGTCAGCTCAAGGTTCCTGACATCTCGTTCGCCCTCAGACTTCCACATTAATGACTCTAATAAAGGCAGTAGTCAGCTCAAGGTTCCTGACATCTCGTTCGCCCTCAGACGTCCACATTAATGGCTCTAATAGTCAGCTCAAGGTTCCTGACATCTCGTTCGCCCCCAGACTTCTACATTAATAAAGGCAGTAGTCAGCTCAAGGTTCCTGACATCTCCAAATATGTTTTTTGTGTGGAGTGAAGTAGGCACCACGAGCAGGTACAGTTGGCTTGGTTGACAGAGGCTATGTATTCGCGCAGGCGTTAACTTCTATTTAGGAAGAGCCTGTCTTGTCAACCAACCCTTGTCCCCCTAAGTAACATTTTAAAACCATTGAACTAGAACCAACAGAAAAATCGTCACATTAATAAGCTTGAAGAAACATACTGTATCATCACTTTCATCATAACTATCATCGTAAATCAGCACCACCCTCATCACCATCATCATCACCACCCCATCATCACCATCTCCTTTTTACCTCCTTATGGAGCATAGACCACCACTGCAAATGGTTCCCATGGGTAAGCACAAATTCTTGGCAGAGGTGATTTCTAAAGTAATTCTTTTATACGATGAGAATAAAAACCCCACAAACAGAACCTTTTACGACATGCGTGAGCAGGCGGTAGTCCTATTATTTGTTCTCTCTTCATATCCCCACCCCCCGGGGACTACGCGGACAACGCATTGTGTAGTGCGTATTAATCCGATAGGTGAATAGTTAAAAAAGAAAAGAACAAAGCACTCAATGACTATTCAAGAACTAAGCATAAAATAAACGTCCAAAAATGCAGAAATATAGAAATTGCGCGCTGCAATAGAAGAGCGGTTGACCCGAGAGGTCAAATGTGAAAGGTTCAAATTCTAACGACAGAAAAACACATTTTTTTTTTTTTGCACAATGAAAACAACTGAAAAGATAATAAGACTAGTTCTACTATATAAAAAAACATTAAACTTATATTACGTGAAACAGGTGACCGATTTAGATCGACAAAGTTGATCCGTTATGGCGGTCAGTCCGATGTATAAGTGAGTTATAGCTTGTATGTCCCGTTTAGTTTCCGGGAGTCTTTGAAAAGACACCCCACCTCCCTCCCACCCCCCACGACTACAGCTCCATCTTTCCTCTTCTTCGTCTTTTCCTTCTTCTTCACCTTTCAACTCCCAAAGGAGCATAGGCCTTCAACAAACGTATGCCAAGTCTTCCTGTCCCGTGCCATCTGCTCAAGGTTTGTCCATATCAACATACCTTTCTCGGCGGCCTTCATTGCCCAAATGCTATAGCAGGATCTTCGCCGATTTTTTTTTCACGGTCATTGGATTCAGCGTCTCGACCTCTTCTCTGGAGGTTTTTCTTAATCTACGTCTCTCTTCTTTAACATCATCATTTTCTTCTTTATCATTAACGCATTCTTTATTTGCAGAATCAATTAAGTCACCTTCTCCCCGTCTTTCACCATTGTTCTGTAACGAACTAACCAATCTGTTCTGAAGACCCTGAACAAAATGTTTGTCTGAACTAAAATGAGACCGATACCGAGCCTCATCGTCAACGTCATCATCATCATCGGCCTCATTCGTTTGTCTCCTCTTTCTCTTCCTACTCACCACACCATTCTGGTAGTCAGTGAAGTAGTTTCTGGGCTTCTGTTCTTCATCCACACTGTCAAAATCTTTGTCCTCCTCATCACTGAAATCCTTACTGCCGTCGAGACTACTCCGACAAAAGGCGTGACCATTCTGGATGTACTCGCTGACCGTGGGATCGTTAGGGCATGAGTATGCGACTTCCACATAATCTTTTGTATGCATGATGAACTGAGTCTGGTCTGTAAAGAAAACTTGCATTTGCCACATGCGCTGGTGTTGTCAGAGCCGCTGGGGGAAGAGACTTCACCTGATGGGCAGAACTCTTCTGAAAGACAGAATAAAAAATTCCACTCGTAAGTTTTATGTGTGATCCAAGCGTGTACATACATTTCGGTATACATATATCAGAAAAGTTAGTCAGTCGGTTCTCTAATAATAAAAAGATGTTACTAATGAATGGAAAGGAAAGAACTAATAACGAAATACACCAATAATCAGGCCGGCGTGATGCTGACCACATCACCCCTAGTGTGCCGATGGTCAAGAAAATATGGGCCTAACACCATATTCCCAATATGCCTCAATGGGCGTGTAACGTGAACTTACACCATATCACTACCAATAATCAGTGTCAAGGATTTATTGAGGAGGTCAGAATGAATAGTGTTCTTTTAAGAACTTAGGAAGCTATGTTGTGTTGACTTTGTGAGATAGACAAATACCTGTTTCGCTTAGAAAATGTTTTTACAGAAGTCTGCCTAAGTTGTTGTGAGTCAGTGTCTCAGTGTTTATTGTAAGTAAGACAGCTACTGCTGTCCGAGTGAAGTCATTCGCCAACTCGTGACATCCCTCGTCATTTGTCAGTTATACACTGTTGTGAACTGTCGTTGTTATGTTGGAAGAATGCAGAAGTCTAACACCACCACACATAAAGAGCTACCTACTGTTTAGGGTAGTGATACGAACCCACTATACAATCATCATCAGCATCATCATCATCATCAGCGTAAATGCCAACGGCCACAGTTCGGTTGCCTGGTGAGTCTATCACTTTTGCTACATTACTTATTTACTAAGCAGAGGTTTGTCAGAGACAGCGCCTATCGGCTATCTCCTTTTTGCCTGGTTCCAGTCTAATCCTCGGTTTTACAGGAGTTGTCTGAAGTTGTCCTCCCAGCGAACTCTGGGTCGTCCTGGAGGTCTGGATCCCTGTCTCTTGGCTTCTTAGGGGTTGAGTTTCGACGACATGATGTATCGTATGGTTGCAAAACATGTCCCTTCTTGTCAATTTTATCACTTTCCTCAGATACCTAATTTCTGAGGGTTGCAGCTGGCTTTTGTGGATTGTAGTCATTGCCAATGACTCGTATCCATAGGTCAAGTCTAGAACATAGATGGAGCGATATACAGCCATCTTCGTCGTCTTACCAATTTCTCCTTTGCGATTTATGGCCTGAGTCTCCCAGCTGCTGCTCTTCGGGTAGCCAACTCTTCTTTGATGTCTCCCTTCCAGTCTACTACAGATCCAATGTATTTAAGGTGAAAGACCTGCTCCAGGGCCTGTTCTCCTAGCATAATCCGATGTCTTTTTTCCTATCGCGATATCACCGTACTACATTACCGCCATATGCTATCATACGTTTAACATTTTTCTTTCTTATATAAGAATAAGTGTTCTTAGGTCAGTTTCTTGCGCTGATTTCAAATTTGAAATCCGTTTATCTCTATCACGTCAGGTTCTTAAGATATTTGTGAATAAATATATTTTTGGGAAACTGTTATTTGCTCCATTTCATTTTTACTATATAACTTTTTAAAAATTAATAAAATGCAAAATAATTCTACTTTTTATACTGCTAAAAGATGCATGACATATGTTAGGTTATATTTCAAATAGTTATTGTATTTTAAAATAATTCTGAGTGAAATATGGCTTCTAGAAGTTGTAGAAATTCGGCTGATCTGTTCTGTTACGTGTGCGGATATTTTACCGATCGTGTTCACCAGAAAAACTTTACACCATTGCTAAAGAAAGCATATGAACTTTATTTCGATTCGAAAGTTGATGATGCAAATAAATCTTGGAAGCCAAATGCAGTTTGTTCGACTTGTGCAAATACATTGGCAGGTTGGTTACGAAAATCGCCGAAGCATAAGTCGATGCCTTTTGGAGTGCCAGTAATATGGCGTGAACCGACAAATCACGCTACTGATTGTTACTTCTGCTTGACAAATATCTATGGTTTCACTTTTAAAACTAGAAAGTCTGTGGTTTATCCAAATATTGAATCGGTTTCGAAACCAGTGGCTCATGATCCAATCACGTGTCCGATCCCAGTTCCACCAGAACAATATCCGTTGGACGTGAATGAACCATCAGAAAGTGATAGTTTACCTGCTTTAGAAACTAATTCTGACTAGGATTATATACCGGTGAATGATGGTGTTCACTTAATTAACCATTCAGAACTTTCAAATCTAACACGTGATCTCGCTCTCACCAAAGGACAAGCGGAATTACTCAGTTCGCGACTCAAAGAATGGAATCTTTTAGCGCCCAATACTCTGATATCTAAATTTCGTCATAGACACAGAGAACTTGTTCAATACTTTGAGATGGATGATGACATTTGCTATTGCAAAGATGTAAAAGGTCTAATGGTGCACCTCGGTCATGAGCACATAGTCAACGAATGGCGACTTTTCATCGACTCTTCCAAGACTAGTCTAAAAGCCGTGTTATTGCATAATGGAAATTTATTTTCATCAATTCCAGTCGCCTACTCTGTTCATATGAAAGAAACTTATGACAATATGGCTATACTTTTGGCAAAAATAAAGTACAATGACTACCAATGGCGGATTTGTGGAGACCTAAAGGTCATTACAATTCTCACGGGCATGCAGACTGGGTATACTAAATTTTGTTGCTTCCTATGTGAATGGGACAGCCGCAACAGACAGGAACATTATGCAAGAAAGGTGTGGCCTATCAGGGATCGTATGCAGCTCGGGCATAAAAATGTAATATACGAGCCATTAGTTAACAAAGACAACATCTTTTTACCACCGTTACATATAAAGTTGGGGCTCATGAAGAATTTCGTAAAAGCGTTAGATAAAACGAGCAAAGCTTTCACTTATCTTCGAGAAAAGTTTCCGCAAATTAGCGATGCAAAGATAAAGGAAGGTATCTTTGTAGGACCTCAGATTAGGAAAGTTATTGCAGACAAACAATTCGAGAACTTGTTACATGGTAGTGAACTTCGCGCATGGATGGCATTCAAATCGATCGTCGATAACTTTCTGGGAAATCACAAATCTGTCGACTATGTGCATATTGTTAAGCAGTGCATAGATGCATACAGAATTATGGGCTGTAACATGTCCCTCAAAATCCATTTGCTCGATTCGCATCTTGACTTTTTCCCTGACAACCTTGGCGAAGTCAGCGATGAACATGGAGAACGATTCCATCAAGATATCGCCATAATGGAGTCACGTTATCAAGGACGGTGGAGTGTGACCATGCTTGCCGATTATTGTTGGATGCTTCATCGCGATGTACCACGTGCCATTCACCGACGAAAGTCGACTGCAAAGAAATTCAAGCCTACATAACTGTTATACTTCTTGTACAAATGATGTTGTAATACTGTATGCGTTGTTAAAAAACTTCAATTGCGTATTTCTAGAGATCCCGCCCTGATAGAGAAAAACGGTTTGCAGATTTAAAAACAGCGCATTAAAATTGACCAGAAAAACATAGAAATGTTAGAGAAAGAAAAAAAAAAATTTTTTTTTGTTAGCCAGTGTTATAGTTTAACCATACACCAATAGGATGTAGCTATGATAGAAACCTGGTATCTCACCTCTCTCTGTAACACTGATAACGAGATTGTGTGTCTCCTCTCATCGTAAATAATGCATGCCCTTGTTCAACTCAAAATCTGATTCCTTGATAGAAGAATGGGTGTACGTTTTCAGCCAAAATGTTGTATCTGCGATATGTTTATTCCCATGCTCTTTATGAATTACCACATACTTTGCTGTCTCTTATTCGTAATCATGTTATCAGGCCTAAAGGTCTTTTTTTAATGGACATGCGCCCTAATATAATCGACTAGGTTGAACGGCACGCGCCTCGCCAATACGAGGCAAGATTTTTTTTTGTTTTAAATACTCTGCTGTCCCGTACAGTTTCCGGGAGTCTCTAGAGAGCACTACTTCTTCTTCGTGCATGTCGTATAGATCAGTACGACGCAGTCGGTGTCCGCACCACACTGGTGTGCCGCTGATGCCTGCCTGGTGTGCCATGACACCAGGAATAATTCACCATATCATCATCAGCTTTCTCCGCAACAAAGGTTAGCTGCAATGAATCTCCAACGTCTTCTGTCTCTCTTGTCTTGATGGTGCGCTCTGACAGACTCTTTCCTGTCTCTTGTCTTGATGGTACACTCTGACAGACTCTTTCCTGTCTCTTGTCTTGATGGTACACTCTGACAGACTCTTTCCTGTCTCTTGTCTTGATGGTACACTCTGGCAGACTCTTTCCTGTCCATCTCTTGTCTTGATGGTACACTCTGACAGACTCTTTTCTGTCCATCTCTTGATTGTTATCTTCCAACTAATAGTGTTATCTTCATTGTGCTCCTTTGCCTTCAACTCTGTCTTCTATTATGATCTTCAGTGTCCGGTGTTATGTCTTTTTATATGGCCAAAATATTTTAGCTGTCTAATTCTGATCTCTTTCATTAATTCTCTTTTCATTCCCAGGTTTTCTAGGGGCTCTTTATTTGTTTTCTTCGCTTTACATATATTGGTATACACAATTTTATGTTATAGTAAAGTGTTACGAAAGAATCTCACACGCACAATTTTACAAATACAACGCTGAGTTATCATCATCCATCAACCATCATGTATCAATCATCATCCATCAATTATCATCCATCAAACATCAACCATCTAAAAAATTAGGGAGCGTTGTTTCATGTTTGCAGCGAATTTTAAATATGTGCAACACTCTCCTACTTAAATATTATAATCTGTCGTGGAGCTTTGAAAGGCACCTAAGTGTTTTGTGATGTGAAACAAGTTGGGGAGCACTGGTATAGATGGCTTATATCAGGTTGTATATGAGACTGGCTAGTGCCGTCTTAAGGCATGGGCACACTGGGCAGTGTCATATGATGGGATGCTGCCATATTGTTCATAAGACATGTTTATTCCCGTGGGTGGGTAGGGCTGGTAGGGGCCCCATGATGGGATGCTGCCATATTGTTCATAAGACATCATGTTTATTCCCGTGGGTGGGTAGGGCTGGTAGGGGCTCCCATGATGGGATGCTGCCATATTGTTCATAAGACATCATGTTTATTCCCGTGGGTGGGTAGGGCTGGTAGGGACCCCATGATGGGATGCTGCCATATTGTTCATAAGACATCATGTTTATTCCCGTGGGTGGGTAGGGCTGGTAGGAGCCCAGTGCATTGCGTTGCCCAGGGCCTACAATGCTGTTAAGACGGCCCTGAAACTGGCAGCTTTATTGTGCTAAATTAATTGCTACAAAAGCCATAGCTGCAATAGCACGTGAATATTTGTTTGTACAGGCTTACTACAAGGCAATCAGCTGCAGTAGTTGTTCTGTGTTCCATCGGGAGCAAATAGAGAAATGATGTTATGAGATGTGAAGAGCACCTAGAGCAGTGGTTCTCAAACGGCGCGGCGCGAGGGGATGGCAGGTGTGGCGGTAATATTCAAAGACAATCAAGGCTTTAGAGACATTTAAAAAAGAAATTCACATGCCAAAAATAAACGTGAAGGTCATTTTCTTATTTATTTTATTTATTTAGTTACATTTATTCAATAGAGCGCTACTAGGTATTTTTGTTTTGTATTTTGAGGGCATTTCTTATCAATAAAAAAAAACTCTGTGTGGCGTGAATAAATTTTCATTCCGAAAGTGCGGACCAGAGAAAGAAAAGTCTGGGAACCATTGATCTGGAGACAAGTATTAATGTGCCACCGTGCACGATATCAAAGTCATGTGTGCAATTACCGGAATGCAAGTGATCTAGACTTTAGCGTAACTTTATATAACAAAGCTGTTTACATTTTGTATATCGGCATCTCAGAGTTGCTTGAACGCTTGCTGTCTGAGGCAAAGTTACTTAGTTCGAAACCAAGTACCGTTACACTCTAGTCTACCTAGCTGTAAATGACTTTGCTTCTTGAGTTAGGAAAAGTAAAGGCAGCGAAGAAAGGAACTGGTCGCCTCACCTCATAAAGCTCAGACCTAGTATAGTGAAGTCTCTAACACTTCAATCCCATACGGCTGTATCTGAGATGGTACCTTTTATTTAACCATGCGGGGATAAAGAGACTCTCCAGCTAAAAGAGGTAATCGGCTACATTCAGATTCATAGACGGGGAGTTTGTCATGGTGACTTTCGCTGGTTGTTCAAATCATCAAACAAGGAACTCACACTCAGAGATATGGTAATGCGGAAAATCCGAGAAGCAGAAAATGAAAAAAAAAAGGATATAAAATGCAGTGCAGCAAGCTCAGCAAGACATATGGCCTACATGGGAAGGAGCTCTGCAGAGGTCTTTGACATGGAATGATGCATGGCATAAGGCACCTATTGTATTCAGCTTCATTATCAGATCAATGTATGGTCTGTCGTGGAATATTCTAATCCACATATATAAATTATCAGGTAAATATGAAGCCTAACAAATACATTTAATAAAGAAAAGAGCAATGGTAAAAGAACAGTGCTGTCACAATAACTGTACTCGAAATCCCCTTGTTTTCTGCTTCGTCGGCAAATTGTAACGCTTTCACGTTGATAGTAAAAGCCTACTATATTATTACCCGCTTTCTTCAATGAAACGTGTACTAAACTTGAGATACGCAAGCTGATCAATGACCTAAATTTAATATTTCATTCATTCCATTTTATACACGGCGTAACTAAAAGACAGATAAAGCAGGAGAGAGAGAGGGGCGAATGAAGGCAGGAAGCATGCAATACTAAACACGCGTCGCGCGATACACAATTGCTGCCATCACGCGTGTAAGGCCACATGCACTAACTTTTTTTCAGACGGACAGTGATAAAAACACTAACCTTCCCAGAGTTAGGTTTTAAAAAACCTGGAAAACGCTTATTAGGAAAGATGACAATAGATGGGTTTACAGTTGAAAACATGACAGTACCCAGACACCACATGGGGGATGGAAGTGAACAGGAGGTGGTAGAAAATGCACATTTTGAACGCAGCCACTTAGCTCCCTTAGATTGAGATATTTGGGTTCCTTAGGGCTTGCTGACACTGAATATGTTAAGTGTTACGCAAATAGTCCAGGAATTAATAAATTATAACCAAAATAAAATAGTGGGGATGCCTGACAGCATGAAATCATTTCTGCTCATAAAATTTTTTTTATAACGTGTTTGAAAAAACATTACGTTACGGAAATAGCCTACCATGTTAACTCCTATTTGATTGGAGCGCAACAAATATAAGACTAAACACGATTGGTCGGGCTATAAATACTATCTTGTGTTGTCAGGGGAAACGTGAAAAAGGAGTACTTTTTTGAAAAGATGTGTAGACATGGTTTCATTGGGTAGAGCTGCGAATATACTCGATTCAGAGCGTCTGTTCATTGCCACATCTTGTAATAAACCTACTAAGAAGCAGTGCGTTGAGCACCAGTGTATATTTTTTTATAAAATAAAGCCTGGGACATCGGCAGATCGGAGTTGTGCTATATTCATTGCCAGTCAACGAAACTGTTTATTATTCCATGAATTGTGGTAAGCTTGAAATATTCAATATCTTTTAATGAAAATTGAATGTAAATTGATAATTTATGTCTGTATATATGTGTAGTTCAGTAGCAAACATGATGTAAAGCCTATAATGCTCCAGCCTGAACAGAAGGTGTCGGAGGAAAGTAAAACTGCATGGAATGGCCAAACAGTACACTGACACCTAGATTATTGATTAGACAGAAATAATGCTGGAATTGCAGAGGCGTAGTAACCATTAGGGAGGAAAATACTGGTATAAAGTATTTCAGATGAAGCTGACAGTTGGCCTAACGCTCTGAACTCAATGTTTGTGATGTATTGTGCTCAGTGTAGAACTAGAGTATAAATTAGTTATGAAGTAGGAGGTACAACCTTCTTGTTTCAGGGACCGTGGTCTTAAAGTTATTGAGCAGCACCTGGTCAGAGCTTTGCTGAAGCCAGAGGTGGACAGCATACTCCTTGGTCCATATAGCAACCAGTGGGGTGGCTCCAGAACTCATTAAAGTAATCGAGCAGAGGAGTCTTTTACTGCAGTCATCACGAAAGATAAGAGAGTGTGGCCATGGAGCTCAACATTATGTACCCCCATCTTAAAATGACACTATAAAATAAAATTAAGAGGGGAATTTAATTGTTTTAATGCCAGGAACTGAGAACATCTCCAATACTAGTTCCAACAAAGACAAACTATTGAAGTCATGATGACAAATACCAACAGAGCTTGAACAAAACAAAACCAGTATTACCTCAGATTACTACTACACAACTGACACACATAGGATACTATTAATAACATATGTCACTACAAGATTCATATTAATAAATTCTGTACATATAACTTGTAATTAAAATTGATTGTGATTCCTGGTTCCCTTTGTCTTTGAATCAGGACACATATGCATTCATGACAGCACTGAATACATATTGTTATTTGAAAAGTTATCAGTGACTCCTTTAAGATATCCTTGTAGAGTGTTTTATGTATGTGAGTGTCACAGTGTTGTCAAGTGTGGTGGAATAAATTAAATTGTTTAGCTGTCTGTTGTTGTTATGACTTACACTTCATCATACACATACCCTAGACATATAACGTAGTCATCACACTAATCCAGAATAATTCTGACTGAGGTATACATATGTGGCAGCAAGTAAGGTTATCTATAATACACTACTCTTATTAGATATAGATACCTTCACAGCTGATCTCAGTCAGTACACTAAGTCCCTTATAAATATTTATAACATCCCACTTCACCACATATATTGGGGTCTCGCTCTCGGGATTTTGAATCTTTACCTATTACAAATATTGGGGGAAATTCACTTCAGGGAATAATAAGAATTAAAAGGTATCCTTGGGTGGAATTAAATAAGGTTGAGCTCTCGGTGCCTGTGTTGTCCATTAGATATATATTTAGAGATTGAATTGTTAGTTAGACATTGTATAAACTTACCTGATAGACAATGGCGGACCTAGCCAAATTTCGATCTGCTGCTGTTCAGACTGCAAAAGAGTTAGGATTAGATGGGCAAGTTATGGTTGCCTATGTCACTACTGAATGTGACAAATTTATTGAACGCGAAGAAAGAAGGTTTGAAGCCGAAAGAAAGTTAGAGGCTGAAAGGGAAATTAAGAAGTTACAATTTGAGGCTGAGGCTAAGAAATTGGAAGCAGAAGAAAGAAGATTGACTGCAGAAAGAGAAGACAAGAAATTAGCTGCAGAAAGGGAAGCAGAAGATAAAAGATTACAAAGGGAACATGAGTTACGACTAAGGGAGTTTGAGTTTCAAGGCCATGTTCCTGAAAATGGTGCCAGTCCCTTTGCCTCTGATGCCACTGCTAGCCAAGGAGCCTCAACCTCAGCTATGAATTTTCATTTAGATCATTTTGTTGAGAAAGACGATGATATAGAGAGCTATCTAAATAGGTACGAACTATTAGCTACCACGTATGGGTTAGAGAGAGAAAGGTGGAGCTTAAAGTTATCTCAAGGACTTCGTGGGGCAGCTTATGAAGTTTTTGCAAAAATGAGCAGAGGTGATCAGGAAAATTATGACATGCTAAAGCAGGCTCTTTTGTTAAGATATGAAAAGAATGCAGAATTTTATAGGAAAAAATTTAGGAATGCTAAACTACTGTCAGGTGAAACCTATCACCAGTTCTCTGCACGAATAGAGACATACTTGGAGAAATGGACTTCTCTGGGGAAAACCCAAGATCTTAAGGAAATGTTCCTTATAGAGCAATTAAGAGAGTCCATGGCTCCAGACCTGAGAAAGTTTCTCATGGAACAAGGTGCAGAGAGGCTGGGTGAGTTGCTAAATGTTGCTGAAAGGTATCAAGCAGCTCAAGCAGAGGTAACAGGTAATAAAAAGAAACAGGTGGATAACTTTAGGGCGCCACAGAACTTTAATAAATTTGATCCTAGGGATCAAAACAAAGGTAAGCACCAATTTGATAGGCCACGGTATGAAAATAAAAATAAATTCCCACAATTCGATGAAAGGAAATATGATGAAAGAAAATCTTTCAACCAAGGAAAAAGGTGGTGTAAGAATTGTCAGATGGACAATCATGACACTGACCGTTGCAGAAGGAAACCTGTGTATATGGCAACCCTTCAGGTCAGGTCGACCTCAAGACAGGAGGAGGATATTATGTTAGATACCACTCCAGATGAGATGAGGAAGGCACAGGCTGGGGATAAAACACTCAAGCCTTGTTTCAGGAAATTGTCAACTTGTCGTACAACTCCAGGCAAGGGAGATTTTTACATGAAAAACAAGTTGATGTATAGGAAGACTGGAGCTAGATCCAAAGGTCAGGGACAGCTGGTACTTCCTAAAAGATATAGGGCAGACTTAATAAGGAGCCTACATGTGAAACCAGATGGGGACCATGAGAAAGTAGGTACCATCATTCAAAAGGTGGCTCACAATTATTATTGGCCCAAAGCAAGATGGGACATTGAGAATTTTGTAGAAAGGTGTAGCATAGCACATGAGGGAACACCCACAAGTGGGAACATTGATCAGGACCTGGACACGCCACGGGGCAAAATTAGGCCTGATAATAAAAAAGAAAAATAGATTTGATAAAGTGGACCAAATGAAATGGGAAGCCCCTTTTCACGGACAAGCTTCACTTAACTGTTTTACAATGGCCACTATGCGGAGAGTGCAAAGAGATGTCTTACCCCAGGATAAGCCGAAAATCCCTCAATCGGACTTAAACAAACTGGAGGAAGAGGATGTAGAGAGGAAATCTCTCATCAAGAATTTTAAGTGGGGAGAAAGCCCCAAAAGAAAAATTGGTAGCGGTCGTTTTGTGCATGATAATTCTGAGAAGAAAAATCATCACTATAGAGCTTCGAGTGGAAGAGACCATACCGGTGCATGGACAAAGAGGTCCACAAAATTAAAGGTCCATATGTAGCTTTGTTAAGAACGTGGACTGATGAAAAGGCAGAGGAAAACATTACATCTTCATACCAATATGTGAATGAGCTGACCACTCGTTTAAAAAACTGGCTGGAAACTTGCCAATGAAAATTTGAAACAAGCCAGGAAGAAACATGCTGCCTATTATAACAGGAAGGCGAAAGACAGAGATTTGGCTGTGGGAGAGAAGGTACTGCTTCTTCTCCCCGGGAGTCATAATAAGTTACAAATTGGATGGCAGGGTCCATATACAGTTCTAGAGAAGGTGTCTAGAACAAATTATAAGATAGATAAGAAGGGGAAAGAAAAAATCTATCATGTGAATCTCCTGAAGAAATATTTGGAAAGAGAACATCAGGAAGGGACACACTTGTTGACCTTGTCCATCGCCATGGAGATGAAAAAGGAACCACTTTCATCATTTGAATATCCATTACACCCCTGTGAGACAGCAGCACAGGTGAAAATCAGTACACATTTAACGAAAACTCAGAAAGAGAGAGTGCAACAGGTTCTAAATAATCATGCAGAGGTGTTAACAGACCGACCAGGGCATACAAACCTATTGGAATATGATATGAAACTGATAGACCCCACACCTGTCTGTATGAAACCATATTCGATTCCGTTTGCTAAGGAGAAAGCTTTGAAGGAAGAGATAGACTATCTGTTGAAGGAAGGAATTATTTCGCACAGTGAATCTTCGTATAGTTCCGGTGTTGTACTCTTAAGGAAGCCCTCTGGAGAACATAGACTCTGTATAGATTACAGGAGACTGAATGCTATTACAGAAGGACAGGTGGATCCATTGCCGGATACAAATCAGCTGTTTGCCAGACTAAATAAAGCTAAATATTTCTCAAAAGTGGATCTGAGTAAAGGATACTATCAGATTCCAGTAAAGCCTGAGGTTAGACCATACCTAGCTTTTAGTACCTCAGAAGGACACTATGAGTTTAATAGATTGCCATTTGGATTAAAGAATGCGCCTAGTGTCTTCTCTAGAATGATGAGAAAATTATTGGACCCTCTGAATAATCCATGTATAACAAATTTTATGGATGATATCCTTATAGCAACAGAAACATTTGAGGAACACATTGACTCTCTGAACATGCTGTTTAATCGACTTAGGGAAGCAAATTTAACAGCCCGACCAACCAAATGTTGCGTTGGATGTAAAGAATTGGAATTTTTGGGACACACAGTTTATCAGGGAAACATGACCCCTGACCCAAGGAATTTAGAGAAACTAAAGAAAGCCCCGAGACCACAAACCAAGAAGGACGTGAGATCCTTTGTCTCATTATGTGGTTTCTACCAGAAGTATATCAAAAACTTTAATTCCATATGTGCACCGTTAACTGATTTGACACGTAAAGGACATCCAGATCGCATTACATGGACACCACAATGTGAAATGGCTTACCAAGAATTGAAGGAAAAGCTCACAAGTAAACCTATTTTGAAATTACCTGACTTAAGTCAAGAATTCATAGTAAGGACGGATGCCAGTAATATTGGGCTGGGTGCAACTCTACTACAGAAATCAGATGCATTGGATGGGGAATTAATCCCAGTGGCATATGCTAGCAGAAAGTTGAATAAAGCTGAAATCAACTACTCAACTAGCGAAAAAGAATGTCTTGCAGTAATATGGGCAATAAAGAAATTCAATATTTATCTGTATGGGAAGGCATTTAAGTTGCAAACGGACCACAAACCTTTATCGTTTCTAGCACAGGCTAGGCATGAGAACTCTAGGTTACTCCGATGGTCTTTACTTTTGGCTCCATATAATTTTAGCATTAAGTATATATCTGGAAAAACAAATTTGGGAGCGGATTTTTTAAGCCGCCATCCGTGTGATGAGAATAACCCTAACCCCCAGAAATAATAATAAATTTCTCTATGTGTATATAGAATAAAGGACTGACATATAATGTCTGTTTTAAGAGGGGAGATGTCGTGGAATATTCTAATCCACATATATAAATTATCAGGTAAATATAAAGCCTAACAAATACATTTAATAAAGAAAAGAGCAATGGTAAAAGAACAGTGCTGTCACAATGACTGTACTCGAAATCCCCCTTGTTTTCTGCTTCGTCTGCAAATTGTAACGCTTTCACGTTGATAGTAAAAGCCTACTATATTATTACCCGCTTTCTTCAATGAAACGTGTACTAAACTTGAGATACGCAAGCTGATCAATGACCTAAATTTAATATTTCATTCATTCCATTTTATACACGGCGTAACTAAAAGACAGATAAAGCAGGAGAGAGAGAGGGGCGAATGAAGGCAGGAAGCATGCAATACTAAACACGCGTCGCGCGATACACAATTGCTGCCATCACGCGTGTAAGGCCACATGCACTAACTTTTTTTTCAGACGGACAGTGATAAAAACACTAACCTTCCCAGAGTTAGGTTTTAAAAAACCTGGAAAACGCTTATTAGGAAAGATGACAATAGATGGGTTTACGTTTGAAAACATGACAGTACCCAGACACCACATGGGGGATGGAAGTGAACAGGAGGTGGTAGAAAATGCACATTTTGAACGCAGCCACTTAGCTCCCTTAGATTGAGATATTTGGGTTCCTTAGGGCTTGCTGACACTGAATATGTTAAGTGTTACGCAAATAGTCCAGGAATTAATAAATTATAACCAAAATAAAATAGTGGGGATGCCTGACAGCATGAAATCATTTCTGCTCATAAAATTTTTTTTTTAACGTGTTTGAAAAAACATTACGTTACGGAAATAGCCTACCATGTTAACTCCTATTTGATTGGAGCGCAACAAATATAAGACTAAACACGATTGGTCGGGCTATAAATACTATCTTGTGTTGTCAGGGGAAACGTGAAAAAGGAGTACTTTTTTGAAAAGATGTGTAGACATGGTTTCATTGGGTAGAGCTGCGAATATACTCGATTCAGAGCGTCTGTTCATTGCCACATCTTGTAATAAACCTACTAAGAAGCAGTGCGTTGAGCACCAGTGTATATTTTTTTATAAAATAAAGCCTGGGACATCGGCAGATCGGAGTTGTGCTATATTCATTGCCAGTCAACGAAACTGTTTATTATTCCATGAATTGTGGTAAGCTTGAAATATTCAATATCTTTTAATGAAAATTGAATGTAAATTGATAATTTATGTCTGTATATATGTGTAGTTCAGTAGCAAACATGATGTAAAGCCTATAATGCTCCAGCCTGAACAGAAGGTGTCGGAGGAAAGTAAAACTGCATGGAATGGCCAAACAGTACACTGACACCTAGATTATTGATTAGACAGAAATAATGCTGGAATTGCAGAGGCGTAGTAACCATTAGGGAGGAAAATACTGGTATAAAGTATTTCAGATGAAGCTGACAGTTGGCCTAACGCTCTGAACTCAATGTTTGTGATGTATTGTGCTCAGTGTAGAACTAGAGTATAAATTAGTTATGAAGTAGGAGGTACAACCTTCTTGTTTCAGGGACCGTGGTCTTAAAGTTATTGAGCAGCACCTGGTCAGAGCTTTGCTGAAGCCAGAGGTGGACAACATACTCCTTGGTCCATATAGCAACCAGTGGGGTGGCTCCAGAACTCATTAAAGTAATCGAGCAGAGGAGTCTTTTACTGCAGTCATCACGAAAGATAAGAGAGTGTGGCCATGGAGCTCAACATTATGTACCCCCATCTTAAAATAACACTATAAAATAAAATTAAGAGGGGAATTTAATTGTTTTAATGCCAGGAACTGAGAACATCTCCAATACTAGTTCCAACAAAGACAAACTATTGAAGTCATGATGACAAATACCAACAGAGCTTGAACAAAACAAAACCAGTATTACCTCAGATTACTACTACACAACTGACACACATAGGATACTATTAATAACATATGTCACTACAAGATTCATATTAATAAATTCTGTACATATAACTTGTAATTAAAATTGATTGTGATTCCTGGTTCCCTTTGTATTTGAATCAGGACACATATACATTCATGACAGCACTGAATACATATTGTTATTTGAAAAGTTATCAGTGACTCCTTTAAGATATCCTTGTAGAGTGTTTTATGTATGTGAGTGTCACAGTGTTGTCAAGTGTGGTGGAATAAATTAAATTGTTTAGCTGTCTGTTGTTGTTATGACTTACACTTCATCATACACATACCCTAGACATATAACGTAGTCATCACACTAATCCAGGATAATTCTGACTGAGGTATACATATGTGGCAGCAAGTAAGGTTATCTATAGTACACTACTCTTATTAGATATAGATACCTTCACAGCTGATCTCAGTCAGTACACTAAGTCCCCTATAAATATTTATAACATCCCACTTCACCACATGGTCTTATACCATGGTCCACAATCATTGTGAAACTTGGAAAGTCCGATGATGCTCAGTGTCCCCGGTGGCAAAAGAAGCAAACACTGGAGCATGTACTCTCAAGCTTCAAAGTGTCACTAGGACAAGGGCGATATACTTGTGCATTGCGTCTCAATAGAGTAGTACATGAGTTGGCTGCAACAAAAGACCTGGCAAGGTTGAAGCAAATCAGACCGAGCACTGCATTTACAAACTTTCTGAGAGGAGGAAAGTCAGCAAATCGAAAACCAAATATTAGCTTATCAACTATTCTTGATTGTATGGAAAACATCAATAGAATCCTCAAGTCTTGAAGAACTGGTGTGGATCTACTGTCCTAGTCATGCAGGGGTACGTGGCAATGAGCGAGCTGACAGACTGCTCTCGAGTGCACCCATAGTGGGGACACTGGACATCGATAAGGGAGAGATACTAAGGACTATTAATGATCGCCTGCTCGATAATGACACTGCAATCGATGAATCAACAAGGCTGAGGCTGTTGGATTTTGGCATCAAACGTGGGACTAGCAGAAATGGACGTGAGAGAGGATGCATCCGTCGTATGTACAACCAGCGTGCTACAGGTACAATTAGCATTCATACTCTTCGACATTTGCTGAGGGAGACTGAGCACACATGGGTTTGCCCGGAGTGCAGTGAGGTCGATTCTGATTAACAATAACAATATTCTTGATTGTAAAAATTACTGGGAGATGGCATCAGACGTATCTGGGCGAGGGGCATACCCGGAAATCATTATGAAATCTCGAAGACCGTCAGGTATAGTGCTACAATCCTCATCGTCGTTCCAGATTAAAATGATCTGAGCTACCAGTGCCATTTGAATCCAGATTCGATGAGCAGCACTAATTCAAATTGGCGAAATAGAAAGAAATTGTCAAAGATTAGAGACACGACGGGTCCACAGCAAAATTCATAGCGGTAGAACACTGGCGTCACTAGGGTTGGTGTCCCCCAGTGCGGTAACTCATGGTGTCACCCCCATAGATCTGCTCCCGTACCAGACGATACAGAATCCATAGTAATGTTTTTTTGTTCTAATGTTACTCGTAAATCGTAATTCCCGTATATCGCTGAATGTAATGGCAATAGTATTGACATAAACTACTAGCAACATTAGAATTGCACCTTTAAATTACAATATCATACGCACAGCCTAAATGTATTTACATTTACATAGTTTCATGTGGTTAAAGTGAAAATTCGGTAAGAAAACAATAGAATTCGAAGTAAAAACGTAGATATATTGATACAGTACATATAAGCTGGGCTTAGGAAAAATGTTTATAACTAACTACAGGGATATTTTTATAAACACTAATAAATTTCTGCTGAAACACTACACACATATTTTATAGACAGTCATTTTGCTGTCACCCTATCTGGTGGTGTCGCCCGGTGCGGTTATTTCCCCCCCCCCCCCCCCCCCCCCGTGACGCCACTGCGGTAGAGGTATCTCCAAGTGGTCTAATGGCTGCCTCAAATGAGCCTCAAAGAACAATTAAGAACGAGCGTACAAAAGGAACTCAGGAAAGTAATTTATGTACAACAAAATTGTTATTTTCACTATTTTTCAAGCCGGCAGCATAGACAAAGCATAGTGTGAATTAGAAAGATGCAATCAAGGTGGAGTTGAGTTCAATTCTCAGTGCAGGCGGACAAAATTCAACAGAAGTTGGAGTCATAGTCCAAAGGATTTAACCAGTGTTAGGTTGTTTTTTTTATATGTTTTTTTTTTTTAATAAAGGAGATAAAAGAGCGGAAACACAGTTCCTGCAGGGATGAAGTAGTAAGATGATCAGATTGCCTCCTGTAGTAGCGCATTTATTGAATTTCCAATCATCATTTAAAAATACAGATTAAACTTAAGCTGATAGTCTAAGAGTTAGTCCGATTATCCATGACTCACGTCCAAATTGTAAGATATGCCCTGTCCAATCACGTCAGATTCATTGCCGCCATTTATCATCAATTCCGTTTCGAGGAATCACTCCAGCTGGCCCACATCACAGTAACCTGCACCAGAGCAGTTATCTTCTCTTGCAGCAGTGGTTCCTATAGTAATTTCTTTAACATAGTTAGGCTACCAGCCTCATACACAACCGCATATCAATCGCTGACTACAAGGTATCTTAGGAAGCAGTGTGTCTCTCCAAAGACCATTGGGAACTACACGGCAAAATCCTGTATATAAAATCCCAGCTTTTTTTGTCAGTACGTAACGCTAAGGGATGCAACTTTGGTTGAAAGTTAGACATTAATTGTATTGTTTACCTTATATGTACTCTCCCGAAAATAGTAACACTCGACAAAGAAAAGTGTGCAACTGTTGGTGTGCACACAAAAATATCCAATACCATAATTCCCGTCGTAAGTACGTCGGTCGGTCGGTCACAACATGCACACCGTCATTTGCGCACTTTTCTATTTTCGAGAGAGTACATTAACTTTCAACCACAGCTAAGGGGTGCAACTGTGGTTGAAAGTTAGACAATAATTGATTCGCTTGCATAGCTAGGCGGGGTTGTCGCACGGAAGGTCCAGGGTTCAAATCCTGGGTAAGCCACTCATGTCTGTTGTTTTTCTGTTGTCTAGTGTTCTACTTCTTTATTTCCTACGAGTGCCTGATAACATACCTTTATGTTTGTCTCATATTAATTTACTGTTTACAGGCCTCGGGTTTCCCTTCCTTATGTGTTATATATTGTTTCCCTTATATGTACTCTCCCGAAAATAGAAAAGTGCGCAAATGACGGTGTGCATGAACAGTTTGATTATGGAAAGAAGCCAACAACACAATTGATAAACAGTACATGAACTGGAGACAGGAAGGTGCGGAGATGCAGATTAAATCAACAGACAATCAAGATACTCTTCTGTCCAGTTTCATTCGGGAAACAGATTTAACTCATCATTTTTCTTAAACATAACCTTAAACTGTAAGTTTATGATTGTTTCTTCAAGACACAATTTTAATTTAAAGTATTGCAGACTTATTATTATGGATCAAAATGATCCATAATAATAACTTGGTGGTGTTTCGACATGTAACAGAAACAACACACTATAATTAAAACCTGTCAATTTTGACGGGTTATTGCTAGTTTATACTTAATTCCCGTCTTATGACGGGCTTTTACATTAGTTCTTAAAATAAAACCCCAGAAATCTACACTTAATAGATATAGCCTGTTCCTATATGTACCAAATAGCCTTAAAAAATAAAGTCTAGACCCATAGCAGATACTGAGGTACGGAAGTATAGTGATGGAGACTTCACACTATTAGGTCCAGGATTGAGAGTTTGGGGTGACCAATTACCTTCCTCGCAGCCTCTTCCTTTCCTAACTCGAGAGTAGAGTTAGGAACTAATGTACAAGAGTGGTGGACTACAACGTCTAGTTACAAGATTTCCATTTCGTAACCCTGAAACTTCTCCTACGAGAGGGACGCGTTCTAACCGCTGTACCAATTTACAGCTGGGAAGACTGGAGCGAGTTGATACCGTGAATTGATCCCGGCACATATGTCGCGAGAGACCAACCTTCTAACCACTCTGTCAATCGGCCGCTATAAGAACTGTACTGTAGGTTATATGCGAGTTTGTATTTTGTTTTTTGGTTTTGTTGTTCGTGTGATAGACAGAGGAAACACCTGCATGATAATGAAGATGGTGTCCCCTATTACGACAATGAATATTAAATTGAACTTGTTACAATCGTACTTCATGAATGTACAAGGGCAATAACTCACTGGAAGTTTCTACACTAACATAAGGGACATAATCATCGCCTCATATTTATTTTATCACTTAGATACTATAACGGAAGTCATTGCTAGCAATTAATTCCCTTCTACAGGAAAAGTAATCTAACTTTAATGAGGACTTGACAGGGATGGAGAAACTTCTGGGCTATCAGCACCCCTGGGGCACTTTTGGGAAACATCAAATTAAATTTCCTGAATTTGTGAAGAATATTATATGAATAATTTGTTGATGCTCTGACATGAAAGAAGTTTTGAAAGATGAAGAGTTGAATGGATAAAGCTGTTTGATTGATTACAAAGTTAACGTGAATGATTTCTATCGGTTGCGTGATTGCTTGATTAGATTGCGGTGTTCAAAGCCTGCACATGATTTTGGTTAGAAATAAAATAGAAGTTATTTTTATTTCTTTCATCAGCTTTTGACTTATTATTCATCAACTGTTCGAATCTTCTTTTTTTTTTTTTTTTTTGTGGGGGGGGAGGGGGGGGGTGGGCGGGCGGGGGAATAGGATCGCCATTACTTTTTTTTGTCTTTTCGTCATGCAAACGCGCGCGTTTTCTATCTATCTATCTATCTATCTATCTATCTATCTATCTATCTATCTATCTATCTATCTATCTATCTATCTATCTGCCTGCCTGCCTGCCTGCCTGTCTACCTAACTGTCTGTCTGCATACCTAACTGTCTGTCTGTCTGTCTGCCTGCCTACCTAACTGTCTGTCTGCCTGCCTGTCTGCCTGCCTACCTAACTGTCTGTCTGCCTACCTACCTACCTACCTACCTACCTACCTACCTATCTATCTATTTCACGCCTCAAAGGGTCTTCTTCTTCGTACATTTCCAGACGTCAAGCATAGGGAAGACGGTTTGTTGTTGCCCTACAAGACGCCACCAGGCGTGATGATCACTGATTGATTTCTCAGTCAGCGGCCAAGGATCAAAGAAGAAAAAGATTCTTAGTTTTAGTCAAAGATGAATCAATGGAGGTTAAAGGTTAAAAAAAAAATCAGTATGAGGCTTGCAGTATCTATATCTGACCAGCTGGTCAAAAATTGAAGTACTGATATAGAAGAGCCTCTCCCGAGTTTTTAGGACATTCCAGAAATATCAGTTTTCGTATTTTGAGTTATTTTCATGAAATGTGCATTCAGTATTATGCCAGGTTGAATAATCATATTCACCACACTTTCTTTTTGCCCATTCGCTACATGTGTCGATTGGTGAACGCACAGCCCATCCTTGCTTTAGAACATTTCAGCTGCCCAGCCCTTAAAATTCTGGACTACTGCTATTTTGTTCACAAAACGTTCGCCAGCGCGGGAAGCTGACACTCAAGACATTGCTAATCAATAAAGTTATGAACGAATATCATAAAGTTATGAACGAATATCATAACACCAATAGGATGACAGCGGGCATCCAACTACGATGGGCCAGCCTACTTCAATTGGTTAGGCGAACAGTTGGCGGTTGCTGTGCGCGAACATTGGCCAAAGTTATGAAATTATGGATTTATGATTATGAAGAGCGAGCCAATAGGGAAGTAAGAATAGCGGTCGAGAAGCGCCGTGTAGGACAGCAACTAAGAAGTAACTAAGGACATTACCCCATGGGGTATATAATACACGATTCAATGACTACGTCTTACGGTCATGTAAAACTGGGAAAATTAGTTGGTGTAGATCATGGCTTCTCAACCTTTTTTTGTTTTTGCTCATGGTCCTCTTCTGGGCTTCATTCCCCCTTCCCCCTTTCATAGTCACTGTTAGCTGGATAAAAAGGTACTTTACCATCTTACTGTGGCCCCCTAGAAATATGGCATGGCCCACCGTTGCAAACCATCGGCACAGGTGGCTAAATACAAGGTGGCTAAATACAAGATGGCTAAATACAAGGTGGCTAAATACAAGATGGCTAAATACAAGATGGCTAAATACAAGGTGGCTAAATACAAGGTGGCTAAATACAAGGTGGCTAAATACATGGTGACTGACAAGTCACTTCACATTTCAAAATTGTTATATCTTCACTTCCATCCAACTAATTTATATGAAAATAACAGCAAAATAAAGACAATTAACTGCCATTTAACTCCATAAAATGATATTTCTCATTAACATTACAGCTCGAAATGAGATCCGTTTAGTTCAGCACATGATTTCATGACGGGCGGCAGATGTTGTTGTCTCTTGTAACGTCATGTTATTGACCATTATAGATTTTATTGTGCTTTATTTGGTTTCTGGGAATCAAAATACAAAAAAATAATCAAACTTACTTATCTAATGGCAGTTCTTGCGTATTGTTTTGGTTTTAAGGACTATTTTCACTGCACACAGACAACTCCAACAGTGCTCCGATCTCCTGCCTTTTAGATCGCACAAGGAGGATCTCAGCACAGTGCACGAACTCCGTAGCACCGGTGAGAATCACAGTGTGTGTTAATAGGAATTACACATTCTATAAATATTTTTTGTCGTGGGTAGGTTTTCTAATTTTCAAATTTTGCCAAGGCAGCTGCCTTATGGCCTACTCTTTTACGATTTCCAACTGCAGTGGAATTTTTAACGTGCGTAATGTGCACATAGGACTTCCAATATTGTCGCCCTTATCCGGGAAGGCTAGGCATCCGATCTCACTACCCAGGAGACCCGGGGGGAGGGGGGGGGGTAATGACGCCATTAGGACCACTTGATCTGATAAATATTTCCATAAATTATATTCTCTCTACTGGGTATCGATCCCGGTACCTTTAGAATTCGAGGCGGACGCCATATCTCTTAGCCACTTCCACCCCAAATAAAACATTTGTCTTATGTACATCCAATGAATACATGTAAGAATGTAACAGATCGGAAGGGACATCCCGTATAAACCCCATCTGCTAAATACTTTAACTATGGGTGACATGAAAGCCCCATGGACAACGTCTGGTAAGGCGTGGGAGGCAAAACGGTGTTTACCTTCTAAATCTATATACAGTAATTGCGTTGTTGTCATGAAAATGACCTTGGCCAATGAAGCACATTGTAGGGGGTGCTAAATTGGCTGTGCATCCTTTCACGATTTAATGTTAAAGCAAGGGGTATGGCGCCGTTTGTTTGGTCCTTTGTTCGATTCCCGGTACGCCTATCACCTATATTTCTTTTCTGTTGTCTGGTGTCGTCCGTTCTGTCCATCGAGTGCCTGCTAATTACCTTTAATTATTGACTGTCTAAATACAGCGGGGAAAGAAACCTTAGCATACAGCGAGGTTTAGATGACCCCAATATGAAACCTCATTTCCTCCCACACCCTCCAAAAAACAAACAAACAAACAACAAAAACAACAGTTGCAGACGTCCAGGTATATCAATGTCCTAATGCTCTTTGACGTGTATATATGTTTGGGTGGATAGGCCAAGCACAGGGTCAGTTCAGACATGTCTTTCGGAGGGCTCAACAGATACGAAAACGACATAAATTAGAAATAAATAAATAAATAATTGAATTAACAACGCTAATTTCCTTTAAAAAAAATTAAGAACGTACTTGCAACAACAACTCTAAATAATTGTACAACTCTTAAACGAGATTAGGGGATTTGTGGATGTCAACAAATAAACAAATTAAAAAACAACAACCTGTATGTGATATACAAAGTCCGGATAAGTGTCATCATATAATAAAACAAACTTAACTGCCAACGCACGAGGACTAACCACATACACAGATACATACACGTGCTAGCACATACATAAAATAAAAGGAAATGAATAAACAATTAAAATTATCTACATTGTACAGGGTGTCCATAAAAGATTGTACCCTTTTCAAAAGTAAGATAATCTCTGCAAGTTTTTAAGCATACCTTACACAGACTCCAAAAAGATTGTACCTATTTCTTTTTTTTTTCCCACCTACTTGACCAGTGTGTTGAGAGACATGTAACAATTACCGGTTGCAACTCAACTGCGAAAGTTTCACTTGAAATACCCGCTGCGCGTATGCGCACTTTTTGGAGTCTTTGGAAGGTATGCTTAAAAACGTGCAGAGATTATCTTACTTTTGTGATAGAAAGCATCCTCGTACCACGTCATGGGGCCGAGAATAAACTTTTTGAAAAGGGTACAATCTTTTATGGACACCCTGTATTTATAAAGCCGTGACTAAGAAAGGTGTGCCCTTCAAGGAAACAATTGAAATAACAGAAGGAAAGAAAGAAAAAATGAAACAGTCTATTCTATTATACATGTCCACATAAACTTATGCTTAGAAAAGATGGGTTTTTTTTTAAGCGTTTTGTGACAAAAGTCCATGGCAAATGTAACAGATGCAAACGTGGAGTTTCAGGAATTGTGTGACAACGTGGGTATAAAACAGAACGACAGAGATCAAAATTCTACAGATGTACAGCGATGTCATTGTCTATGCCAGTGTTTGTCAGCTTTTTTTTCTTTTCTTTTTCGCAGACAGAGTTCTTGATAAATTTTGTTGATTTCAGAGATCAACTGTCGAATATTGTGCTATAGGTAGTGGATAATTAAGAAAAAAAATTTAAAGAGTAGATGTGTTTTAGATGCAGAATAATACAAGATTAGAAAAAAGATGTGCTATAGACGAATAGAAAGTAGAAGTGCAACAGACGTAGCATAACACAAGATTAGAAAGTAGATGTACTATAGACGAATTATAACACAAGATTAGAAAGTAGATGTACTGTTATAGACGAAGTATAACACAAGATTAGAAAGTAAATGTACTATAGACGAACTATAAACAAGGTTAGAAAATCTTCACAGACTACACATACACATATTTTTGCCTTGCAGGAGAAGGGTACCACAATCTTTACGTTAAATGGGTGTAAATCCTAATGAACATTAAAAAATGTTGGATTCATGATGTAAAACTTCACTATTATTGCTTATTCTAATGAACATCCAAGTGTTGGATTCCTGATGCGAGCTCATCAAGAGTGTTGTACTTACATACGAATACACGCAGAGGAAGCAGACCTATACTCTATCATCATCCTTTCCCTCTCCTCTCTTTAGGGAGTATGGGTTGGGAACTGGAGCTGGTCCTCTTGCAAGGAAGCCTGTATCATGTGGTCTTGTAGTTGTAGTTTCTGAAGCAATTTGTTTCACATGATGAGGTTAATTATTGAACTTTATTGCTTGCTACAAAACAACCGAGCGTTCGATTGGCAGAGCGGTTAGAGCTTTTGCTTCTCGTGGCGAGGGTACCGGGTTCGAAACACGGTGGCGTCACGCTCCAATCTATCTAAGTGTAAAAAGGTGCCTAACTCTGCTCTTGAGCTAAGGAAGGAAAAGACAGCGAGGAAGGGGACTCGTCACCCAACCTTCCAAGCTGGACCTAATAGTGAAGTCTATAACTCTTCACCCATACACCAGTATCTGCTATGGGACCCTTTATTTAGCAAAACAACCAGGAGCGGATACAAAGGCGTTTACTTGTTTGCGACCTCTACTCCAAACCGCATGTCCTTCCAACACTTCCGCCTTCTACAATTCTCTTTCCTTCCTTGATAAACAATAACAACAACAACATTCAGAAAAATGAGGTAGTAGAGACAGTTCAAAGGTGACACTTCTCATCGCGAACTCTTCAAGAAAACAAAATAAACATTACAGAAGCCTACAAACAACACAAATAAAAAGTCCAAAATAAATAAACCAAACAGGCATTTATTTTCCCTCTTACCGACATTTTGTGCGCAACATGCCAGGAGAATAAACACGCTTACGTCCTTCCAGGCAATCGTTTTTAAAAATGACATCGTTTCTGGCATATGCTCGATTTATTGCAATTAATTAAGAAGATGGCAAGCAGGATTAATGACTGGGATGGCCTCTGGCACACCTGAATAATGACGATGTTAATTATTCTCCGGTGTAAAACTTTTATTTTACTGTTTTTAAAATGTGATTAAATCCACGTTACGGAAATATTGGATAAACCACCGTTTCATTTAAACAAGAATGGTACTGTCAGAGCTGAGCTGTCCGGATATTTGCAAACTCGACACTTTCAGAAACTGGTTATTCCAGACAATCTTCATCCAGTTTTGAAGCCTATCCGAATCAAGATGTCACAAAGACAGCGCAGTGAATTATTGTCACCATTAATCGAACATCAGAATATCAGTAAGAAAACTAAATGTTAAGGAGGTAATGGATCCCTTTACACACCTATTAAGACATATTGGGAATATGGTGTAAGGCCCATATTTTCTTGACCCAATCTGGTACCCGGTTGATGAGGCTGGGTCGACCCCAGAGTCTTTTACGGTTTAAAAGAAAATCCCACGTCAACTGGGGATCGAACTATGGACCACCGAGCTAGGAAGCCAGTGCACTAACCACTGCTCTACCGCGTCTCTAAGAAAACTAAAACGATAACTTACAGTCTCTACTTATCAACTCTTTCATATCACTCAAACATAGGTCACTGACCAGAGCACAGGTGAGGACAATCACACCCTGCTTAGAACGAGCCATTAATGTTACCAGGAGAGACAGAATGAGAAATAATTACATGAGAAAAAAAAATGTACGAACTACATCCTACATCAAGTATAAGCAGAGTCAGAAAATACAGTGGTTTGGTTATCTCATGACAATGCAACCCGGTCAATTACCACCACGCGCTTGCAACAATAGAAGAGTTAGTTTTAGGGCACGAGGAAGATTAGGAGGCAGATGTATAGACAGTATTAGAGAAATCATAGAACATGGCTCCGGCAGCCAAAAACGATCACTTAGCTCATGAGCCAAAACGTCATCTCTGCGCCACGCTTCACAGCAATAGTGTACAGAAGAAGGAAAAGTAAGTTGTTGTTGTTGTTGTTGTTGTTGTTGTTTAACTAGGGTTGTTGAGCTTCTCGCTCTTTTGCAGCCAATACCAAGTTGAAGACTCCTTGGTATTATCTACACTGTAGATCTCGGCTTTTCCTGTGGCTTTTCTGCCATTCAGAAACGTGTTGAGTTGAAGTCATTAGCTCCAGTTTCTCCAGCTTGGCTTGCATTTAAAGGATCATCACATCTGGTCCCAAGCTAGGAAGAAAAAGCATGTAGCATATTGTGCATTACCTGCCATCCACAGGGGCTCTTCAAATATGCAGAGTTAAAATACTGTGCTCTGGTTCTGGGACTTTTAATTTATAGTCTAATAATCGACAAAACGAGTAGAGGGGGTCAAGAGTTGTGCTTACATCCCTTGGTTGAGGATTGTTGATGTTTTGATTATCTGGGTTTGTCAAGGTGAGCGAAGGGATTTATGCACGTGGAATTTATGTCTTTGTGAATTGTTTGTCAGACAAAGTGTTCTGGAGTGTTCGAAAATAGTCGCTGTTGCAAATCGACGTTTTAGATTAAATCAGTTTGCTCCTAGATGTGATAGGGTTGACTTCTAGATGTGGTAGCGAGTGGAGGTTTTCATTGGGCCGATAAGCCAATATATAATGGTTGCTTCTGCGGTGGCAGAAAAGCTGTACTATCGCCCAGACATCCAACTCGATTATTTGCCACGTGAGATATGTGACTGTGTTTAGTTATTCTGATGACAAGATGTCAGTGTTTCATGTGAGAGGGACTGTGTGTATTATAATTATCAGGTACGTTGAGTTTTGCCAAACTATTAATGAACTAACAGTAAAGTGAACTACAGTAGACAGTAAAGAGTAAAATGAACTACAGTAGACAGTCAAGTGAACTATAGTAGACAGTCAAGTATAAAAATGAACTACAGTAGACAGTCAAGAGTAAAGTGAACTATAGTGGACAGTCAAGTTTGACAGTTAAGTGAATTATAGTAGACAGCCTAGATAAAAAGACAGCAGAGTTTGATAAATGTACATCCCTGGTGGTCAGGCAAGTGTCTATATCTAGATACGCCAAATGATAGCTGCTGTTTACCAGTGCAGATGACTTGAGACAAACATTTTAGTATATAAAGGTTGGGAACAAGACGTATCAACAAGGGTTCTCAAAATGGCTAGGTCTAGCAGCCACAGTAGAGCAGTCGAATAGCAAGAGAGACATAACTAAAGACATATTGTTAACTGTTATCGTATCATCGAGTTGTATCATCCAGCCTATATTGTTCACTGAGAAGGCTGAGGAAAATTGTTGCTGTGAACGATTTATTTCAAGATGCAAGTAGCATCTCATACGCCTCTTATGTAAATAAACATCATCATCATCTGTTACAAGTCGTTCTGGTGTTGAGCGTACTACAATCTGATAGGAAGAGACAGGGAGAGTATGATGTTTAAGATAATGTTCACAACAACCGTGGGGTCTGCTGTAGGGTCGTGATCTGAATCTAAAATACGATCAACGAGATGTTCTATCATCAGCGGCCACACAATGCTTGGTTCTCAGCATGTTTCACCCCAGGGGGAATCCCTGTAATTGTGTGGACGATTTCAAGAGTCAATGAGGGTGTAATTAGCCTCACAGAGATTCGCATCCACATTTGTACACTATAGTATTGTGCTTAGCTGGCAGAAATATAAAGATGACCTCCAGATCTACCTCCATGCATAGTAAAAGTAAGTAAAATCAATTATCCGGCATGGATCAGCTTTTAAGAATGAGGATTACATAAGAAATTCAGTGATTAACAAACATTCTCTTATATAAATAAAACATACAGGAAAGTTACAAATATGAATGAAAGTAAACAATAATTAACATGTACATATAAATATTCTTTATGTGTCTAAATAGCCTAACTAAAGTCATTATTTTTTCTATTGATTTCAAGTTTTATAGCTTCTTGCTTCTCTTTGCTTGTTTCCTTTTTTTGTTACTTGTAAGTTATGTAGAGTAGTCTTCCCTCGCCTTTCCCTTCTTTGGTTCTTGTTGACAAATTGCGAAGTTCTTAAAAGACATAATTGTTCTGTTGCACACCTCAATAACTGAAAAGACGTATAGAACGTATCAACATCTTGATGATATGTGTCTGTTGTGTTGCATTCTTCAGTATTTCAAAGATATATAGTAATTCTTCTGTTGTGCTCCTCAGTATCTTTAAAAAAAAAAAGCCCTGCAGCGTTCTATTCTACTCCTGAGTATCTCAAACACAACGAGAATTGTTCTAGTGTACTCCTCAATATCTCAGAAACATAGAGAATTGTTCTATTGTACTCCTCAATATCTCAGAAACATAGAGAATTGTTCTATTGTACTCCTCAATATCTCATAAACATAGAGAAGTGTTCTATTGTACTCCTCAATATCCCAAAGACAACGGGAATTGTTCTATTGAACTCATCAATATCCCAAAGACAACGAGAATTGTTCTATTGTACTCCTCAATCTCCCAAAGACAACGAGAATTGTTCTATTTTTCTTCTCAATATCCCAAAGACAACGAGAATTGTTCTATTGTACTCCTCAATATCCCAAAGACAACGGGAATTGTTCTATTGTACTCCTCAATATCCCAAAGACAACGGGAATTGTTCTATTGAACTCATCAATATCCCTAAGACAACGAGAATTGTTCTATTGTACTCCTCAATCTCCCAAAGACAACGAGAATTGTTCTATTTTTCTTCTCAATATCCCAAAGACAACGAGAATTGTTCTATTGTACTTCTCAATCTCCCAAAGACAACGAGAATTGTTCTATTTTTCTTCTCAATATCCCAAAGACAACGAGAATTGTTCTATTGTACTCCTCAATATCCCAAAGACATCGAGAATTGTTCTATTGTACTCCTCACTATCTCAAAAGATATACCGAGTTGTTTTATTGTACCTCTCAGTATCTCAAATATATATCGAATTGTTCTATTGTACTCCTCAATGTCTCAAAAGACATACAAAATTATTCTACTGCAATCCTCAATACATACATAATTATTATGTTCTATTCAGCCTCAGTAAACATACAGAACTATTCAGTCGAACCAGACGTCTTAAATTGATTCCCTCTTCGAAACTCTGTGTTACTCCACACCACTCTCGCTCCTCCCGCACCCTCGACCTCACACGATGTTATAGATTTCGCACGTGCCCGCGCGCGTTTCACTTTTCACCTCCGCGACCTCCTGTGTTGGTAGTTAAACTGTTTTTTATGCTCCCGTTAGTCCACCTTTTACTTTTTACCCCATACTTCGGCGGAGTTTCACGAAACAATCTATATGCGGTAGAGAATTTGTGTGAGAGTCAGGAAGTGTGTGTAAAAATGGAATTGGTAATAACAACTGTCGTAACGGAATAAAACAAGAAAGAAAAGCGAGAAGCATAAGAGTAGGACATTGTCCTGTTGTATGGCTACAATTTGGAGAACAACAAAAACAACAACCAAAAAGCTAGAGACTTTCATCAATGGATACATGCGTAGAATAAAAGGATTGAACTGCTACAACACGATCGCTAATGTAGAACTGGTGGCAAGAACTAGACAAGCGCCATTGGAACACGAGACGAGAAGAAGACGCTGGACATGGAAAGGACACCGATTGCGACAACCTGTTGGTAGCATTACATGACAGTCCTTGGTCTGGAATCCCCAGGGCAAGAGATGTAGAGGAAGATTAAAGAACACATGGACAAGAGAACCTGGAACAGACAAGAAGAGGAAGATGAAAATATATAAAGGCCTTAAACTGATGGCCGGGCCAGGAAGACGTGGCGTAAGTTTGCCTTTCCGCTGAGGAGTCCGGAACAAAGACTGCCCTGTACTGCTATCAACAGCGTCTCAATGTGTGTCCTGTTCCCATCGCCAGCGTCTTCTCAAACTTGTTATTTGTTAGGTACCGAAGACGCAGCAACAGTGATAAATGCAGTCAGCGACCCATAGCTAGACTGCTTGCGTCAGGGTCAGCGAACCAGAGCTGGCCAAGACCCTACTCCACCTCCAAGTGTGTGGTCTTGGAAACAGGCTGCATCACTGCAGTCTGGCTGAGAGAGTAGGGATCGAAGAGGGAAGGCTAACCCGGTCCCAAAAATGCCATGCTGAAACCGGATGTGTCGGGTCGAAAGGCGCAAATATCGCAGCTTTGCTGTAAACGGCGACACAATGTAACGAACGCAGAAGAAGGTTATTTGTTATACTCTCAAATAAACAATTATAACTAAATACATTGCCCCCTCTTGTTCTGGGTGGAAGGTGGAGTTTCTAATGAGACAAAGATAGGATAGGACGATGCTCCATCAGGCGAATCGTAAAAGGCGACTAAAGAAGTTGTGTATGAGGCTGGCAATCACATCACGTACAACAAAGTGCTTCATAAACCAAAGCTGCAAGAGCATGTGAACGTTTCCTGCAGGCTTCCTGTAAGGGGACCACTGCAGTGTTGGCTCCCTGCTCCATAAGGAGCGAAAAGAAAAATAACTAAAAAATAAAATAAAATAAATTAGCAGAATAAATCGGAAGTGGCTTTTTTGACACGGATACTAACAAGCTCGCGGCAGCCCCTGTTATCGTGACTTCTGCTGGTGGCAACAAAAAGATTACACGGCGGCGAAAACGAAAAACGAAATACAATTTTATCGTGCCAAATTTTACGACCCTGCTGCATCTGCTCCCACAAAAAGATGCGTTACTTCTGGGGGAATCGGAGAAGATAAATAAAATGGCAAAAAGAAACTAGGGACAAAACGCACAGGTACTTACTATAATTCCCGACATATAAGGCGCCCCCCCCCCCCCCCCCCCGCTCCCCATAAATCTATCTTTAAAGACATCGCCCTTTGTCTTATAAGCACGTTGTTATCTTTTGTATTTAAACTTTCAGATTATTAAAATATTTTGGGTAACGATTGATTTGGTTTGTTTTTTTCTTTTAAACCAATCATATATGAGATTAAATGTTTTAATTTACCAAGAATTCACAAAGTTTTGTGACATGCGCAGTCAAACGCTTTTGTTTATAACGGATAAAAAGTAATATTATATTTGGGACCGAAGACGCAGCAAAAGAGAGCGACCCATAGCTAGACTGCTTGCGTCAGGGTCAGCGAACCAGAGCTGACCAAGACCCTACTCCACCTCCAAGAGGTGGTCTTGGAAACAGGCTGCATCACTGCAGTCTGGCCGAGAGAGTAGGGATCGAAAAGGGAAGGCAAACCCGGTCCCAAAAAAATGTCGTGCGCATGTCAGATGTGTCGGGCCAAAAGGCGCAAATATCGCAGCTTCGGTCTAAACGGCGACACAACGCAACTAACGTCCTTTTCAGGACGAACGAGGAAGAAGAAGAAGAAGTATTATATCCCACCCTTATCATACTTATTTGTGTTCCTTACGGAGCATAAAGCCACAACTCTAGTTGAATCTCTACTGGAAGCCTGCACCAAACTGTTACATGTTCTTATAGCTGTGGTTTATGTATCAAATATTTAATCTGAAGAGGTTGCCAGCCCAAGTTATGCCATGTTGGTGGCACTATACGACATGCAAAGGGTGTAGCAGTCCTATTGTTCCTTTGTCTTGTCAGAGACCCCTGGGAGCTTTACAAGGCAATATTATATCTGCATTATAATAAATAAGTACCCATAGTACAGGGTTACTTAACTTGTCATTCATGGGCCCCTTGTCCGTGAATCGATTCTAGGGGGTCCGTGTACATAACCCAAAATTTAAAATGTAAGATTTTAATTATACTTTCATGTACATTTTTTTTCTTCAGGAAAACGTCCATAGCCTACATCAGACAATTAAAGTGGTCCATAGCCTACATGAGACAATCAAAGCGGTCCATAGCCTACATTAGACAATTAAAGTGGTCCATAGCCTACATTAGACAATTAAAGAGGTCCATAGCCTACATCAGACAATCAAAGTGGTCCATAGCCTACATTAGACAATCAAAGTGCTCCATAGCCTACATCTGACAATTAAAGTGTTCCATAGCCTACATCAGACAATCAAAGCGGTCCATAGCCTACATTAGACAATCAAAGTGCTCCATAGCCTACATCAGACAATCAAAGTGGTCCATAGCCTACATTAGACAATCAAAATGCTCCATAGCCTACATCAGACAATTAAAGTGGTACATACCCTATATCAGACAATCAAAGCGGTCCATAGCCTACATTAGACAATAAAAGGGTTCCATAGCCTACATCTGACAATCAAGGGAGTCCATAGCCTTCATCAGGCAATCAAAGGGGTCCATAGCCTAAATCTGACAATCAAAGGGGTCCATAGCCTTTATCTGACGCCAAGTCCAAATCATTCACTATGGAAGAGTTAAAAACAGCATTGTGGAAACTTAAAGACAGGAAATCACCAGGCCCGGATAGTATAACCAACGAAATGCTAAAACACCTAGGATATACAGCAATGAGCAAACAGTTGCAGATATACAACTACAGTTGGATGACAGGCACTGTGCCACAGACATGGAGAGAGGCGCTCATGTGCCCCATCATAAAGAAAGGAAAAGACAACAGGAAGGCCACCAGCTACAGATCAATAAGCCTAACTAGCTGTGTATGTAAGACAATGGAGAGGATGATCAACAGAAGATTGAAATGGTACTTGGAATCCGAGAAAATGTTAGTGCCAGAACAAGCACGGTTCAGAGAGTGCAGTAGCACAGAAGACTAAATCACATACCTGTCCCAGATCGTTGAAGATGCCTTCCAAGAAAACAAAAAAGTCTTTACCCTATGGATAGATCTCCAAAAAGCTTTTGACAAAGTATGGAAAGACGGGTTAATAATTGTCGTGGAATATTCTAATCCACATATATAAATTATCAAGTAAATATAAAGCCTAATAAATACATATAATAAAGAAAGGAAGAAGAATGGTAAAGAACAGTGCTGTCACAATGACAGTACTCGAAATCCCCTTTGTTTTACGCTTCGTCTGCAAATTGTAACGTTTCCACGTTAAAGATAAGCCACTGCATAAATACAAGCGTTTCCACAACACATTAAAACGGGTATTGCATTTCTAAGAAAAACATTGAGAGGCACTGCGTAATGACCTAAATTAATCCTAACATTAATTATACTACGTTACCAAAACGAACGAACAGATGGACTCAAATAGAAAGAGAGAGGGAGGGCTGAAAATCAGGAACGCGTGCAACACGCGTCGCGCGATACACAATTACTACTATCACGCGTGTAAGGCCACATGCACTAATTTTTTTTTTCAGACGGACAGTGATAAATTCACTACCCTTCCCAGAGTTAGGTTTTTAAATCCTGAAAAACTCTTATTAGGAAAGATGACAATAGATGGGTTTACGTTTGAAAACATTACAGTACCCAGACAGCACATCTTCGAAACAGGAGGTAGAAGAAATTGCATATTTTGAACGCAGCCACTTAGCTCTTTTAAATTTGTATATTTGGGTTCCTTAGGGCTTGCTGACAAAGAATATGTAAAACGTTACGCAAATAGTCTAGGAATTAACAAGTTATAGCCAAAATAAAATGATGGTGCTGTCAGACAACACCCAAAATCAGAATCGCTCAGTGGTAGATTTTTTAAAACCACCATTGTACGGGAAATGGGCCACAAGTTACATTTGAACTGATTGGCTGGAATGATATGTAAGGCTAAACACGATTAGTCGGACTATAAATGCTATCCTTGGTTGTTAGGGGAGACGTAGGAAGGTAAAATTTTTTCAAACACTTGTCGAAACGTGGCTCCATTGGCCAGACTCGCTGATATAATCACTTAGGAACGTTAGTTCGAGACCACTAGTTCAAATAAGCTTGATAAAGCAACAGTGCGTTGAAGCCAGCTCATATTTTTGCTAAATAAAAGCCTGGAACATAAGCAGATGGGAATTTGTGCCAGTATTTGTGCCAGAATTCATTGCTAGTCAACGTATCTGTGTTTATTTCCATAAATTGTGGTAAGCTTGAAACATTCAGTATCTTTTAATGAAAATTGAATGTGAATTGTTAATTTATGCCTGTATATATGTGTAGTTCAGTAGCGAACATGATGTAAAGCCTATAATGCTCCAGCCTGAACAGAAGGTGTCGGAGGAAAGTAAACCTGCATGGAATGGCCAAACAGTACACTGACACCTAGATTATTGATTAGACAGAAATAATGCTGGAATTGCAGAGGCGTAGTAACCATTAAGGAGGTTAATACTGGTATAAAGTATTTCAGATGAAGCTGACAGTTGGCCTAACGCTCTGAACTCAATGTTTGTGATGTATTGTGCTCAGTGTAGAACTAGAGTATCAATTAGTTATGAAGTAGAAGGTACATCCTTCTTGTTTTCAGGGACCGTGGTCTTATGGTATTGAGCAGCACCTGGTCAGAGCTTTGCTGAATCCAGAGTCGGACAGCATACTCCTTGGTCCATTTAGCTATCAGTGAGGTGTCTCCAGAGCACAGGGGAGAAATCGAGCAGAGGAGTCTTTTCCTGCCGCCATCACGCAAGATAAGCTGATGTGGCCAGCTGGGCTCAACATTATGTACCCCCATCTTAAAATGACATTGTAAAAATAACATTAAGAGGGGAATTAAATTGTTTTAATATCAGGAACTGAGAACATCTCCAATACTAGTTCCAATAAAGACAAACTATTGAAGTCATGATGACAAATACCAACAGAGCTTGAACAAAACCAAACCAGTATTACCTCATATTACTACTACACAACTGACACACATAGGATACTTTTAATAATATATGTCACTACAATATTCATATTAATAAATTCTGTACATATAACTTGTAATTAAAATTGATTGTGATTCCTGGTTCCTTTGTATTTGAATCAGGACACATATTCATTCATGACAGCAATGAATACATATTGTTATTTGAAAAGTTATCAGTGACTCCTTTAGGATATCCTTGTAGAGTGTTTTATGTATGTGAGTGTCACAGTGTTGTCAAGTGTAGTGGAATAAATTAAATTGTTTATCTGTCTGTTGTTGTTTTGACTTACACTTCATCATACACATACCCTAGACACATAACGTAATCATCACACTACTCCAGAATAATTCTGACTGAGATATAAATATATGTGGCAGCAAGTAAGGTTATCTATAATACACTACTCTTATTAGATATAGATACCTTCACAGCTGATCTCAGTCAGTACACTAAGTCCCCTATAAATATTTATAACATCTCACTTCACCACAATAATAAAACTGCAAAGAAACGGAATCAAGGGAAATATGAGAAAATGGATCCAGTCGTTCCTACACAATCGGAAAGCAAGAGTCACTATGGAAGGCCACAACAGCAAGAAAATCCTCCTAAAACATGGAGTTCCTCAAGGCTCAGTATTGTCTCCCACCCTGTTCCTTGTGTTCATCAATGACCTCATCCACGACCTGCCACAAGGTGTGAGAGCTGCCCTATACGCTGATGACTTGGTGGTGTGGTGTGTAGAAGAACATCTAACTATCGCTAATAAGCGAATACAAAGGGCAGCAGACAACATAGCAGCATGGGCAGAGAAATGGATGGTGCAGATCAACGCTGAAAAATCCTCAACAACACTTTTCACGCTCTCCAACAAAGACAAAGCAGGAGAGATACGACTTGGAAATATACATGTCCAAACAGACGAGGAACCGGTGTACTTGGGCATTACATTAGATAAGAGAATGACATGGAGGCACCACATCGAGAGAACAGAGGCCAAAGCAAGAAGAAAACTTGCCATACTGAGGAAAATAGCTGGATCAAGTTGGGGAGCTAACGAAACAACACTAAAGAAAGTGTATACAGGTGCAATAAGACCAATATTAGAGTACGGATCAGCAGCATGTTCTACAGCAGCCAAATCACACCTACAAGCCTTGGATAAGGTACAAAATCAAGCGCTTCGGTTGATCACGGGGGCCATGAAGACCACACAAATAAACGAAATGGAAAAAATCACAGGCATTCCACCTTTATTCTACAGACGAGACACTAAGACCCTGATCCATGCAGAAAAGTACAAGAACATGCCAGCACATCCAATGAAAACTAGATTTAGAGATTTAGCCAGTGGGAGGTTAAAGAGAAGCAGTTTTATGCATCGGTTCAAAAAACTAATTAGAACATACAAGGATGAACTACCAGACATCACTAAGGAAATAATTCCCACACTCCTCCCAACCCCATTGGAACAACATCAAAATTTCAGCATTAAGACCTCCATAACTACCACCTGCCCCATGGGAGAGCTGAATACTCTCCAAAGGAAAACAGCAGCATGTGACATGATTGAAGAACTATACCCCAGAGAAGCATGGATCCAAGTATATACTGATGGATCTGCAACCAGAGCAGTGAAGAACGGAGTTTATGTGGTCTATCCAGACAAAGAAGTTCAAGCTACTCTTCTGAAGTACAGGCCTTAAGCATTGCTGCAGGAATAATAAATAACACAATAAGCCAATATCAGCAGGTTGTATTCTTTACCGATGCAATGTCAGTTCTGCAAGCCCTCAATAGTGATAAACTGCCAGAGTTAAATAAAGCCCTATGTGAAGTAAATATCAAAAGAAAGGTACTGCTACAGTGGATACCATCACACTGTGGCATAACAAGAAATGAGAGAGCAGATACGTTAGCAAAAGAGGGAGCAACACGGCAACAAAAAGAACACACAATCACTTTCTAGGAAAAGAAGACCCTTATCAAGGCCATCAGGAAAATTGACCAACAGAGAGACAACTATCACTATCTTGATCGAGCAAAACAGGTGATCCTGTTCCGTATTAGAACAGGACATAACAGTCACTTATACAGACTGAGATTGGTCCCATCACCCCTATGTACGTGTGGACAGGCAGCACAGACAGCCGAACATATCCTGCAAGACTGCCACATGCTTAGTCAATTGCGGACTGAACATTGGCCCACAGAGACGCACATCCACACAAAGCTGTTTGGGAGTCTTGACGAACTTTCAACCACAGCAACATACAAGGTCTGTCCGGAAAGTAATGATACTGATTTTCTTGGGCCAATCAGAAGGGCCTGGTGGCGGAGTCTCCAGGCGTGGGACGGTTGGTGGGGGATGTTAGGTAAACGATAGATTTCTCGTCAGTTGGCTCTGAGCTTTTACAGAGTGCTGATCGCTTGCGAAGTGGACAGCTGTTTGAGCGTCGCGTAACGGTCAAACTGCAGAGGAATGTCGAGCAGCGATACGCGATAACGTTTTGTGTAAAACTTGAAAAACCCGCGACCGAGACGCTTGCTATGATACAGAAAGCCTACGGGAAGGATGCATTATTGAAATCACAAGTGTTTCGGTGGCACAAAACGTTCAAAGAAGGAAGAAGGTTCGAATGAGCAAATCGAAGATGAAATCGATGCTCATTGTCTTTTTTGACTCTAAAGGTGTTGTCCATAAGGAGTTTGTACCACATGGACAAACGGTCAACGCTGCATTTTACGTGGAAGTGCTTAAACGGCTGAAGAACAGAGTCACGCGCGTCCGCCCGGAGATGGCCAACACCTGGGTTATTCATGCGTCCCTGTTAGTGAGAGAGTTTCTGGCGAAACAAACCGTGGCAACGCTGCCTCAACCTCCCTACAGCCCGGACTTGGCCCCGGCTGACTTCTTTTTGTTTCCCCGGCTCAAATTCAGCTTGACAGGACACCATTTTGGGACTGTTAAAAACGTGCACGCTGCCGTAACGATTCTTTGAAAGAGATCCCCGTTCAAGACTTCCAGGCGAGCTACTACGCGTGGCAGAACCGCTGGCAACGGTGTATTGATGCTCAAGGATGTTATTTCGAAGAGTTTTAAGTGTATGTAAGCATGTCTTGGAAATAAACCAATTTTATGGAATCAGTCTCATTACTTTCCGGACAGACCTTGTACATCCAGAGAACCAGACTTCTTGTGTAGACATTACTAAACAACAGCGAACGAGAAGAAGATCTGACAATCAAAGGGGCCCATAGCCTACATCTGACAATCAAAGGGGCCCATAGCCTACATCTGACAATCAAAGGGGCCCATAGCCTACATCTGACAATCAAAGGGGCCCATAGCCTACATCTGACAATCAAAGGGGCCCATAGCCTACATCTGACAATCAAAGGGGCCCATAGCCTACATCTGACAATCAAAGGGATCCACTGCACCCAAAAAAAAAAAAAAATACAAAAAAAAAAAAAAAAAAAAAAAAAAAACCCTGCTCTGATACATTATTTTTCCCCACAAAAATCGCGTGAAATTAAATTATGGGTGTGGCTTAAACCCCGAGCATCTCGTATGCCGGGAAATACGGTATATTTGTACAAATAATTTATTTCATTTCCAGCTCATGTTTTTGAAATATTTAGGGAATTCCAAAGTTAAAACAAAGACAATACAAGTATATGCAAAATCACACCCTCCCTCCTTTTTTCACACAGTGCTTTAGAAAGCGCATAGAAAAACTAGCAATGGATTTATTGCTTGAAATTATTCCGCAAAGACCCCGAGCCACTAAAAACACATTTAGTAAATAGAAAAAAGGTGGGGGCCTGAAAGTCTTTTTTTTTTAAAAACACCCCGAAAAACACAAAGATATATCCTTGATTGTGAATGTTGGAAACGAAATAAAATGAATGAGATCTTGATGATGCGACAAGGTGGGGGTTCGGAGCTGCGAGAGGGGAGGGAAAGTATTTCTAAACGGGGGTAAATGAGTTTTCTGACCTTCAGAGCGGGAGGATAAGATAGAAGCGGGAAAACCCACTGAAGGCGTTTAAGGGTGGAAATTGAAACTTAATTTCTTTCCACTATCACTTTCTTTGCGTGTCTGAAGTTAAATTATAGCGACTTTTAAAGGGGCAGGAGTCACGGACAACGCATGTGAGATAGAAAGAGAAAGAGGACATTTGAGATAGACGGAGTGAGGTGATGGAGATAAAAAAAAAGAGGAGGGAAGGTGTATATAAGGAGGGAAGATACTTTGTGATGGGAAGGATAAACGCGCAGAGAGATATCTGGTCGTCTGAAACAGGTTTCAAATGTCTTGATAGCATAAGATCGAGAGAGCGGGGGTGAGGAAGGGCAAGGAGAGTAAACAGATATATTAAATAAAGCATTTAAGTTAAATCTTAATAAATATTAAACATTTGTCAGCATCAGTATCATGTGCCGTGTCACGTTAATATTCTCTGCTTGTTCAATCTGTGGTAAACATCTTGTCAGACGGCCATCCGCTGCTTCTTTTTTGTCACTTATTTTTTTACTGTTATTATGATGCTACAAGTGTTTATTTTAGACAGACTGACTGTAGCTCTCTCAGTCCTCTCCAGGACTTTAACTCTTATCAGGAAATCATCATTATTCGCTGACAGACACTAGCAGTCCTTTTCTGGGCTTTGTGTTTATCAAAGCTGCACTAAAGTTAAAAGAGAGTTCTCTCTCCGTTTAAAAAAAAAATTGCAGTAGCGCTGTGATATAACAGAAGGACTTCCGTCCAGGTTGAACGAATCGTGCCTCGTCACAAGGAGAACGTTTCCCTAAAGCCATTGGGGTACGGGAAGGTTTACTTAAAATCAGTGGGGTACGAGAAAATTTACTTAAAGCCAAGGAGGTAAGGAAAGGTTTACTTAAAGCCAAAGGGGTACGGAAAGGTTTACTTAAAGCCAAGGGGATACAGGAAGGTTTACTTAAATCCAAGGGAGTACGGAAAGGTTTACTTAAAGCCAAGGAGGTATGGTAAGGTTTACTTAAAGCCCAGGGGGTACGGAAAGGTTAACTGAAAGCCAAGGGGTATAGAAAGTTTTACTTAAAGCCAAGATTACACAAAGGTTTACTTAAAGTCAAGGGGGTACGGAAAGGTTTACTTAAAGTCAAGGGGGTACGGAAAGGTTTACTTAAAGCCATGGGGGTACGGAAAGGTTTACTTAAAGCCAAGGGGGTACGGAAAGGCTTACTTAAAGCCAAGGGGGTACGGAAAGGTTTACTTAAAGCCAAGGAGTTTCGGAAAGGTTTACTTAAAGCCAAGGGAGTAGGGGAAGTTTTACTTAAAGCGAAGGGGGTACGGAAAGGTTTACTTAAAGCCAAAGGAGGTACGGAAAGGTTTACTTAAAGCAAAGGAGGTACGGAAAGGTTTACTTAAAGCGAGGGGGGTACGGAAAGGTTTACTTAAAGCCAAAGGAGGTACGGAAAGGTTCATTTAAAGCAAAGGAGGTACGGAAAGGATTACTTAAAGCCAAGGGGGCAGGGGAAGGTTTACTTAAAGCCATGTGGGTAGGGGAAGGTTTACTTAAAGCCAAGGGGGGTACGGAAAGGTTTACTTAAAGCCAAGGAGGTACGGAAAGGATTACTTAAAGCCAAGGAGGTACGGAAAGGTTTACTTAAAGCCATGGGGGTAGGGGAAGGTTTACTTAAAGCCAAGGGGGCTCGGGAAGGTTTACTTAAAACAAATGGGTACAGGAAGGTTTAACTTAAAGCAAAGAGGTACGATAAAGTTTACTTAAAGCAAATGAGGTATAGGAAGATTTACTTAAGGCAAGGGGGTACAGCAAGGTTTACTTAAAGCTAAATGGGAAACATGGACCGAAAAGACGGAATCCTCTGCCTATACGATCTTTCTTGTACACGCCTCTGACAATTAAATTTCCCCTCACCCTGTGCGTCTGTGATTTCTTTAAGTAATATTCTTCAGTTTTTTTATTTTTCTGTGAGATTCCTGTTTATCTGTACGTAAAGCTCACCTCATTCCAGTGACCTACCCCACCCAGTTCATGAACTTGTATTCGTCAATTGCTTTAAGAAATTAATAAAGATCGTGTCATTTATGAATTTCTCGAGCTGCTCCTAGAGGCTAAATGTTAGCCTGCAGGAACCAGGAGCACAGATGTTCTCTTCTCATCCCCCGCCTCCCCCCCCCCACTGACTTGCCCGTAAATTTGTTCCGCCATGTGGGAACGATAATTCCACGTTTTGCTTCACTCTGTTGTTATGCCAGAGCCATCTGTATTTATATTTGAAGGGTCTACGTAATTTACACGCAAAGTAACCTAAGAACTCAGGCTGAGGTTTAACGACAGTAGATATATTAAAATTTTTATAAGAGAAAATTATGACTTTATGTTTTACTTTTATGCATATGAAAAGAAAGGCAGCTACCGTTTCGGTTAAATGCCTTCCTCATTATAATAACCACATACTTACAACACAAATGGGGTAAAAAGGCTTGTGAAATGTCAAGATAACTTCGTCTTTTTTTCTATTCGAGTACTTTGACAAATGCCATAGAGGATCATCCTATTATGTCACCTGCCATAGAGGATCATCCTATTATGTCACCTGCCATAGAGGATCATCCTACTATGTCACCTGCCATAGAGGATCTGTCGCGAGAGGGTAGATGGTTATAGAATTTGATAAGATATCCTGGACATAAAGTGTATCAGATGATACCAGGATAGTGCCAGATAAGAATCTGGTCTTATCAGTAATATCCCTTTCTCTGAAAAGAGTAAAAGTGTATAGACAACAAAGGTAGGGTCAAGCTGTATAAGTTCCCAGAGAAGATGGTAATGTAGTACTCTGAGTCCTTATGTGCTACCTCTCCAGATCCTCCTCTGTTAATATGGTGGTTATTATTGTTATTGACTCTGCTAGGGGTAATTAATTAATTTAATTCACCAACAAGGACTGTAACTTAACTTAAAGAATTTAAGTAAGTCTGCTGGTAAATATTTACAATTTAATTTGTACAGTTTCTCTTTTCTGTTTGAAAAGTTTTAAAAGAAATGATATGACAACATTAAATAAATAATAAAATATTCAACAAAGTCTTTCACTGAATGGAAATGTCTATCACTATGGAGAAAGTCTTGCTTGGTTGGTCTCTCTCTCTCTCTCTCTCTCTCTCTCTCTCTCTCTCTCTCTCTCTCTCTCTCTCTCTCTCTCTCTCTCTCTCTCTCTCTCTCTCTCTCTCTCTCTCTGATTAAGTAATAGTTAATTTCACAGTTATGATTGAAGATTTACACTGCCATGGTCATCATGACATGTTAATTTTATTTGGTGAACAGGGATATGCTGTACGGTTGCCTTTGTGGGCAACGTATCTGAGTCACTGAAGATGGCTCCCTCTGATGTTGGATAGAATTTATTTCTGTAATTCTTCCAAGTGGTGTACACGAGATGTCTGGCCCTCTGACATAGATCGGCACTGCATCCGTCGTAACCTCAGTAAGAGATGCCTCTTGTATACTTGTTAGGTTTGCAGGATAAAACCTGAAACGAAGTTAAATGCAATCCCTGTATTTTTCTATCACTATCCCTCTATGACACAGATGCGGATGATAGACAGTTTCAGACAGCGTGCTACCAGATGTACAAGGTATAATATAGTAGCAACAATCAATTCAGTTGACTGTGATCATAAATTCCTTATAGATTCTTATTTATAAGCCTTTTCCCATGATCCGCCTCCCTACAATAATTTGGTCACGAATAAAACTGCTAAATAATATATCAAACTATACAGTAATCCAATTCCTTTCATCCTTCCTTCTGTTCCTGGTATGCTTCTCATTCCATTAAGAAATACTTCTTTAAATACATTTCCAAACTTACAGACACACTTTGGCCATTATTCTCAATTATTTTGAATATTCCCAAGGCTGGCTTTGCCTCCAGAATTACACACAAGCCTGTAAGTTCACCAGCAACACACTGCAATTTTCTAACACATCTACACACTTCCTATCGTTTAGACGGATTAATCACTAGAAATACACATAATTATATATATATATATATATATATATATATATATATATATATATATATATATATATATATATATATATATATATATATATATATATATATATATATATATATATATATATATATATATATCTTCTTCTTCCGTCCTTAGCCAACGACCGGCAAAGCAGTCAGTGGCCATTACGCCTAATGGCGTCTTAAGGGCAACAACGAATAGATTTTCTTAGCCGTTGTTCCCATCACGCCTAATGGCGTCTTTAGGGCAACGACAAATCAATCCGTTTGTTGTTGTTCCCGTAATCAAAGTGACTATATATATATATATATATATATATATATATATATATATATATATATATATATATATATATATATATATATTCGTTCTTACCGTCAGGCATACACACAGACGAGCTGTTAATGGTTGTTTAAGGTCTGCTTTCCAGTACAGAAGGCAAATCGCTTCCACTAACACTTGCTTTCTTTTGCCGCTCTCTGTGGCTTTCAAATATTGTGACTGACCTGATTCTGTTAGACACGTGTTATAAATAGTGTGGCCTCGAGCGTCCGAAGTAGTCCCTCAAAGAATGTGTTTGAGTTCAGAAAATATTGGTAAATTTTGCCTATTATACAAATCAGGAAAACTAAGATTTTATTTATCTACGTTATTCCTGGAGCAATTTTATTCATCTAAAGTTTAAAATGCGCCCTAAATTATTCTACATATTTCTCGTAAACAACCTTTTTCATTCCTAAATGCAGTTTATTCTATGCGTACGTTAAACAGCTAAATAATGGACCAACCTGAGGCTTCGATGCATTCAACTAGAGATCTCTCCCGTCCTATATCAGTATTTGTAAAAGTATTATTACTTACGGGTAGAGCAACATCCCTAATATCGTTTTGGTAGCCTCTTCCAGGTGATACTTCTTTCATAAAGATGTAGTTAATTGTCCTTCGCTACTTGTTTGCACATATTTGGACTTCCATTTTATTTATCCAAGGCTGTAGTAAACACGGCATAACGCAGCGTTCTGATTGGCCTGCGTATCTTGCAGTTCTTACAATGTATGGCGCGCGGTGTGGTCAGAGTTAAGCAGAATTCGTATTGTGAGACAGACGTCACTTCACGACAGGATCTTCCTATTATGTCACCTGCCATAGATGATCATCCTATTATGTCACATGCTACAGAGGATCATCCCCCTGAGCAGCTTCTTGTTTCTTCTACTTCCAGCACGTTCTGGTAGCATAAATGATCATGTCTCACCACAGCTTCCTGTTTCCATCCGTGATTATCAATACTGCTTTTGAATTCTTTCCATGGCGTGATGTAAAACTATCCAGCATTTTGTCTCTTTGTCGCTCGCTATATCTTTTTTTTTCCCTTCACTCTTTCCTTACTTACTTAGTTGTTCCTCTTCTACCGTGACCATGTCTCTTCTTGTTACTTCAGCCACCTTCCTCAGGTACCTCATTTCTGAGTTTGACATCTGGCTTTTGTGGGTTGTAGTCATTACCCATGATTCGCATCCATATGTCAAGACTGGGACATAGGTGGAGCGGTATGCAGCCATCTTCGTCTTCTTACCAACTTCTCTTTTTCTGAGTAATCCTCGATTTATGGCTTGAAAATGTCTCCCAGCCGCTTCTCCAGTATTTGCTGTTGTCACGAAACGTCCCAACAATCTTATTCTCAGTGTTTGTCCAACGAAAGGGGAGTCCTTCCTTCTACTAAACGTGATAAGCTTTCTCTCCGCATTGGCTTCTTTCAGGACATCTTCCGTAGTCTTTTCAGCTGTCAACAGTCATCTTTAAATTCCTCAGCCATACTAATTTATAATAATTTGTCTTTCTAAGAGCCGAGAATTTTTGGATACACTGTGGAGATTACAATAACGTCTGCTTCCCACAGTCGGATGGAGATAATAAAATGACGAAAACTGAAAGGAAATAAAAGAAAAAAAGTAGAAACAGGCGCAATAAGTGCATATTCCTACGACCAACTTATTGAAGTGAGTCTTAAACTCGTGAGTGTGGCCGAGATCAAAAGGTAAGGGTTTGTTTTAACGTGACGAATGTCGCCTGCTCAGAATAAGAACCGCGGTAATCGTGCAGCTGTAGGATTTTGTCTTGTCTTTGTTTAATTTTGTGATCCGTTCTGTTTTAAGTGTCCCGATTTTTTTTTTTCATTTTGTGTGTGTGTGAGATGAGTAAACGGTTTGCCATACAGGGGTTATACCGTAGCTACATGGAGTAGGTAACATCCAAAATCTGTAAATGGGTCAAATATTTGAGAAATGTACTCCCAGTGGTGATCCAGCCAGACGTTTATTTGTATCCAGCCAGACACAAATGGTTCCCATTGCTGTACGAGTATGCTTATCAAGAAGGTTACGAGAAGCTTATCAAGGTGTTACGGGAAATATTTGGAAAATAACCGTATTATCCTAACTGAAATATTCCAAAGTAGTAATACTTGAGATAAAATAATTATTGATTGCAGAGAACGCAGGTTCCGATTCTGAATCAAATCCGAAGCTTTTCATTGCTTTTAATGTTTCTTAACATACTGGAGAGTGTCCGATTGACAGAGTGGTTAAAGCGCTGGTCTCTAGCGGCATAGGTGCCGGGTTCGATTCACGGCGTCGACACGCTCCAGTCTACCCAGCTGTAAATGGGTACATGACTTCGCTGTTGAGTTAGGGAAGGCGAGGAAGGGAACTGGTCACCCCCACATCTCGATGCTGGACCTAGTATGGTGAAGTCTCTAACACTTCACTCCCCCTACGGCAGTATCTGCTATGGGACTACCTTGACCTTTGAACATACTGGAGACTGGACACGATATGCAGGTAAATCTCTTTCAAGAACTGTACCAGGAATAAAACTGTTGGTCGACAAGAAGCTCAATTATGGGCCTCACTAATACATATGACTGTTCTTTTCATTGTGAGTTTAGAATTTTCCCAAACACGCGTTGTGAGGTGGGCAAAGGTGGCTTCAGCTTTGCCAATGTGGCTGTCAATTTCTGTGTCCAGAGGGAGTTGGTCGTTGATGGTAGACTCCAGGTATGTGAAGTGGTGCACCATTGCCAATTCATAGTTGTCGATAGTGATAACTGGTGCAACAACCCCATCCTGACCCAGCACATTTGTTTTCTTTAGACTTATTGTGAGGCCAAAGTCCTTACATGCTTGGCTGAAGCGATTCATCAATCTCTGAAGCTCCTGTTGACTTTGAGTGCCAGGGTTCGAATCCTGGGTAAGCCACTCATGTCTGTTGTTTTTCTGTTGTCTAGTGTTCTACTTCTTTATTTCCTACGAGTGCCTGATAACATACCTTTATGTTTGTCTCATATTGAGTGACGATTGCAGCGTCATCAGCGAATAACAAGTCGCTTATAGTGACCCGTCTAATTGTTTTAATGACACAAGGCTCTGACGTGAGCGCTTAAAAAGCGAACATAGCCTGAACAAACCCGAACTCACAGCTCCTCTCTCACTACATTCGTCCCAGTTTCTCATACACCTTATAGCAGAGGTTCCCAACATCAGAGAAGTGAGAACGGGATGAGAAATATAGATAGCTGAGTGCTTCTATTACGATCAAGGCATAGTTTCGCCTATATTTGCCATTATGAGCTCAAGTAACTATTGCTGATCATAAATTCTAGTGTTTACAGTTTAATATAGGTGAGTGTCCATTGGCAAAGTGTGTCGAAATGTACATTTCGCTGGAAGCTGACGGAATTAAATATCTGCATATGTTTTAAAAAGGATCATCTTTGCATTGTTGCAGATTTGATTGTCTCAATATTTAGGGGAACTAGTGATAACGTGATATCCGTGTTACGTTAATAAACAATTGGAAAGTCTCAACAGAGTGAAGTGTATAATCTTTTTTAAATGGAATGCAGTGAGTGCGCTCTGGGAGCTACGGGGTCGGTGAGCCGAAAAAGTTTGGGAAACACAGCTCTAAGATATAATGTCGCTAATGTCAACGTGCCGCAACTACCATATGGCATTTTCTCTTTCAGGGGACAGAGGGAGGCGTTCCATGGGCCAGGCTGTGATAGTGTAAAGATATTATGTAATTATTTGTTGACCAGGACCTGGGAACCTCCCAGTCGCAGGATGTCACTTCCTGGATACCAGAGTAGTTCAAGGGTATGACAAATGGAGATTAGACGCAGTGCCATCATCTTTAATAGTGTTGGTTCAGAACTTTCCTTCCGGCACGGGTTCCCAGATTTTTTTTCTACCGCCTTTGTCCCTTGGCATTTTGTAAAGAAACCTTTCCGTACCAGGTATTCAATATGTCCGGAATTAAATTCTAGAGGTAACCATGGTAACCATGGATATAAAAACAGGTAAAGGTAGTACCAAAACAGATACTGCTATAGGGGAGTGAAGTGTTAGAGACTTGACTAGACCAGGTCCAGCATCGAGGTGTGGTGTGACCAGTTCCCTTCCTCGCAACCTTTTGTTCCTCTAACTCAAAGAGCAGAGTCAGGTACCCATTTACAGCTAGGTAGACTGGAGCGTGTCGGTATCGTGATTCAAACCTGGCATCTTTGCTGCGAGAGACCAGAGCTCTAACCACTCTGCCAATCGGACGCTCATGCATATCTTAAAAAATAATAATAATAATTACATTTTCAAAAATGAAAACTGTTTTCTGTACGTAACAATATTTATTCGTATAATAAATTTGTTAAATGTTTATCAGAACACAGTCAAATAATATTAGTGAGAACCTTGATTCTGTTTCTTGTTAACCAAGTATTTTATTCTTGGTAGCTTTGAAAACAGACAGACATCGGTATATTATGATCAGCCTCCAGTTTGCTTCTTATTTTGAATTTTATTGAAAACTGGACTCGCTGTTCTCTCCCCAGTCCATAACATTTTTCCTTTCACTGAAAACTGGACTCGCCATTTTCTCCCCAGTCCATAACATTTTTCCTTTCACTGAAAACTGGACTCGCCATTTCCTCCCCAGTCCATAACTTTGTTTCTTTCATTGACAACTGGACTCGACATTCCCTCCCCAGTTCATAACTTTTTTTCCTTTCACTGAACACTGGACTCGCCATTCTCTCCCCAGTCCATAACTATTTTTCCTGTCACTGAAAACTGGACTCCCCAACCCATAACTATGTTTATTTCATTATCACAACAACGTTTTGGAATATTTCAATAGGATAACAGTTATTTATCGAATACGCCTGGTACCCCTTTGCTAAGCTTCTCGGCGCCCCTTGAGATTCACCTGCACCAGATTTTGAACCTCTGCTTTACGGAAACATCAATGGAAGATATATCTCAGCGGGATACAAGAATAGGCCTTGAATTAAGACAGATAAACGCACATTTGTCAGTGTTGCCCCGGGATACGATTTCAAACATTCCTATCAGCTAGGAATTGTAAACATGACACTACAGAGGAATCTGTTGACTGGGAAAATGGAAAGTAAATTCAACATTATTGTAAAGGTGTCGCCAGGCGTTCGTTGCGTCACTGGAACAATACTTCAGGAGAAGTGGAAATGGTTGCGAAGTGAAGTGTTACTACTGGGGAGACAGGTGTCATATAACAAACACCGTTAGATTATGATGGGGGGGGGGGGGTGGGGGGGGGGGGGGCGTGGGGGGGGGGGGGGGGGGGTGGGGGGGGGGGGGGGGGGGGGGATGGGGGGGGGGGGGGGGGGGGGGGGGGGGGGGGGGGGGGGGGGGGGGTGGGGGATGGGGGGGGGGGGGTGGGGGGAGGGTGTGGGTGTGGGGCGGGGGGGGGGGGGGGGAGGTGGGGGGGGGGTGGGGGGGGGGGGGGGGGGGGGGGGGGGGGGGGGTGGGGTGTTTTTACCTGCAGGGAACAGCAGTGGCATAGCTAGGACTGATTTCACTCACAGAGTGATTGAAAGTGTATTTATAGTCTTGGGAAGTTGACACGGATAAAGTGTAGGAAACACTTATTCGGAATACAACTAACGCCAATAGTTTCATCGTCATCTTCACCATCATCAGCCTTTGCGCTCCTAACGGAGCATGAGGCACCACTGTAGCTGATCCCCCCCTTGCAGGACGTGTGCACCAAGCATTCACGTCTGCCTGAAGCATTGATTTATGTGGCAAGTTTTTTTTAACATGATGAGGTTGGCAGCTCCATGCTTAACCTCATATTAGTGGCCTTGTACGACATGCTTGAGGTTGCAGTAGTCCCCCCCCCCCCCCCCCCCCCGAGAAATACAGTAGTGTTTACAGTCTGTAAACTTTTGCTATGACTAAAAGACAGAATATCCCAAGTTATTTCCCCGATCAAGCTGCTGCTACACCAATTAATATTCCCGTTCATCCCTTCATCTTACATATTTTATTTTTATAGCATTATTTCTATATTTATACTCTCCCATTTTGTTACCCACTCCCCCCCTTAACTGAAAATCGCAGGCAGTGATGTTTCTCTCCAGTGTTTTACGTACTGTCCATGTTTGGCTTTCATAGCGCCGTGTAAGGTAGACTCAGGCATTTGAATACATTTGAATATTTCAAATACCTGGACACATTAATTTTTTTTTTTTTTCCTTAACCAGCGGCACTTGGGCTTTCAGCCCCTTCGGCCCAATGACATGTCATTGCGAGGCTGGGGAACCTGAGGACTTTCCTTCCAACCCGGTCAGGAGCTTCGCTCCTTCCCATCCACAGAGGGTTTATCACAGGAGTCTTTCAGGCTATTCAGTCAAATTTCCGGCCGTAAACATTTCTTCAAACGCCGACGCCCGGGTTTGAACCATGAACACCTGGTCGCCAGTACAACGCCGAAGCCATTACACCAGCGCGGCTCCCAGGACACATTAATAAGAACGAATGGAAAATGCATCTCAGAAGTGAAGAGCAGAATAGCTCAGGCAAAAACAGTATTCTATAAAATGAAGAGTATTTTATGTAACAATTCTTTGTCATTGGAAGTAAGAAAGAGAGTTCTTATATAGAACCAATCCTGACGTATTGAAAGTGAGTCGTGGACATTTAGTAAACAAGTAGGGACGGCACCAGAGGCCACATAGATGTGGTTTTACAGAAGAATGTTACAAATACTATTAAATTAATATGAGACAAACATAAAGGTATGTTATCAGGCACTCGTAGGAAATAAAGAAGTAGAACACTAGACAACAGAAAAACAACAGACATGAGAGGCTTACCCCTTATGTGTTACAAATACTATGAACAGTCAAAAAAAAGTAATGAGCATATCCTGAAAGAGGCCAGTGCACAAAGGAAACTTATTTCACAAGTTTAGAAAGAAGCAATCCACATTTTTTTGGGCATATTATGAGATGTGGACAGCTGGAATATATCGTAACAACAGGTAAGAGAATATATCGTAACACCAGGTAAGAGAATATATCGTAACAACAGGTAAGAGAATATATCGTAACAACAGGTAAGATTGAAGGAAAAAGAGATAGGGGAAGACAAAGAGAGCAAATGCTGGACAGTTTGATACCGCGGCATAGAACGAGGTCAACGATAGAATTGATAAATTGTACTGGCATCAGGAAGTTGTGGAGTGACATGCTCTCCTACGTCACTAGGCATGGTACTTGAAGAAGAAGAAGAAGTAAGGTAGACGATGGTATTAAACATTTCTTCCTTAAATATATCACGATATTTAAGATGTGATATCACCTGATAACTGACATTATTAGGTCTTTACATCCTTGCACGAACTTTTTCTTGGTTTTAAAACGGGCCAATTTAATTATTTCACGGGACCGCTGCTGTCGTCATGAGGCCGGCCTGAGTCTCTGTTAAAAGTTGCTATTCAACGGGGCAATGAAATTGCTGTGACTGGTCTAGCAAGCCAATAGTAGTTACTCTATTGCTGAGAATTCTAAACCTTACAACAGGCAAACGGCTCAATAAGCATTCGTGCGCGCGCGCACACACACACACACACACGCGCACACACACACACACATATATATATATACAGTACTTTGCAAAAAAAATGGCAGTCACATTGCTCAGCTAAATATGCTGAAATCTAATTAAATATGTATGTTCTGCCCCAAATTTGCACTCCACTTAAGTGAGCAAACACTACCAAAAGTAAAAAAAAAAAAATTAGCGTAGAGTAAAAAAAAGTCCCTCCCTTGATAAATAGAGCAGCCACGGACAATTTCTAATGCTAGTGGCCAGAAAAAGGAGATGGATACAAAGTCAAAGTGTAATGTTAATTTTCACAGCTTTGGAATGAAGGAATAGGAAATCAAACATGTTCCCCAACATTTTCTAAAACCTTGAACATTCCTGAGGCGGGACATGTCTACAGAGTTGTGAGTAAATTAAAAAGCAGGTAATGGAATCGAGCGAAAAGGATGGTAGTGGGGGCTGATCAAGAATTTTGGACACAAAGACCATCGGCGTCAGTCTCGCCCAAATCGTTCGGGCCCTGGGCCAATGAAGAGTGTAGAAAACATTACGGCAGCGCATGATCGATTTGGGAACCCAGAGGTATCTAATGCTACTGTCAAACCGGGAGCTACACAGGATGAATTACAACAAAAAAGAAAAAGCGGGTAATTTCGTCACCCATTTCTCACAGAGACTCACAAAAGACAGATGCACTTGAACTGGTGCCACACTTGCCAACACCAAAATTTGTCATGGGACAATGTGATTTTTTCAGATGAATGTTCTGTTTGGTCTTATCTTGCTCAAATAAATATTTGGATGAAGGACTCTGTAACACCTGTGTACCAGCGACCGAAACAGCAAGTGGTGCCACCCCACTGTGTGTTTTCACAGGAATTCTCACGAAAGAAAGGTACATCGACATACTAGAGGGACACCTTCTGCCATTTATGCAGGTCATGTACCCCGATGGGTGCACATTTCAACATGACAATGACCCAAAGCATACAGCTCATACCACCAAAGCATGGCTGCAAGAGAAGAATGTGATAATGCTGAAGTGGCCCAGCAACAGTCCCGACCTAAACCCAATTGAAAACGTTTGGGCACTACTCAAGAATCATTTAAAAAAGAGTGGACTCAGAGACGTTGAACAATTGAAGAAGGTAGCTGAAAAATACTGGGACAGTCTGACTCACAATTACCTACAAACACTTGCGGGAAGTATGCCTCGCCGCATCCATTCTTGCCTTGCTGGAGAAGGCAACATTATATTGTACTGAAACCACTGTTAATAGATAGAGGAGATACCAATCTTCCTCTGGACATACAGTTTTTTTATTATTATTTGCTTCTATGAGTGTGCTGCTTTGCGAAAATATGACTGCCATTTTTTTTTGCAAAGTACTGTATATATATATATATATATATATATATTATATATATATATATATATATATGAAACAACGCTAAAGATCTTCAATAGGGCAATATATATTCCACTATCTGGCGCTCCCAATATTCTAAGTAATCTGGAATTATCCGACTTCATCGTCCTCATAGGAACCAAACAATTTTTGCGGACAATAAATAATATTTTAATGTCAATCTGCCATTCTGGCCACATATCACACCCATCACTTGTCTACAAGAAAGCCATTAAATGCCACGTTTTGATGGCTAGATCGACCAATAAAAATATCCATCATCAGAGTAAAACCACCCAAGGAGAAGTTTTCCTGGACAAGTTTTATGAAGTTGTTATCTGCTCACTGCTGGTGCGTACTG
>JAMPIV010015026.1:60000-270000 GCA_024509875.1 Oreohelix idahoensis | reverse complement strand
TAATGTGCCAGGAATTTTGAAGGCAACTTAAGTGTGCCGTGAAGTTAAACAACAGAAAAAAAGTTGCGGAACATTGCTCTTCTTCTTCTTTGATCCTTAGCCGCCGACCGTCAAAGCAGTCAGTGGCCATCACGCCTAGTGGCGTCTTGTAAGGCAACAACAAATTGATTCCACTTTGCTCGGTCGGTGGCCATCCTTCTTACAAAGCCCCAACTCTGGTTCATTCTTTGCATCTCAGCCTCCACAGTCCTCCGCCAGGTTGTTTTTGTTCGGCCTCTCTTTCGTTTTCCTTCAGGGGTCCAAAGCATAGCTGTTCTTGTGATGGCATCGGGGTCTCTTCTGAGAACATGGCCAACCCAGCTCCAGCGTCTGCCAGCTATGATGGTGTGCATGTCCTCTTGCTTGCTCCGAGTAAGCAGATCTTGGTTGGTGATGGTATTCGGCCAAAAGATTTGGTGAATTTTTCTTAGGCATGTTGTGTGAAAAGAGGACAATTTCGACATTTCCTTCTCTGCAACTCTCCAGCATTCTGCACTATAGAGAAGCACAGAAAGCACACAGCTCTGATATAATCTTAATTTTTTGCTTGTGCTGTATTGAGAGGACTTCCAGATGTTGTTTAGGCTAAAAAAAGGCTGTTCTTGCCTTATTCATTCTGATGTTGATGACTTTGCCTGCCCCGCCGTCTGGTGTTACTATGCATCTTAGGTATGTGAAGGTGTCTGTACCAGTTGCTGATTCCTTACTGATATGGGCTCAGGGCTGCTCACATTGAGCGTCATGACCTCTGATTTCCTTAGATTGATTTTCAAGCCCACCTGCTGGCTAAACTTATTAAGTCTGTCCGTTTTTTCCTGGATGTGTTGATGTGAATGTGCTAGTAGTGCAATGTCATCTGCATTTTCCAGATCTTCTAATGTAAAACATGTAGTCCATCTTATTCCTGTTGGACTGCCCTCTGTTGTCTGTCGCATCACCCAGTCTATGACTGTTAAAAATAGAGTGGTTGCTAAGGGGCATCCCTGTCGTACTCCTGTCTTCACCTCAAAGGTTAGGTTGCTCTCCCCAACACTACACGTAAAGTTGGCATAGAGGCTTTTTATGATTGACACTATGCAGCTTGGAATTCCATAAGCCCTCAGTATTTTCCATAAACTGTCCCTATGTATGCTGTCAAAAGCCTTTCAAAATCAACGAAATTAATGTACAGCTGTCTTTGCCATTCTGAGCACTGCTCTATAATGTTCCTGAGAGTGAATATATGATCTACACATCTTCTGTTCTTTCTAAATCCTGCTTGTTCTTTCCTCAGTTTGTGGTCTACTGCTTTTGAAATTCTCTGTATAATTATCCTGCCTAGTATTTTGCTGGGAACTGAGAGAAGAGTGATTCCTCTCCAATTATTGCAGTCTGCAAGATCTCCCTTCTTGGGCAATTTGACAATTATTCCTTTGTTCCACTCTGATGGGTGTTTGTCCCCGTTTTCCCATTTGGTTCAGACTTGTGCAAATAGTGGTTCTAATAGTTCTGCTGCTAGCTCAGGATCTGTCTTAAATAGCTCTGCATTTAAGTTATCATGGCCAGGAGCTTTTCCGTTCTTTAACCCTTTGATTGCTGTGATGATTTCTTCCTTTTCGTGGAATGTCTGTATTTACATCTAGATCGATTTCAGCCTCAGGAACATTCAGTTGTGTCTCTGGTGGTTCCTTGTTCAGAGTTTCTCTGAAGTGCTCTGCCCATCTTGTTTCCTGTCCCTCTGCTGTCGTGATGAGATTTCCTTGCTTATCTCTTACTAATGTAATATTGTTTGCACCTCGTTTTCCGCTGATGAATTTAGTTTTTTTGTATACAGTGCTTTGTTCATTTCTCAGTGCTGCCTCTTCTGCCTGTCTTGCAAGATCGTCTAGGAAATTCCTTTTGTTGGCTCGGGTTTGGCGTTTAACTACCTTGTCCAGCTGACTGTACTGTTCGCTATATAGTTTCTTTAACCTGGGGGACTTCGTTTCTGTTTTCTTTCTTTTCATTTCCTTTCTCAGTGTTATGGTGTTTAATGTTTCTGGTGTTATCCAGTCTTGCTTCTTCCTTTCCTGGAATCCCAAGCATGATTTGCTGCTTTCCTTATATATTGTTGAAATGGTGTGGAATTTCTGGTCTATTGTCACGAAATGGATTTAGGACTAGAGACTGTCTACCTATAGTGACAAGACACTAGTGAGAAGGAAGACTGGAAAATTAGATTCAGATAGAAATATAGTGCAAAAAGTGAAAGTTGAGACCATTGGCTCCGAGGTTGAGAACCGAGGTTGATTCTTTCCTCGCCACTTCGGACGTTTAAATTGCTATGGCCTCAAACCACCTCTAACTACCCTATGGGGATAAGGTTCAATTAAGATTCACAAACACCAAGGTACAGACAACATATAGCTACTGTACTAAAGGAAATGACTGATGCCAGCTACAATTTATACAAGTTTATTATACACCTATAAACAACAAACATATGCATGTCCCATACATCAAGTGCGAGGATGCACTCCTGAAAAACAAAATCAAGCACAGTTAAAAAAATGCATCCACCCCAACCCTTCTCCCACAATTGCAACCTGTATGGAGAACGAAGGTAAGGACAACTGAAATGAACTACACAGAACGTGATGTCGCCTACACTCCAAACTAGCAGTGCTAAATTCTAACTCTAACTCTTAAGTCCACTGATAGCTGGAACGACTGCGAAGTGACTTGCACTACACAATCTCTGCACAGACTTCGGTTCTACACAGCCTATCCTGGAATCTCCTGAACACAACTAACTGCACCTCTAAACTTCAGCAGCTGTCCTCTGCTATGATTCACCAAAACTAACAGTTCTGCCTATCTGTGCTGACTTCAGTAGAGAGAATGTTTACCCTATCTCTCTCCACTAACTCTGGAATTGACTGAGGTTTAACAGAAAACCCCACTGGATTCTGGACTGGAACTGTAGCTAAGCTGACTTCTACCACTCTGAAATTACCTGCCCGAGTACCCTGTCATCTATAACCTGGGCCGTCCGCTTTATTATAGCCGTGAACAATCGAACATAAAATTACCCCAACCCTGGCAGCCTGCCAAATCCGCGTGTGTAACGAGCGTCAGAGCCCAGCATTGAGCCACAAAAATCGTCTTCGCTGGAAACTGTCTCCCCCTGGTTTGGAAAACGTATTTTCTTCCTCCTCTCTTCCACTACTGGCAACTAACGTAAAACCCCTTGCGGTTTCTGCGAATGCCCCAACTTTGCCGTGGGAGAAATTTTGTGGTCTCAAAATTCCGCTCTCATTCCCACAAAAGCCGGCACCTGCTGTTTTAGACAAAAGCAAAAAACAACAGCTAAACAAAACGTTAATACTCTATTACAAATAACAATTAACTTCCTGACAAACCCTTAAGTCCTTTAACACTTAAGTCTCCCCCGTCTAAAATCAATACAGCTCCCCTACTCTCTCCCTCTTATGCACCACCATACAAAATCATGCAAACAAAGTCCGCTCCCCCACTGAGCCGTCCTTTCTCTACCTGAGCCCACACAAGGTAAACATTGGCTAACCCAGATCGCTTGTTCTGCCTGACTAACTCTGAGCAACAACAATAATTTTCAATGGCCCGTCTGGGCAGGACGTACTACTGTGGCTACTACTTCTTACGCTGACACTAATGCCGTAAGGATTAACAAAACTAAAATAAAAAACTAGCCTTCTCTAGGAATTCCTAAAATTTCCCTGTCAATAATGATTAATCACCTCAAAATTGAAATAAAATATATTATTCCCTTAACATAAATAAATTTCATCTCCATCTTCTGAATACACAGAATAACAAAGCACAATCAATAACCTATAACCCTGTTTACGCTAGCATCTACATGCCGTCAAAAGTTATACATAATGGTTATCAAATTAAATCTCAGTAGTTAACAACACGTGTTTTTACAATTTTATGACCACGTGCTTCTCTCCCCCTCGTCCCTCTGAACATCGTATCAATAAAGATTCTGCACCGTAACCACACGCGCTCACGTGCTTCAAAAAATTAATACCTCTATCACTTCCGTCCACAGATATATGCGTAACTATATAAAATAGCGAGCATCAATACTCTCAATCTAAAATCACAAATGAAAAATACACATTACACACGCTTCTCCCGACTATTCTGTAAATACAATATGATTCGCAGATGCGAGTTTCTCTCCCCCCCCGACCGACTTTGCAATAATACGACGCGGTGATATCTCAACTTTTATACCCTGCCGCTATTCTTTCAAACAAGGAATTAAATGGACCTATAAAGTTTCTCATCTTCTATCACTAAGATCGAATTTGATGGCTCTGGAGTTAAGAATTAAATTAAACTAAAACTTCCCAAGAAAAACTTAAATGATTCGGCTAGGACTAGAAAAATTAAATAAAGTCCTCACAGCAAAAATTCATGCTCTACCAAATCTCGAATGTCCAACTGAAGGGCAATCGACTTGACTCTGGCAACCCGAACCGGATTTTGGCAATTAATTTTTAGAGACCGAACTTATGAAAATTTAGGCCTATTTATATAATCTCGAACCCCCACGCGCCATTGACTTCATGACGTCATAAATGCGCGCGCGTGGTTCTAAAGCCAATGGGCGCTCTTTGGCATTTCAACTGCAGTTAGCTCTCCGCCAATCAAACCTTAGATCTTTTTCTGATGCAACCAGTCCCCCCGCTAGACAAAGAACCGGGAAATTGGTCCTAGCCCCTCTATACTGCGGAAATGAAGCAAAAATGGCCGCAAATTTTAATTTAACTCCCGAAAAATGCGTATATGGCCACACAATATCTTTTTAAAAAAAAAGGACACTGGTGCAAATCCTGATCCAGCCTCCTATAATATCTCAATCTAGAATAATACTTTCTAATTCCCTACACCCCCATTCTAAAACACATAAAGAAGAACCATAAAGCAGATGAGATCAAACTCCCTCGTGATCTCATCTTGAAAAAAAACGTGTGTAAATAATAGAAGGAGAAGAAACATGGAGAAGGATTTCCTGTAATCCCCTCCTAAAAATATCCCGTGAACAAAATGCAAGGAGAAAAAGACATGGGCCCATTTTTCGAAAGACAGAATCTCAGTACTTTCGTCACAGCACAGCACTCCCCCCTTTCAAAAAGATTGAGCAACGATCTCAATACTGAAATCTCTCTGTGTTTCACAATTGGCCCTTATTTCTGTCTACAAGGCTGTCTGTCCTTACCCCTTCCTATTCCTAGTCAGTTTTCTTCGACCTTCCTCTTTTGCGTTTCCTCCTTCCTCCTCTCTACTAGAATGAGCTCCTATGCTCCGTTGGGAGAGTTGATCTCTCTTCAGAGACCTGTGCCGTCTAATGGCGGGTCTGAACTTTTCCCTTGCTATGCCGTATGGACCGTCAAAAGGCTGTTCTGGTCACTGATGATGTGACCGACGGGCGCTGTGGCGCGACCTGGCAATGGCGACTTCCTCTCGCTGCGCGTCAGCAGAGTTGTGACTGCTGGTACCGTGCGAAAAACTGATGCAACGTCTCGGGGTTCCTCTGGTGTTGAGCGCCTCCGATTTCTTGCTGGGTGTCTATTGGATCACGATCGACCTCAATAGCTTCTACCTTTGAAGAAAGGTAGGTAAGATCTGCCCCTGGGGCAGTGGTTCTGGACTCGCTCTTCCCCCTACCAAATCTGAAGCGGGACAGAGCTCTCCAAAATAAGCTCCTTGCAAATGCTAAGGAGTCGCTATTTAAGGTCTCACTCGCTTCCTTGTACTAAATTTTCTCGTAAGGTCTGTTTTCTGCCTGAAAAGTTGGTGTGGAGATGAAAATGTAGACCACGGGAGCTCTCCGTCTAACACCCTGGTTCTACCTTCAACCTTGCCCTCCCCTGTGAGAGTTACTGGCGTCAGTTTGAATGTGTCCTGCAGTGACACTTGACGGTTTAAGATCCCGTTAGATCGCGGAGAATCTGAGTTAAAGCTCTCAGTAACTGGTTCCAATGTTCCGTGAAACGAATTGGAAAAGAAATTATAAGCCAATTTTTCAGGCTGCTCGTTACAAAACAGAGTCGTTTCCTGTAAACGAGATACGAGAGGTGTAGGCCCCATATCCGGCTATAGGCAAACGGATACTCAGATCACTGTCCTCCTCCGTTTGAGTAAAGTGCTGGTCGGATGGGGGCCTCCAGGGCTGGTTGGAACTACCCTCTCATGCTCGCTCAGACCGCTATCTTGTGCCCTATGAAAGATGGCGCTGGTCGTTGACATATGTAATACCGTAATATACCAGGCTCTTGTCAGTATGTTCCTCACTCACTTGAAGGGAGCTAAATACCATCGGGGGCCTAATTTCCCCGACAACAAAGAGTGTAACTTCCTGAATACAATCAGAGGCGTCGTCACCACTGTTTGGCCGGTTGGCTCAGAACAGAGGGCTGGCGCGACGTCAACCCTCGCGAATTTTGCCTCTGCAAATAACATATCACTGTCGTCGGAGGCGTTGCATTGCACCTCTCCTTGGCACGACAGCTATGTTTGAGCTCGCTCGGGGCTCCGTGAATTAGGGGTTCTCCTTTTTCACTTATCTGGCCTGCAGTAGGCCCCCTTGCATCAGCAAGGATCGGTGTTGGTCGGTTCCCCCCTAATGCTTAAAAATTTCCACAAAACTAAATATGGGTTACCGAGAATGAAGTCGTAGAGGGCCGGGCTGAGCCGTTACAGCTGCCTTGATGGTGCCAGACACGAACCTACAATTTCACACCTCAATATTGGCTAACCGGGGAAAGCACTGTGAAGTCCCCCTTTCCTTAAAAACTCCACCAATATTCACTTTTTTCTTCGACATCTGCCAGGGCTTTCACTCCATCACCAGATGTCGGGCCGCGACTATGCTGGGGTATTAGGTAAGCCCGCTGTCAAAAATAAGCATGTTGTACCTCAGTCCCGTTAAGTGCACTTCTGCTGTGGGCCCGCACTTGGAAAACCCTCTAACTGGAGGTAATACCATCTCTACTTGACTGGTTTTTTGTCACTCGGTTTCCACTTCTTCCCTTGTTTCACCCTCACAGGCCTTAAACAAGCCACCTGATGAGCGGGTTGTTTGTTTGAGCACCGTGTTGTCCAATGAGAAGTAGTCCGACAGAACCTACAATATCTCTCATTATCATCTCCCCCGGTTCCTGACGGGTTCATGAGAAGCAGTCGGCCCCCTGTGTTCTGTTAGGAGCGCGGCTGGGAGCGCAATGTTTATGACTGGGAGGAGTAGCTCCTTGCGAGACGGCCCTTGGCTGCTGTTGATCTTGTTTGAAGAGAAAAGGGCGAAGGACTGCGATGAAGATGCTCCTTTGTCCGGGGCTGGCAGGTCAGGGTTGTTTTCTTTTGCTGGCCCAGTACTTCGGCCTGTGCCGTCTGGAACCTTTCAGCAAAAAAAATTATCTGGTCCAGTTGCTGTGCGCCCTGCTCCCTCGCCAGGTACTTCCTTAAGTCCCGGACATGTTGGCCTTTATATCTGTTCGCACATGATTGAGCTCTTCGAGTCCTTCTCAAATACGATTTAGCCAAACCCGACAACTCTCTCTCCAGCGAGTGAGGTACATTCCTCAGCCTCTCTGCGAACTGGGGAAAAACATGTCTCCCCTTCCCCGTCCTTTCTCCTTTCTCGACAGTCGAGTCTTTCCCTAAACATCGTTTGGCACTTCCGGGGAGAGTCCATTGGAATCCCTTATTCGCTGTAACAGGGTCGTTTCCGCAGAGCCTCAAAGTTACCTTGGTCAATCTACCAGCATCTTGCTATATAGACCTCATACATACGAGCTAAACGATGTTCCTCTTAGAGATTGAGATAATTTGAGACACCAAAGACTATCATCCATCCAGCCCGTATGCCTTTGCCATCCGTTCAAATTTTTATCTAAAAAAATACCTCAATTTTCTCATTTTTTACCGTTAGGAAAAGAGTCCATCGGAAAATTCATGGCTGCCATCCGGGGCCCCTCCCGCGTTTCCTGAGGTGTCTGTTGGCCCCCCTGCTCCGGGAGAATCTCCGGGGTGCTAGCCTCGATCCGAACATGCCTTCCGAAGGGTCGGAACTGCTGCGCTTTCCCAGTGAACGCAGGGCTGTGTTCATGTGATTAGGGGGGGGAGTCCTCGGACTGCCTTCTCTGCAAGCCTTTGGCTACTTCCCTTTCTGCTTTTTTTTTTTCTGCTTTAATCAAGGACCTCAGCTTCTGTCCCCCCCTCTCGCTCTTGCCTCTTCCTCCTCGGGCCTTTACTTCTCTCTGGGCCTTCCCCCCTTCTTTCTTTCGTTCTCTTACAGGGACCTCCTTCCTATGGGGTTTCTGTCGAGCCCCTCTTCTCTCTCATTTGTTAGCCGAGAAGGGGATCTGGCCATTCCGAAGGGGCTTCTTTTGCCCCCAGTTCCTTTTTCCGCCAACGGGCTAAAGTCTCTTCATGTTTCCTCTTAGGATGTCAAGCTGAATTCACCAGAGTCTTTCCCTTTTCTCTTGGGCTTTCCCTGCTTCCAATTTGCCGCATGTCCGATACTCCTTGCAGGGCTTCCGTTTCCTTTCTTCCTTCTCTTAACTCCTGGGGAGGCGACCGGAGGGATTTCTCCATCAATTTCTTCCGCTTGCAAGATTTCTCCAGGCCCGTTCCTGCAGTCTCTGTTCTTTCTCCCTATTTTATCTCCGCTCTTTTTCCGGCTCAAGCTCTCCTGATCCTCCCTCATAATGTAAATGCCCTAGTCTCGGCCTCATTTCATCCCCATGCTCTTTAGCTGCGTCCTTCCATGCAGTAAGTAGCTTGACCAAATTCAGCCGCCATCTTACTTGACAAACTGCTGTAACTCACAACGAGGGAAATGACAAAAAAGGAACAAGAAAAAATTTACTGTTACCTACTAGGAATATGCTGTCGCAAAAAAATCCCGCACTCAGATTAGCACCACCAAGTCTGACTAATAACTACCTGAAAAAAATTCAAGTTATCCAGCTACCCAAAAACCCGAATTTACTTTCCTGTCCAAGAAAAAAAAATTCGATTAGCCATCAATGCACAATTACCTACTAAGTCATAAACAAACCTTACTACAACTATCATCTAACTAAATAACTGACAACCTGTGGAAAAAAAAACTTATAGCTTTGATCAGTCCTTAATATAGCTCAAGTCTAGGGATTTTTTTTTGAAAATCTATTTTTTCAGAACTTCCTACAGAGACAATCTATGAATCTAGAATTGATCCCAACAAAGATGATCCCAAGGACGACGCCACCCACTTTGTCAAGATCACAGAATTTGAATCGTAACTAACAAAGATGATTCACCGGACGATAGCAACCACCCACTTTGTCCACGAAATGGATTTAGGACTAGAGACTGTCTACCTATAGTGACAAGACACTAGTGAGAAGGAAGACTGGAAAATTAGATTCAGATAGAAATATAGTGCAAAAAGTGAAAGTTGAGACCAGTGGCTCCGAGGTTGAGAACCAAAGTTGATTCTTTCCTCGCCACTTCGGACGTTTAAATTGCTATGGCCTCGAACCACCTCTAACTACCCTATGGGGATAAGGTTCAATTAAGATTCACAAACACCAAGGTACAGACAACATATAGCTACTGTACTAAAGGAAATGACTGATGCCAGCTACAATTTATACAAGTTTATTATACACCTATAAACAACAAACATATGCATGTCCCCTACATCAAGTGCGAGGATGCACTCCTGAAAACAAAATCAAGCACAGTTAAAAAAAATGCATCCACCCCAACCCTTCTCCCACAATTGCAACCTGTATGGAGAAAGAAGGTAAGGTGAACTGAAATGAACTACACTGCACTTGATGTCGCCTACACTCCAAACTAGCTGTTCTAAATTCTAACTCTAACTCTAAGACCACTGATAGCGGGAACGACTATGCGAAAGTGACTACACAAATCTCTGCACAGACTTCGGTTCTACACAGCCTATCCTGGAATCTCCTGAACACAACTAACTGCACCTCTAAACTTCAGCAGCTGTCCTCTGCTATGATTCACCAAAACTAACAGTTCTGCCTATCTGTGCTGACTTCAGTAGAGAGAATGTTTACCCTCTCTCTCTCCACTAACTCTGGAATTGACTGAGGTTTAACAGAACCCCCCTGGATTCTGGACTGGAACTGTAGCTGACTTCTACCACTCTGAAATTACCTGCCCGAGTATCTATAACTGGGCCGTCGGCTTTATTATGGCCGTGAAGAAACGAACACAAAATTACCACAACGCTGGCAGCCTGCCAAATCTGCGTGTGTAACGAGCGTCAGAGCTCAGGATTTATCCACAAAAATCCTATTCGCTGGAAAATGTCTTCCCCCTGGCTGGGAAAACGTATTTTCTTCCTCTCCTTCCACTACTGGCAACTAACGTAAAACCCTTGCGGTTCTGCGAATGCCCCAACTTTGCCGTGGGAGAAATTTTGTGGTCTCAAAATTCCGCTCTTATTCCCACAAAGCCGGTACCTGCTGTTTTAGACAAAAGCAAAAACAGCAGCTAAACAAAAAGTTAATACTCTATTACAAATAACAATTAACTTCCTGACAAACCCTTAAGTCTTTAACAAACACAAAGTCTCCCCCGTCTATAAATCAATACAGCTCCCCTACTCTCTCCCGTTATGCACCACCATACAAAATCATGCAATCAAAGTTCGCCCCCCCACCGAGCTCCCTACTCTACCTGAGCACACAAGGTAAACATTGGCTAACCCAGATCGCCCGCTCAGCCTGACTAACTCCGACCAACAACCATATTCTCAAAGGCCCGTCTGGGCAGCCGTACTGTGGCCTACTTCTTTACTTACGCTGACACCTAAATGGCCGTAAGGTTAATAAAAATTAAAAACTAAGTCCTCTCAAGGAATTCCCTAAAATTCCCGTCAGTATAATTAATCACACCATCAAAATTGAAAATAAAAATATTATTCCCTTAACATAAATAAAATAAATATCATCTTCATCTTCTGAATACACAGAATAACAAAGCACAATCAATAACCTATAACCCTGTTTACGCTAGCATCTACATGCCGACAAAAGTTATACATAATGGCTATCAATTAAATCTCAGTAGTTACAAGCACGTGGTTACAATTTTATGACCACGTGTATCTTCTAATCCTATAACTCCCCCCCTCGTCCCTCGTATGGGCCTGACCATCTGAACATCGTATCAATAAATATACCGTAACCACGCTCTGACGTGCTTCAATTAATACCTCTATCACTTACGTCCACAGATATATGCGTAACTATAATAAATAGCGAGCATCAAGACTCGCTCAATAAAAATCACAAATAAAAATACACATTACACCACGCTCCCGACTATTCTGTAAATACATATGATTCGCAGAGATGCGAGTTTCTACATTCTCCGGACCCTACCAACTTTGCAATAATACAAAGCGGTGATATCTCAACTTTTAAACCATGCCGCTATTCTTTCAACAAGGAATTAAATGGACCTAGTTTCTCATGTCTATCACTCAGATCGAATTGATGGCTCTGGAGTTAAGAATTAAATTAAACAAAAACTTCCCAAGAAACTTAAATGATCGGCTAGGACTAGAAAAATTAAATTAAAGTCCCTTCTCGACACTGCCCTCAACAAAAATTCAATGCTTACCAAATCTCGAATGTCCAACTGAAGGGCAATCGACTTGACTCTGGCAACCCGGCTTTGGCAATTATAATTTTTAGAGACCGAAGCTTATGAAGTTCGGGCGTATTTATTCTCTCGAAGCCCCCACGCGCCGACTTCTCATGACGTGCCATATGCGCGGCGTGGTTCACGGTAAAGCCAAAATTCCAAAAAATGGCGGACTCTGCATTTCAACTGCAGTTAATGCTCTCTCCGCCAATCAGAACCTTAGATCTTTCTGATTCAACCAGTCCCCGCTAGACAAAGAACCGGGAATGGGTCCTAGCCCTATACTGCGGAAATGAAGCAAAAATGGCCGCAAATAATTTAACTCCCGAAAAATGAGTATATGGTCACACAATATCTTTTAAAAAAAAGGACACTGGTGCAAATCCTGATCCAGCCTCCCTATAATCAAATCTCAATCTAAGAATAATACTTTATTACTATTCCTAATTCCCCTACAAAACCCCCATTCTAAACACATAAAGAAGAACCATAAAGCAGATGAGATCAAACTCCCTCGTGATCTCATCTTGAAAAAAACGTAAATAATAGAAGGAGAAGAAACATGGAGAAGGATTTCCTGTAATCCCTCCTAAAAATAGTGAACAAAATGCAAGGAGAAAAAGACATGGGCCATTTGAAAGACAGAATCTCAGTACTTTCGTCACATCTATATCATCAGTCAATGTCTTTTCCTGACTTTTGGCAAATTGATATCGTTTCTTTATGTCAGCCGCAAAAGCTTTTCTGGTAAGGGAGTCCTTCAATTTGCTGATGTAAAACCTTTTCTGTGTAGTTACAGTTGATCCAGCCCTTCTTAGTTTCACTTTCAGTTTTGCTACTACTAAATGGTGATCACTTCCCACATCTGCACCTCTTCTTACCTTCACATCTTGTAATGCATGTCTCCATCTACCGTTAATCATGATGTGGTCTATCTGGTTTCTGTCCCGACCATTTGGTGATTCCCATGTTAATTTGTGAATTTCTTTATGTGGGAAAAGTGTTCCTCCTATGACCAGGTTGTTAATACTACAGAAACTTATTAATTTTCCCCATTTTCGTTTGCTGTTCCGCTGCCGCATTTCCCCATTACTCTTTCATTATATGTATTGTGTGTACCAACTTTCGCATTGAGGTCTCCCATTACTATAATAAGATCATATCTAGGTGTGTCTTCCATTTCTTTCTGCAGTTGTTGATAGAATTCATCCTTGACCTCTTCATCGCTGTCATTCGTTGGTGCGTAGCATTGTATTATTGTAGTGTTGGTGAATCTACCTCTCAATCTTAATCTTATCAGTCTGTTGTTGATGGGTTTCCATTAGAGTAATGTCCTTTCTATTCCTTTCTGTAAAATAATGGCTACGCCTTCATTGTGCTGTCCATCCTCTCTTCCAGAGTAAAGTACTGTTTCTCCTGTTGCTGTTTTAACTTTTCCTGCCCCTGTCCATCTGCTCTCGCTTATCCCTAGAATGTGTAACCTATAGTTTCTCATTTCTGCCGTGACCTGTTTTAGTTTACCCGTCTCATTCATTGTCCTGACATTCCAAAATCCTATTCTTGTATCATGTTTTGCGGTCAGGACGTCCGTTCTCATGTCAGTGGCTTCCTTTCGGCTTTCACCACTGACAGTCATACGAGCCTCAGACTCCGGATGTCCGTCCCGCAGCACATTTTGTTATTCGTTGTTGTTTCCGTAATGTTGGGAGTAGAAAATGCATTAATTTTAACGCCGAGTTTGGCACTTTGCCACTTCACCCAAATAGCCACTCTATGTCACGTGATGAGACTGGCTGGGGAAGTTTTGCTAACAAGGCAGGTAAAAAACGAGAGAGAGTTTAGCAGCGCGAAGCGGGCATTGAGTGACCAGCCGTTAGGCGGCACAGATGTGTGTTTGGGTATGTGTGGAAAGCCCTAATGTATATTCCTGTTTTTACATGGAAGTATTATAATGTATGGCATATTTGACATTCATAATTGTTCATGCAACTGAGTGACTTTTATTATTATTATTAATATTGATTGTGTTCTTATTGCCTGATCACATCAATGGGTCTAATGTGAAGTTCGTTGTAATGTGTATTAAAGTTACAGAACCGTCACTCAGTTATTATGACTTTCATTGGAGAAAGAGATGTGTGCACAAAGTAAGTTAATACTAAGAGATAATGTTTATTCGCCAGGCACGTAAGAAGAGAACCCTGGACATCACATTTCCTTTCTATATGGATACAAACAAACAGTCGTGTGCAAACGCAAAAGGCAGGAAAAAACACGAAAAATATAAAAATAACGCACACCCCTCGACAGATGGGGGTCTTAACAGATGGGAATAAGCCAAGCCTGGTGCCTCGCGATGTTTAATGCCTGAATTAATTATGTGCACCAAGTTTATTTAAAATGCATTTGCATCAATTGAACTATAATATGAGTGAACATAAAACAGGAGTTCAGATGCACTTTTAAGGCAACGTGTTTTAAGCTATTTTGAAGTGCTGCGCTGTTTAACAATGACTTTTTCTTCGTGTATATGAAATATCTGGCAAACGATCCATTTTTCAAAAACTACGGTGAAACCACTAGCTTTCGCGCATATGAACTTCCAGTACAAAAGCGAAACTTTTCGACGCACTGCGGCAAATTAGCCACGCCCCGTAACCTTTAAACGGCAGCAGGAATTTACGTCAACAAACACGCATGATTTTTCTGTTGATGGAATATTTTAAAGAAACGACGAACAGAGGACCTATTTTTTCAAAAAACATTGAAGGCTTTTCAGGGACCAATACGTGTACTAACATTTATTAAAATCTATAAAGAAGAACTTTTGCGGACCTTATTATTAAAGAAATAAATAAAACAGTTTTATTTATTTGGCAGACCAGACGACATATTATAAAACAAGTTTTCAGAACTATAGTTTCTATTTTGGCTTAGTGTTCCTGATTCCATGCGAGAGGACAGTGCAAACTAAATTACGCCGTGTTTCAGACCAAAACACTTTAGTCTGCATTTTTTACGATACGTTTTTTTTTTTAGCTGCATTTTAAAAGCTTCTTTAAAGCCTCTTGTGCTTTCACAGCGTGCTCCATCTTTGCTATTTTTTTTTTTTCTATTCTATATGTTCAAGTGTTGCCAATTTTTTTTTTTAGGTATCATTTTTTTTTCATTCATCTTCGGAAGTATGATGAAAGGTGATTTGATTTTCTATAGTTTATGTGAGGTTTTGCATTTAAGGAATTTTAGCGCTTTGACGCATTCATACTGATAGTCCTTTTTTTGCATGCATGCGCGAAAAATTTCATTTTTTGTTTAGATGTGGCGTTAGGTATTACGTTTTTTATTGTTTTTCGTATATATGTCTCACGTTGTCAGTTGTTGTAATATAGCTTTTCTATACCTTCTTCTCCTTAGTTGTTATTGTGACGGTTGTTTCGTTTTACTTGTGAATTGTTTGTAGTGTCTAATAATAATTATTTTTTTTAACATGTTAATATAGAATATTGTTTTTGTTGTCTTATTTTGGTTAATTTTTATTTGTTTTTGTGTGTGTTGTATTTAAAAATATACCATCATCATCATTATTGTCATTGACATCATTGCCTTCATCTTTTCATTGTACATTTGTCTGGACCCATTGATATATATGGCATAATTTTGCATATTTTTTTTTCTTCTTTTAATTATAACATGTATTGAGCACTGCATTAACAATATCACCATAATTTAACACATTCTAATTATGTCCTTGGGGTTTTTGTACGACTTACATAGGTATTGAGTTTTGTATTGTTCATCATTATAAATATCACTATTATTTTGAACAGAAAGTAGTTTAGGTGGAGAAAACCATGTCTTCGTTTCAGGACTTTATAGACATTGGGATTAAATTTAATAAATCAGGAGCGGAACTAGAGGCGTTTGCTACTGCACAATTTGACAGCTATAATGCAAGAATTGAAAGACAGAATGAACGTGAATTAGAATAAAAACGTCTTCAGTTAGAACATGAATGAGAAGAAAAAAGACACAAGATTTGGAGAAGGACAAGTTAGAACAAATGGAGAGAATGAAGATGGAAGAGAAAAAAAAAGATCTTGCACAAGCTCTTGCGCTAGAAAAACTAAAGATTGACGCTGAGCAAGAAAAACTAAAGATTGACGCTGAGCAAGAAAAAAGCATTAAGATTAGCTGCTGCATAACTGCTGCTCAGAAAGCAACTGATTTGGAGATAGAGAAATTGCGTATTCAGAAAGATATAGATGTTGCTGTCGCCCTAAAAAAAGTGGAGTTGGACGCTCCCAAACACATCATCTAGTACGCCTGTGACCACAAACCGGATACGATTGCCAAATTTCAACCAAAAAATCGACTGCATCGATATTTTTTCTTTTCTTTCTTCCATACAACGTTGTGAGCTCAAGGTCAGCGTGTTGAAGATCCCCAAGGGTCAATGGAGTGCAACATTATGCGATTTTTTAACAGCGACGCTCTACAGGCTTATTTTTTGCTCTGACAGCGTAGTCGCTAGTAGAGAAGACTACGATGTTGTCAAGGAGACATTGCTAACGTAAATTTCAGCTTACAGAAGCAGGATTCCGTGATAAAATTTCATTCCTGTCTAACCTAGCAGTAAAGCTGACTTTGGAGAATTTATCTCATTAATAAAATTAATATTCTAAAAGATGGATAGAATTGTCCGGAATTGATAAGACCTTCACTGCTTACTTGATCTAATGTTACGTGACAAGGTGTTGTCGGCATGTAGCACCGATCTTGCCCTCATTTTTTTTCAAGAAAGAAAACCAAAAGACCTTGAGGCAATGGATGATACTTGGGAGACAAATATATTGACAGCTCCACCCAGAAAAAGAGGTTCACAAACCCAACTATAAAGGACGCACTCCCTCCCAGTATGTGTGGGCTCGTCATGACTTTTAGAGATGGTGGACCGATAGACCTCGATCACAGAGTGTGTGGACAGCAGATGAGTAAGGCAAAGCTATAGATCCAACTTCCGAGGAAAATATAAATTCCCAAGGCAGAGGTCACCATCTAACTTACCACAGAGGCGGGACTATGGTTATTCAAACCAAGGTCAGTGGCGGCAGAATTCTAGCCGTAATGAGGAAATGCATGACAAACGGATGGATCATAGACCCACACAAGACAATGCATCCTACAGTGGTAATAGGAATAAGTGGCAGATGTTGGTCATTGTGCTAGGAATAGACCTTATAAGAAATATTATGGAAAACAGCACTAACAAACACTGTGGGCATAAATGACAATAGCAATCATGAGAAGAAGGGGTAATGCAATGTGTAACTGCAAAGAAGAATGATGAGAAGGGAGCCGACCATGCCAATGCATGTATTGTTAGCTCACTTTAAATGAATGATGAAAATTGTTATGGACGCAAATCTTTATTCCAACCTGGTTCACAGCCCAGATTGATCTGCGGGCATGCTCTACCTGCTATGTCATCTTGTGAGAACGTGGGACGCCTCACGTTATATACTGGTTTTTCTGTATAACAGGCATGTAAGTGTCCTTCGTGATTCTGGCTGTAACCACTGTCGGATAGTCCGTAGATCGCTAATTGATGAATCTGCCTTTACTGGTAAAACATGAAGTGCATAACATTTGGTGGAAGTATAGAGTGTTTACCCAGTGGCAGAAATAGATATTGCCACACCCTTCTTTACAGGTAGGTAAGGGCATGTGTCCTTGATGACCAGTATCAGACATTATCTCTGTGGTATATACCAGGTATTAAGGATTGCTCCCCAGGAGATACATAAATGGGTTGAATCTCACCCAATGTTGGCTAACGCTGTGGTCACTAGGGCCCAGCATGCCGCTGAATCCAAGGCAGAGCCAGCTATACCATTTAGTGAGAGAGCAACTCTTCAGAATGTTCAGAATGTACCCCCCCCCCCCCCCCCCCCCCCCCCCCCCCCCCCCCCCCAGTCGTTCGCAGTCAAACAGCGTGAAGATGTTCCTTTGCAACCATTGAGTTTGCTCTAGCAGAGAGCAAGCATGTGAAGAAGACAAAAACTTCACGTTATTGGTTTGAATTTAAAAAACTCAGTACTGACTAAGATGCTTTGACAACTATGTTTTTTTTTTTTAGTCAGGAGACAGGTAGTTATTCCAAAGATTTTTAGACCTATTGTATTGAATACTGCCCATGACTCGCTTTTAGCTGGTCATATGGGGATTAAGCGTACTCTGTTTCGTGTCACCTCAAATTTTTATTGGCCCTGTGTTAACAAAGATGTAAAGCTATACTGCAGGTCATGTACAACTTGTCAAAATGTAGCACGTAGGGGCAAGCAGCACGCTGCACGCTTACAAGTCACTGATGTGCCATTAGGGCCTTTTACCAAGATTGCAATTGACATAGTTGGTCCTAATGTCAGTCATGTCAGATAGAGGATATCGATATATCCTAACGTGTATATAGACTTATGTACACGTTGGCCGAGGCCATAACCATTGAAGACTATCACCTCAGCAGCTGTCTCTGATGCTTTATTTGATATTTTTTGTCGCATAGGATTCCCTGATGAAATCTTATCAGATCGTGGTACTCAATTTATGTCTCAAATGATGAAAGATATTGAGAACATGTTAGCAATTAAGCATTCGTTCACAAGCCCATACCATCCGGAAAGCAATGGCGTTTGCGAGCGTTTCAATGGCTCGTTGAAGCAGATGTTAGGCAAAGTCACCGAGACATGTCCTCGTGACTGGGACCGAATGTTACCAGCAGTCTTATTTGCTTACAGAGAAGTGCCCCATGAGAGCACTGGCTTTTCGCCATTTGAGTTGGTATATGGTGCCAACCCTAGAGGTCCTATGCACATACTCAAGGATTTGTTGTTGGGATCAGTGGAGGATGTTACTGTCCGTACCAGCTATGAACTGGTCATTGATCTCAGACAACGCCTTGTAGATGCATGTACTTATGCATCAGGTATGATACGTAATGCTTCACAGAGGTCGAGAGTGCGCTGCAACCAATCTCGAAAATTACGTTCGTTCCTACCAGGAGAACAAGTATGGCTACTTCTTCCAACCAAGGAAAATAAACTGCTAATTTCCTGGCAGGGCCCTTTTAAGGTGGTTGAGAAGAAAACTGATGTAGATTATGCCATTGACATAAGGGGCAAAGTTAAAACATTTCACATCAATATGTTAAAATTATATGTGGAGCGCCCTACAGAGTTAGAACCTATCTTAGACAGTATTTCTGATGAACAAGTTCGACAGACTTTGTCAGCTGTTGTGGAATCTGATGATTCTACAGCGAGCGATATTTCTTTTAATTTTCCTCTGCTGCCTTTAACATCTTCCGAATCTTGGAGAGATGTAACTGTATCAGTTGATTTAGATTCTGGTTATCGAGAACAGGCTCTTGCTGTTTTAGAATCTTTCTCAGATGTGCTGACTGAACTTCCAGGTCGCACTGATGTTATCTCTCATGATATTACATTGACTGATGATCACCCTATCAAACTCAGACCGTATACTATACCCTTACACTACAGATCTCAGGTGGATAGTGAACTTAAGGATATGCTACGCATGGGCATCATTTCTCCTTCTGAATCATCCTATTCTTTTCCTATGGTTCTAGTTAGAAAGAAGGACAAATCTCTTCGCATCTGCATTGATTTTAGACGTCTTAACAGTGTCACTCTCACAGATGCCGAGCCCATGCCTGTTTTGGAGGATCTCTTATCACAACTATCCCAGGCTACATACTTTAGCAAACTAGATCTTTCCAAGGGATATTGGCAGATCCCTTTAACTGATAAAGCCAAACCACTAGCCGCATTTATGACTCCATATGGTTTATTCCAATGGAACTATATGTGTTTTTGGCCTTGTCAATGCTCCCGCGACTTTTGTGCGCATGATGCGGAGACTCTTAGGAGATAGATCTGATGTCATCACATACATAGACGACATCTGTTTATTCCATAGTTCTTGGCAAGAACATATCACAGGATTAAAATCTTTATTAATGCTACTCAGAAAGCATGGTTTGACAGTTAGACCTTCAAAGGTTCAGATTGGTTGTCGAGAAATTTCATTTCTTGGTCACCGTGTTGGTAACCACATGTTATACCCTGATGAGCAGACTGTCAAACGCATATTAGAATTAGATATCCCTCGGACAAAGAAACAGGTTAGGAGCATGTTAGGACTCATTAACTTCTATCACAAGTTCATTCCGAACTTTTCATCTATTTCTTCTGTCCTGTCATCTTTGACTAAAAAGGGAGCTCCTAATAAAATTGTTTGGTCCGATACTTGCAGTGGAGCTTTGAACAAAATTAAAACTGTATTTTCCAAGGCACCTATTTTGATGTTACCTAATATCACTATGCCATTTCTTCTGAGGACTGATGCTTCTCAGACTGGCATTAGTGGTTGCCTGTTGCAATGGTTCAATGATACTCCACATCCATGCTTGTATGTAAGCAGGAAGTTGCTACCAGCAGAAACTCGGTATTCCACCAGTGAAAGAGAACTCTTGTCCATCATTTGGTGTATGGGCAAGTTATCACGCTATTTACTTGGCGCACACTTCTACCTCCAGACGGATCACCGTCCACTAACATCCCTAAATCAAAAAACTACAACAAACAGTAGATTACACAGATGGTTCTTGCTTATCCAAGAATATAGATATACAATTATCCCCATCAAGGGATCAGAAAACTTTCTGGCAGACTTATTGTCAAGGAATGTAACTGGAAAGTGAAATTGTTTGTGCCAGATGTTGACATTGTCTGATCTTGTTTTGTTTTTCAGGTGATATACTATTGAAACATTCATGTTATGACTTTAATTGCAATTTTGAAACATTGGATTATATTTTGTCTACACTGTTTACATATATCTGTTTTCATGTCATTTTGCACTACAATAAATACTTCATATATATTATTCTGAACAGTAGGATTTTTCTTTTCTAATAGATTAATAGTTCTTGGGCTAACTATCCACTGTTCTCAAACGAAAACCCTTGGTTTCCGCTCGGGAACAGGGGGCAATGTTGGGAGTAGAAAATGCATTAATTTTAACGCCGAGTTTGGCACTTTGCCACTTCATCCAAATAGCCACTCTATGTCACGTGATGAGACTGGCTGGGGAAGTTTTGCTAACAAGGCAGGTAAAAAACGAGAGAGAGTTTAGCAGCGCGAAGCGGGCATTGAGTGACCAGCCGTTAGGCGGCACAGATGTGTGTTTGGGTATGTGTGGAAAGCCGTAATGTATATTCCTGTTTTTACATGGAAGTATTATAATGTATGGCATATTTAACATTCATAATTGTTCATGCAACTGAGTGACTTTTATTATTATTATTAATATTGATTGTGTTCTTATTGCCTGACCACATCAATGGGTCTAATGTGAAGTTCGTTGTAATGTGTATTAAAGTTACAGAACCGTCACTCAGTTATTATGACTTTCATTGGAGAAAGAGATGTGTGCACAAAGTAAGTTAATACTAAGAATTAATGTTTATTCGCCAGGCACATAAAGAGAGAACCCTGGACATCACATTCCTTTCTATATGGGATACAAACAAACAGTCGTGCAAACGCAAAAGGCATGAATAAGCACGAAAAATATAAATAAACGCACACCCCTCGACAGATGGGGTCTTAACACGTAACTTCAATTTTTTTTACATAGACAGGGGTGTCAGCCCTATGCTAAAACCCCCAACCTGGAGGACCAGGGTGTCTGCTTTCGTCTGACCCCTGCCCGCACAAACCTGTCCAGCTTGGTAGAACCTTCCAGGAGTAAAACTCCCGCTGGCATAGCTCTGGGGGTAATCAGGGTAAACAAGCCACCATACCTCGACAAGGTATTGACACCGGTGATGGAACATTGCTCTAATTAACTATTAATTTGATAGCAACTTTTGCTATACAAGAAAATATTCAAAAAGGTAAACGTGAGTGAGAACACCTGTTGATATATTTACCTGACAATCCATTTTCTGGAATCCAAAGGGTAAGAGAGAGAGAGAGAGAGAGAGAGAGAGAGAGAGAGAGAGAGAGAGAGAGAGAGAGGAGGACTATCGGACACATGGAGAAGAGAATTGGTGACAGACATGAAGGGAATGAGGAAGACATGGTAAGACCTTGAGCTGATGGCACGTGACAGGAAGAAGTATGTTGAAGGCATATGCTCATTTGGAAGTTGAATTGTGAAGAAAAAAAAGTGTCAGTAAAATGACAAAGACCTGTTCTTGTAGAAGTGGGGATAGATTATTTTGTTACTTACAGTTGCCTAGGTAATGCTGTTTTTGGTTACAATCACAACACATGACGTCACAATATTAACTCAACTTTAGGTCAGACTATGGCGAAACCAATAAACCGTTCAATCGCTGGTGGATTACAACGGCTTGCGAAAAGCATCTCCAGCAAAAACCATCACAAAAGTATGTGTCAAAATAACTCGCAATATAACGGTACAGTATAACGGTAATACGTACACAAATAGGACAGGAGAGATAGAACTTATAGCACTGCCAACATTACGACTGCAATGTCTTTATTAGGGACCGGACGCACGGAAGCAATGCACAGATGAAGTTGTAACTAACGTAAATACGCAAACTAAGATTGACCATGAATGAAAAACAAGACCTGTAATACTGACTAATGACTTTCCCTGTTCTGAGTCGTTGATAAGTCACTTCCTAATGTTAGAACTATTTTTTTCGGGGGTCGGAGGCGGAAGCATTACGTGCGCCTGGAATTCTAAAGGTAACGGGTTCGATTCCCAGTAGAGGGAATATAGTTTATAGAAGTTTTTTTTTTTTTTTCAAAACCAGTGGTCCTAATGATGTCAAACTCCCCCCTGGTCTCCTGGGTAGTGAAATGTGATGCCTAGCCTTCTCAGCTAATGGCGAAAAAAATAGGAGGTCCTCTGTGAAAAGTTGCGCACGTTAAAAATCCCTCTACAGTTGGAAAACGTAAAGAGTAGGCTACAAGGTCGCAGCCCTGGCAAATTAAAAAAAAAAGACACCTATCTACAACATAAATATTTATAGAATTTGTCATTCCTATATACACACATTGGGATTCTCGCCGGTGCTACGGAGTTCGTGCACTGTGCCGAGATCCTCCTTGTGTAATCCAAAGGGAAGAGATCAGAGCAATGATGGAGTTGTCCGTGTGCAACGAAGATAGTCCTTAAAATCAAATAGAATTGTTATTTCACACTTATCTGGTTAATTGAAATAAAAAGGTCAAAATAAAGACAATTAATTGCTATTTCATTACATATCACATTAACATTACAGCTGTGCGTGAGATTCTATTTGTTATACCCATGGTTTCATAGCCGGCAGCAATTTTTTTGCTATCTTTTGTAACGTTAGTTTAAAGGTTAAAGTTTAAAGGTCAAGACAGTCTCAACACAGATACTGCCGTTGGGCAGTGAAGTGTTAATGACTTCACTATACTAAGTCCGGCATCGAGAGTGGAGGGGGGGGGGGGGAAGAACCAGTTCCCTTCCTCGCTGTCTTGTCCTTCCTTAACTCTAGAGCAAAGTCAATTCAGCCTATTTACAGCTGGGTAGACTGGATCGTGATGATACAGTGAATCAAACCCGGCCCCTTTGCCGCGTGAGACCATCGTTCTAACCACTCTGCCAATCGGACGCTCGACGTCAGTTTAGCGGCAATTTTAGATTCCATTTTGTTTCTGTGAATAAAAATTAAAACGATCAAACTTACTGTTGAAATAGTAAGAATTGTTTCGTATTTTGATATTTGTTTCGTGTATACCCAATAGGTACATGAGAGGATAATTAAATTTAAAAATAGGAAGTGGTTTTTTTCAATCATTAGTTAATTTGTACCTTTTTTTTTTTGTTTTGGTACTGTTTTCATGTGCCCTGCCACTGAACACCTGGTGTACCCTTAACCTAGTAGTCTCGTGTCCGGGCGAGAATTCACTAGACACTTCTTTCCATTAGTATCACAGTTTGTATTGTCGTACTGTAGCCTCTTCTTATCATTATAGAAGATGCCCACTATCACACACGATTAAAACGTCCGTTCCTCTATCAGAAATGTTCAGCTCGCTGGGAGGCGCTGTACCTTCTCAAACTGAGCGGCAAAGATGCTCACAAAATGTATACATAGATTGAACAACCCTGTGAGCGCCTTCTTCCGTTGTTATGAAATTGTGCTTTGAACTGCTGTCTTCTTTAATTTACATTCACACTGGGCAAGCCGTGCACACATGGCAGTTTAATCTAATGTAGCGGTTCTCAGCTGTTTGCCTTCTCGCAGCCCCTTTCTTATAAACTTTCCAATATCCCCCTTCACTATAAGGAATAGATTCTGGAGGTTTACCATGTATATGCAAATAAGACAATAATTAATGGATTAATTAATTTTTCACAAATAAAACTTTATTCGGTACATAGCTACATTTTTAATATCATACGGTTGTTAACTTCGAAAGGTGAAAAATCGTTGGCTACGGCATGAATGGAGGACATTCATAGAAGCTTCGAATCTGCAGGAACGGGTGTGGATCTACTGTATTGGTCATGTAGAGGTAAGCGGTAATGAGAGAGCTGACAAACTAGCATCAAGAGCACCCGTAGTGGGGACACTGGATAAGGGAGAGATAATGAGAACAATTAATGATCGCATGTTAGAAAACGACACTGCAATCATCAAGGTTGTTGGAATTTGGCATCAGAAGTAAGGCTAGCAGCGATGTACGTATGAGAGGGTGTAAGGCTAGCAGAGATGTACGTATGAGAGGATGTAAGGCTAGCAGAGATGTACGTATGAGAGGGTGTAAGGCTAGCAGAGATGTACGTATGAGAGGATGTAAGGCTAGCAGAGATGGACGTATGAGAGGATGTAAGGCTAGCAGCGATGTACGTATGAGAGGATGTAAGGCTAGCAGAGATGGACGTATGAGAGGATGTAAGGCTAGCAGAGATGTACGTATGAGAGGATGTAAGGCTAGCTGTAAAGTTTCTTTCTTTCCCACACTCTGTAAGTGTCAGTCTGTAAAGAAGTATCAGTTGTATACTGTAAACCTTCTGTAAAGTGTGGTGTGTTCTCTTTCTTCTGTAAAGCTCCACTATCAATCACTGTAACATGTTGTTGGTGGTGCCACTACTGTATGTGTCCATGGTAGTGTACAGAGTTGTTGAGATCAGGCATGCTCCAGTCTACCCAGCTGTAAATGGGTAACTCACCCTAGTCCTAAGTTAGGGAAGGCAAAGGCAGCTGTAAACAGTAGTTTCCCTCTAAGGCTCCAGGGGAAGCAGGCCCTAAACTTGGTCACTTCAACCGACGCAGGATGGTGTATGTATGGAGTAGAAGTGTAGAGTGTGATTAACGCGAATGGGTACTGTTCGTGTGCTGACCAATATAATCACTCATACACATGTGTCTACAAGGCACCAATGCAGACTGTTAGGATCTTTGTTTACACAATTTATTCAGACGTACACACTGGGACATACGAGTACATCATGGGTATGTTGACACATCAGTTTGTAGGCATACATAGCAGATCTGAAGTCATGACACATTCATAAATAATGGGTAGTACATCAAAAGTTCAATGTCATGATACATTATGGCCGCATCCCGTATCTGACTAAACGCGTCAGTGAAGGCGGATTGGTAAACAAAAAAAGTTGCTTGACGTCCATAGTTTGTAGTATATTATGAAACCACGAAAAGGGGGTTTCTATCAAGATTGAGATCTCCTTGTCACTGTCCGAGTAATAAGATACATGCTCCGTTCTTTGGACAGTGATACTAAAATATGATGACAGGAATTTAACATGGCCGCCCTCCTGAGTTGTCGCTCCCTCGCTCACAGGAGGATATATTTATAAGCCAAAGTTAATTTGCAATACATATGCATAATTTCATAAAGTTCCTCCATACAGATCTACAGTAATCCAGTTACCTCAAGTAGACATAATTATAGTATGGAGCCCGTCATCTCCGTCGATACAAATTTGACCCTAGCGTTGCGAAGCACAAAATTCCAGCTAGGTCTAACCGACCTGAGATCATCAATAACAGGGACTGGCATTACATGGAGTCCGAATCATACATGGTACCGTACCTTAGGAGAGTCTCTAACACAAACTCTAGTAGAGGAACAATCTCCTATAGAAGAAAAACCACTTCATAAATCATTTTTCCTTAAGAATCTGCCAGCCCTAGAAAAGGCGTACCCGCCATTGTCACGGTACATCGGAACTCATCACGACTCGTCAAGACAACTCCTACTTCCGCTAGAGCGGAATAACAAGAATCTAGTCCTGCCTACCCATCAAAAATATACAATATAGGACTGATTCTACTTGTACTAATAATATGTAATACATATGAATTCAGGCCATAAACATAATAAGCAAATTAATCTATTTTCTGGCCCTAAAAATAAGTACAAACATAAGAGCAAAATCCATGCGCCGGATCAATCTCAAGAACGATTACTCCTATAATCAAAAGTGTGAATCAAACATGGATTCTCTCGCTTTTACCATAGACAGCATTTTCATACACAAATGAATGAATGTCTATATTTTTCCCATATTAAATAGCCATATCGATTTTTGTAATATGTGCGTCAAAATATGCACGCAACACTAGCAGAGATGTACGTATGAGAGGATGTAAGGCTAGCAGCGATGGACGTATGAGAGGATGTAAGGCTAGCAGCGATGTACGTATGAGAGGATGTAAGGCTAGCAGCGATGTACGTATGAGAGGATGTAAGGCTAGCAGAGATGTACGTATGAGAGGATGTAAGGCTAGCAGCGATGTACGTATGAGAGGATGTAAGGCTAGCAGCGATGTACGTATGAGAGGATGTAAGGCTAGCAGAGATGTACGTATGAGAGGATGTAAGGCTAGCAGAGATGTACGTATGAGAGGATGTAAGGCTAGCAGCGATGTACGTATGAGAGGATGTAAGGCTAGCAGCGATGTACGTATGAGAGGATGTAAGGCTAGCAGCGATGTACGTATGAGAAGATGTAAGGCTAGCAGCGATGTACGTATCAGAGGATGTAAGGCTAGCAGCGATGTACGTATGAGAGGATGTAAGGCTAGCAGAGATGTACGTATGAGAGGATGTAAGGCTAGCAGAGATGTACGTATGAGAGGATGTAAGGCTAGCAGCGATGTACGTATGAGAGGATGTAAGGCTAGCAGCGATGTACGTATGAGAGGATGTAAGGCTAGCAGAGATGTACGTATGAGAGGATGTAAGGCTAGCAGAGATGTACGTATGAGAGGATGTAAGGCTAGCAGAGATGTACGTATGAGAGGATGTAAGGCTAGCAGCGATGTACGTATGAGAGGAAGTAAGGCTAGCAGAGATGTACGTATGAGAGGATGTAAGGCTAGCAGAGATGTACGTATGAGAGGATGTAAGGCTAGCAGAGATGTACGTATGAGTTGATGTAAGGCTAGCAGAGATGTACGTATGAGAGGATGTAAGGCTAGCAGAGATATACGTATGAGAGGATGTAAGGCTAGCAGAGATGTACGTATGAGAGGATGTAAGGCTAGCAGAGATGTACGTATGAGTTGATGTAAGGCTAGCAGAGAAGTACGTATGAGAGGATGTAAGGCTAGCAGAGATGTACGTATGAGAGGATGTAAGGCTAACAGAGATGTTGTCACGTGGGTTTTGATCATTAAATTGCCTACATCTTCTTCCTATTCTCTCACCCGCATCCTTTTATTTTATTATCTTTCCGTACTTGTTTTTCCTGTATTTTTTCGCATCACTCGTTGCGAAAAATATATTTCTTTCCCATCATCGTTTTTCTTTCTCATACTGACTAGTAACCTTATTGCATCAGATGTCAGTCGCGCAGGTAAGACGTGAATGTGCGAAAAACTCGTTTCGCTGGACATAGAGCAGACTTTTTGTCTACATTTGCACCTGTCTCGCGCGGGTTTTCCGGGCCGAACGCTTAAGTAGGAGCGAATATTTACACCTTATAGTCGCAGTTTCAGACGGTTGTCTGAGATTTGCAACTGACACGCGCTTTTCCCGGTCAGTTTGTTAACGCAGGTGCGTAATCGCACTGATGGCTGTTACGACAAGAGGGAAGCTGACGCAGGGTGTTAGAGAAGGGGAGAGACGGGCGCTGTTTCGTGGTTTCGAAACAGTGGGATTCTTTGTCCGTTTCATATATATTAAACCTAGTTTGAAACTTTATTTTCATTCTTGTCTCAATAATTCGCAGTAGACAGGTGGTTCGCGAAGAGTAGAGCTGTATAAGCGAAGTTTCTTAGTTTGTTGCGACAATTTGTCGAACTTCTAGACTTCCATAAATATAAGCGTAAAATTCTTAATTGTGCGATATCCTGTAGTGCTGTGTTTGAGGTAAATATTATATAGTAGTTCTCTAGAATTTTGTGAAGTGATTAAGTGTTAAATCGCCGATTTCATTTTAAACTAGTTCTTTTGAACAGAGTGCTTAATCTATATAGTCTGTATTATTTTCTAGTGACGCGTTTCAGTGGAAAGCAGAATAAATTATATTTCTAGCATTAAACCATAATGTAGCTATAATGAAGTTAATTTACTGCTAAATAATCAGTCGAGATCATATTTTTCTAAAACTAACTTATAATGCTAGATGCGACATCAGTGAATATTGACGGAATGCGCAAATATTCCAAATTCCTGATGATTGATTTTATATAACTTATGAGACATATTTGTGTGAAGCATAGACAGTTCCTATCTTTAACCACGTGAGTTTTTGTTTGTTTCAAGTAACACTGGATCTGACAGTGCATATGCCATCAGAGAGAGACAGTAATAGCAATCCCACTAACGGTTTCTAAAGACTAGAAATATATATTGGGCTTTTGAGCCAGTTCATATTGCTCCACAAATTTAAATGTACATGCTGCCTGGCGGCGAAAATATTACAAGAATAACATTATCATTCCGACAGAGATTGTGACTAGTATTGTGGTGACCAAATATAGTACCTGCCTGAAAGAAGACACCGATCTGACATTCCTTAAATCCTAGAATCCAAAGCTAATGACATTGTGCTCTGCTAACTTTCGTGCCTGGACAAATTTTATGTGACTTAATCAGACATTCGAGAAAAATTAGAACACCCAAGGAATCGGTTCCGAGACAGAGAGTTCAGTACGTCTTTTGGAACTGGGGGTTTCTTGGTCGCTGACTGCATTTTTCGGGTCTGTGCGAGGGTCCTAGAATTATTGTGTTCCCAGAGGCAACGAGCAAAGTTGTGAGTATATATGTGAGAGAAAGGCCATGGCTGGATGAATGAGAGTACACAGGTCTGAGTGTTATTTTACCGGTGTATTATTGTTACACATTTGCTGTCTTAAATTTTTTAATCTGCAGAATTTGTTACAAATGCTAGAGTTTCTTTTTTTCTTAGGCTAAATCAGATTATCCAACTCTGTTCATACATTTACGAGAAAGAAAGAAACCTCTTAGACTCAACCCTATGTATCTATAACTCTTTGAGCCATCATCTGTTCTCTTAACGGGGCTGTGGGCTAAACCTAGAGTAAGATTCTGACGGGCTATCATCCTTGTAGCATTTTCCTTGAATTCTATGACTATGTGTATATGTTTTTTTCCTTTATGTATTTTTTGGTGTTGTGAGAAATTTTGATATGATAATTAAAATATCTCTCTTGAACAAAAAAATCAGTGCGTTGGTCAGCTCGATCCCAATTATCTGTATAAGCATTGTTATAGATTTTCCAAGTCTGTGTGTTTAACTGTCGTCACGTGTATGTGCGTGTCCGTGAGTAGATAGAAATATATGTAATATATATGTGGAATAGACTGTCGGACTCTGTAAAAGTCGTCGTAGAGGATAGGTGAGAGGGAGAGAAGAATTCTTTTCGCTTTCAGCGACAGCCTCTATACCACTGTCTATCATCTCACCTGTGTGGAAATTCTATTGTTTTTTTCTAATTCACACTGGGACTCTCACTCAATTCAAGCTATTCAGAAGGGACCCACCCAAGTCTTAATTCTCCTATCCAAAATCTACGACAGATGTACGTATGAGAGGATGTAAGGCTAGCAGAGATGTACCTATGAGAGGATGTAAGGCTAGCAGAGATGTACGTATGAGAGGATGTAAGGCTAGCAGAGATGTACGTATGAGAGGATGTAAGGCTAGCAGAGATGTACGTATGAGAGGATGCATCCGTCGTGTATACAACCAGCGAGCTACAGGAACAGTTAGCATTTACACTCTTCGGCGAATACTGAGGGAGACTGAGCACCTATGGGTTTGCCCAGAGTGCAGTGATGTCGATTCTGTATAACAATAACAATAGCAAAGGTTGTTAAATGTTCATCAGAACACAGGCAAATGTCTTATTGAGACAACTTGATTCTATTTCTTGACAATCAACAGTTTTATTCTTGGTGCAGTTATTGCTATAGCACGTTTCACTAGCTTTGCCCTCAAACAAATGTAATTATCTGATTAACCGTCGAACGTATTAATGCCATTTTTTGCATACGATGTTATATTGGGCTAGACCCAACAAATATATACTTTATATCTGTGCATCTTGTCCAGTTCCCATGAACGGATGAAATCCTTTGATCTTTGTCGGCATACTAATTATTGTGTATCGAGAAAAGAAATTTTACCACTTCATGCACAGATTCTGTGAATTGATTAGGCATAGGCGTGTTTACTATTACAATAATGCGGCCATCACGTTTGCATATGAATACCTGTTGAAGATGATTTCTTAATGATCTGCATGCGAGATACTCGTGACATTGTTTGTCATTGACATTTAATGCGCTACCAAACTGGACCTTCATTGATCTAATTATTTCAATAGGTATCACCTCTTTGCGGTTCATAAATATCATAATGGAACGTTGCTCCTCTAATGTGCTTGTAAATAACGGTAAGGTCATCTTTAAAGAAATTAAACTTCATCCGAATCATAATCAGATGTCTCTGAGAAATTGATAATCAATCTCGGCTGAATGAAGGACAAACCATCATTCTTCCAATATTCTTCTTCCTCTTGTAACACATGGTTCTCACATCCAATAATCCCTGGCTATATTGGAGATGGCGGCTTTTATCATTATTTCAACATCTTTTAATTTGAACGTTCTATTTTCTGTTGCTACCTGTTCCTTAATTTTAGCCCATACTAATTCTATTGGGTTTAAGTGAGAATGGTAAGGAGGCAATCTTAAACATCTGTGACCATGTTCATGGATTGCCTTGTCTGTGTGAAATATCTTTGTATGCTGTGTCTTTTTTTACAATTCCAAGTAATTCAGGCTTCAGGGACATTTCGTTGAATGGAATGTTGTTTATGGTCAGCCAAATCTTTATTACATCTTTAGTACTTGATGAATTAGGAACTTTATCTTCTGGTGCCACAACGTTGTGATATGAAGCATTGTCCATTATCACTGTGGGGACCGATCATCGTTCGGAATAATCAAATGTTTTCGGATAATTGGATTACATAATTTATCGAGTAGTACATGTACAACATATTTTCTAAAAATAATTTAACGCCATCACAAGGAAAATTTGACACTATATAAAACATATTTACTTGAAATATCCGTTTACCCCCTGAGTATTAGCTAGTAAAATAAATAATAACTCACCTACTGTAATAAGAATCCACAACTGTAAATCACTAAAATATTTTCTTTTAATTAACACTGCATTGCATGTAACTACATGTATTGAAGTAATTTTTTGTTTAAGAAAGAGAAAATGTTTCTTCAAAAATAAACAATTACAACAAACATTCAAAGAACCAGGGAGCCAACTTGTTATACGGATAAACCATGGTACTTTGCACAGATTGTACCCAACTATTTAAAAATAATGTAGGAAGACCTTCTTTTGCACCAAACATGGTATAGTCCCCCCCCCCACCTTTTTTTTGGCTGCTAAGTCCCCGCATTCCCTTCGCTCAACAAGCACGAGAGCAGCTGTGATACTTAGGAAAACCGCTTGTGTCAATCTTCTATCGCTCCCGTACCAAGCCCCTATCTACAGTTTTCTTAGTTCCCTAGCTAGCTATATCTCGGCCTTTTATCTTGTCTATTCAGAGAACTATGGTCGAGCTCGGATTGGGTTAGGGTTCCTTACATAATCCCCTATCTGACATCTACAAGGAACATCTATGTACTTCTGATGAAGTTCTTCATTATCAATCGGTCACTACTACAATGGGTATTGGTTGTGTTCCGCTTTCCATTGGCAACAAAAGAACAAAAAATATCTTTCTTCGACGTCCATTCAAAAAAACCTAAAAAACCGAGCAATCATTTTAGCAACTTTTCTAGCCTGACATGTGTGGTGCATCATTCTTGTTGTCTACAGAGTCCTCGAAATAATAATAATTTTTCCGGGTGGCATTTGCTGTTTTGGTAAACAGCTTAAGTTTCCACAACTTCATTTATTTTACTGTCAAACACGATCCAATCATATGTTGTTTTGTCCACTACGCTACACGTAGTTTTCATTTTCGCACCTTTTTTTATTTTTTTTTTTTTTTTCCTCCCAGAGCAGAGATCTACATTCCAAGCTTTGCTTGATTGAAGATTAACTCCCTTGTAGAATAATAGAGGTGGGTCCCAAAGCAAGTCATATCGGCTAACAGTCCTTATAGCACAGCAGTCCGTATGTTGATGAAGAAGCTTTTTTTTTTGTAAAACGCCAACCCACATAACACTTCTTACTTTCTTCTTCCAATCTTCAGGCCTAACAAATGAAAACAACGTCAGGACTTTATCTCTTCTTTTGTTACATCTCCTTTTTTTAAAAGCTCTTTGGCTTATTAACGCACCGACTTGATCCAGTTGTAGTTTTGATATCGAGTGCCTGTTGACATTGTGGAGGCAGAGAAAAATTTTCTTTAAAAATTTTCACTAATCAAAACTCAATTTCTATCAACTGCATGTCACAACTTGCTATCCCTTCTCTGTATGTAGATGGTACATTGTCTCAGATAGAAAGAAGTACTTTTCTCCCCCAGTTTTTTCCTTTGTTTGCTTGTTTGTCTCTCCACTCTCACAACCTTCTTCACATTTTGCTGCATGAATATCGTGGACTGTTTGTATACCCTGAATTTCGCAAGTAGTAATATTGTTCAGAGTTTCAACTATTCATGCTCACAAGCACTCCTGTGTTTTCTCTTGTCCGAGGTGCTTTGTGCTTGCCAGCCAACAATGGTAGACATGATCACATTTCTTTAAATCCTTTTAAAGACAAAAAAACAACCGTGGTTTTGTTTTTTGTTTTTGGCCTGCTTTGCCAGTATTCATTTTGCAACCGTAAGACGTAAGGACGTTTTCACGATCTTCCTACTCTGGCTGCATTCACGATTCGGGCTAACGCCATCGAAACACTTGATTACTCATCCATCTTTTGTTGTGGCAACGTTTTGTATATAGTACCTAGGGAGCGGCTGTAAGTGCTTCGCGCTGAGATATACAAACAAATGAATATTATTTAGATGGCCAGTGGATTTTTCCCAGTTGTATAAAGAGCTCAGACTCTCCCATCGGCTAAGTCTCATGGTGCATTATCATCGAGTGAATAACCTGAGTGCCACGCCTTTTTTCTTCTTTTTTTTTTTCCAAAAAGAGCTGTAAGAATCGTTTTCTTGTAAAACCCAATGTTCAAGGTGCGGAGTTTTGCATGCATCGCAGAGATCATAAGATTCCCTCCCCTTGAATCTCTCTCCCAAGTTCTCGTGATGGGGCAATGGACGATTGAGTTAAAAAGTTTCGTTCATTAAATCCCATTCCCTGGCTTAGCCTTAAAGTCAGGAGACCGTTCAAGTGAATTGTTGAACTGAAGAAGGGACCTTTTCCCACCCACTAACAAACAGAAAACCAGAGATAGGGTTTCCCTTTATTCCCTTCCATTTTTTCCTCTCCTTTCCTTTTTCTTTTTGCACAAGCCTTATATTCAAAAGCCTCTGTTCCCAATTTCCACATCTTTCCGCACTTCTCGAGTTTTTTACGTTTTTCGTTCTTGTCTTCGACCCATTTTCACGGGATCCAGCGGTGGGGGGGGGGAGGAGGGGGGGGGGGGGATTTCGATTGCATAAAACTCCATTATATTTTTTTAAATCCTTGTTTGTTAATTTATGATTGTTCAGAGACTGGTTAGCTTTTCCCTTCCCAACATTGTAAATGCCTCCCGGAGTGCAAGGTATTAGTGAGTGACAGCGGGGGGGTGGAGGGGCGGGAAGTCACCTGTGGGATATGGCTGGCAATTCTCTTGATAAATTCTGTTATTCTGTTTTTCGGTTCATATTAGACAAAAAAACAATTGTCGGTTTTTCCTTTTAGTATGCTTTTAGGCGCCTTACTGGAAATATGCCATATCGCAACAGAGAAATACTTGTGGGGTCAAAACAGGAAAACCCAAAATTATTCTGCTGTAGGAGCAGACACAATTATTTTAAGTTGAACCTGTCTTGTTAGAGGAGAGAGCGCCAGTGTTCTACCTAGAACGCACACGTACACTGGATTGGTAAACCAGATATTAACTGACTTTATGATCTAACTGACTTCTTGTACGTAAGCGACCGACCATTAGCCCACCCCATTCTCTACAAATTGTTCGCACACATTTGAAGCTTGCCGCATCAAAAGATTCAGAATTGTAGTCTAACGTGACTGATGGCGCCTGATTTTTTTTTTTTTTCTGGAAAAAGTGTTCGGATAATTGGATGTTCGGATAATTGGGGTTCGGATAAATGGAGTTCTACTGTATTTAGAAGCCCATGATGGCTGCTTCCTGGATGTGCAATTATTAGGCGCTGTCCTTTGCTGCATGGTACTAGTCTCTTAGTTGTCCCATCAGATGATTGCCATTCTCGTTCATTACTGTGGTGCGCATTGATCCAAGTTTCATCTAAATACACAAAATCATAACAATCTCGTCTCATTTCTCTGACCTCGCGTAAATATTTGCTTCTCATTGCAACTATATGAGGCTTCTCACAAATAAGGTTTCTACCACCAACATATTTTCTAAAAGTGAATCCCAAACTCCTAATAGTCCTCCATAGCGTAGATTTGGAAGTATCAATGTCATTATTCTTTCTTAACCAAATTTTCAATTTCCTTAAAGTCACTGCTTCATTATTGTGAAACATATTGCAAATTTCTCTGCGGATCAATTCTCTGTCAAAATTATCCACCACTCTTGGTCTAATTTTTGTGTGTAAAACACTGGAATTAGAAATTTCAGATGTCGCTATCCAGCGGTGCAATGATCGTTTGATTATCCCCAAGGCATGAATAGTCCTCTTTTGTGGGTTTGAAATAGAATGATATAGTTTTCCACGAGTAGCTTCATTGCAGAAATACTTAAAAATCCTATTTGTGATTAGCTGTAATGTCATAAAATGTACTCGCAGACTCATTTTTCCTGCTTAACCACACAATACTTTTTGTAGACACGCCACTGATTGACAATGTGTGAGTAACACCGGATATAAACTGTTTTGTGTTCAAGAAGTGCAATTTGACGCAATTTCACGCTAAAATCATGCCAATTGTTTGATAAACCAATTATGTGCAAATGATGTCGTATATTTTACTGTAGACATTTCAAAATGTGTGTGTGTGATGTGTGTTGGCAAGTAGACTTTTGATATTATATCGCAAAGAAACGAAAATTGAAACCAATGGCTGCATTTTAATGAAAAATTTAATTCATAGGGTCTATACCATTTAAAATTCACACACAAAATTTCACTTACATGCGTTATATATTCACTGAGATATAGCATTTTGAAGTTGGGCAAAGCTAGTGAAACGTGCTATAGAGGTAACAGCATATCATGTTCAACCTTTTGTTTTGGATTTGACTGAAAACACTACTCGCCGGCCCCTTTCGAATGCATAACTTTTTTTGTTCACAGACAGTACTACATGCAGAACATTTTAATAAGATAAATATTGTTATTTACCAAGTATTCCCCGTAACTCCTTGATTAGCTTAGCCAACACCCTGGAGCAGTGCGTACCCTTGGTTGAGAGCCCCTGAGTTGAAGTTCCGATTGCTGCAGTCTCGCAGATGGCGAGAATATCTGTGACCTTATTGTGCATGCTATTGATCGAAAGGGTCCCGAAGACTAACTATTCCAGTAAGGATCAGCACCCCAGGAACAGAATGTGTTAATTCATCAATGACTTCTGGAACCTTCCTCCCACCCGGTCTCACTTTTCACCCAATCTCCGACTGTCACTTCCTTTGTCTTCTGTTCGTTTAACACGTCGCTTTAACCTCTACCCGCACAGTTAAAACTTTAATAAACTATTCCAGAACAAACTGCAGGCATAAATTTTCGTTCACAAATCATGCTGGATATGAAGTGTTCATTTTTTAAATATTTATAAATTAATATTCACGTCTGCTGGTTGGCGGCCATAGTTCGGAAAAGAAAGAACTCCATTTGATTGCTTTCAAAGTTATCGCTGTCGTCTGTTAAAATGGTCCGCCCCCGAGGACATTCTCCCAGGATTTTTCCGAGTAACGCTCTCCCCTAGGGGACTCAATGCGCCATGCCTGTCATGTTATTACTGTTATGCAAGTGCGCGGAGACAACACAACCCGGGTGTGTTTAGAATGTAGTTTGACACGATGATGAGGTTGTCGGGGGTTGGGGGATGTGTGCTTCGTTATTTGCCTGGGATTAATTAAATAAACCCAAAGCTGTTAGGTGGCATGTGTTATTCTTGCCTTGTTTTGGTTGGCATCTGTTCCGTACCGCTTGGTCTGCGATCGACGATCATAAATAAACGTTCTTAACAAGTTCAATACACATTGTTCTGAATACACTTGAATACAGGACGATTTCGTTTACTAAAGCCATTCATAAATTATGTAACTTAGTTACGGTTCTAGTTACTATGACGACGGGTAATTGAAAATGATTGGAATGTTTGAGCGATAGACTAGCCGCATGTAACGAATCGCTTTAATTTACGACAAGTTGATGAACTTCGCTCAGCAACGGCCAATGGCAGATGAGAAAAATGAATTTATTAATGCGTAAAGTCGATAATTTTTGTGTTACTTTATATTAACAGCGCAGTGCTAACAATCTTATGCGCCGACTAATTCTTGTCCATTTTTATTGTACAGTTGTAACGCCATAAATTAGTTCTTATATTTGTAATACTACGGAAAAAGGCCCCACGAAGAGAACTAGACACACAAATGAGAAATGATGAGGCAGACATGAAGGACATTGAGCTGATGGCTCGTGACAGGAGGGCTTGGTATACGTTTGCTGTTAGCAATGAAGGAATTAGTTTATTTTCATTTATAATGGCCAGTTTTTCGAGGTATTTCACGTCAGCTTATAGTATTAAATGTATCTGTTGTTACCCGGTTAATTGCTTTATCCTTGTGATTACCAACAGACTTGATTACTTCATTAATCAATCAATACCATTTAGCTCCCGGAGGAGCATAGGCTTTCAACAAACACATGCCAAGTCTTCCTGTCCTGTGCCATCCGCTCAAGTTCTCTCCATGTTTTCCTCATAATTTTCACCTCTGTATCCAGCTCTCTTCTCCATGTGTTTTTTGGTCTACCTCTCTTTCCCTGTGGATTCCAGAACAAGGACTGCCTTGTAATGCTATCAACAGGTTTCCTCAATGTGTGTCTTATCCATCACCAGCGTCTTCTTCTCAACTCTTGTTCCACTGGCACTTGTCTGGTTCTTGTCATCAATTCCACATTTGTGACTTTGTCATACCATTTCAGTCTTTCTATTCTACGCAAGCACACGTTTATAAAAGTCTGTAGCTTTTTGGTTGTTGTTTTTGTTGCTCTCCATGTCTCAGAGCCATACAATAGGACTGACATCACATTTGAGTTGAAGATTCTTATTTTGTGTTGGACTTGATTTCTCTAGTTCTCCATATGTTTCCCAATGCAATGAAAGCTCCTCCTGCTTTTTGTATTCTTATTTTGACATCGTTGTCTGTCCCTCCAACTTTGTCTATATTGCTGCCAAGATATGTGTACCATTCTACATCCTTTAGTGGTGTTTCTTCAACCTTGTTATCATTTCTTGCATTTATTCTCATAATCTTTGTCTTTTCCCTGTGTATTTTCAGACCCACTTGTCGTGACCTCTCATCGAGAATGTTCATGTTCTCTTGCATCTGATTATGGTTATGGGACAGAAGAGCCAAGTCATCTGCAAAATCCAGATCATCAAGCTGTTTGATCAGATTCCACTGGATTCCATTTCTGTTGTGTGATGTCGATGTTTTCATAACCCAATCTATTGCTAGTAAGAAATTAAATGGAGACAAGAGGCATCCCTGTCTCACTTCCGTTCTAATCCTAAACGGTTCTGTAAGTTGTCTTTCAAGAAGAACTCTGCCTGTCACGTCTTCATAGGTCTTCCTTATTAAGTTAATGATCTTCATGGAAACTCCATAATGCCTCATCAATTTCCCAAGTGATTCTCTGTCTACACTATCAAATGCCTTTTCATAGTCCACTAATCCGATGTATAGTGGTGAATTCCATTTCAGACTTTGTTCAACTATTATTCTCAGTGTGGCTATCTGGTCTGTATAGGATCTGTTTTGTCGAAAACCTGCTTGTTCATCTCTCAGTTGCTTGTCTATGGACTCTTTTAATCTCTCAAGGATGATTCTGTTTAATACTTTTCCTGGCACTGATAGTAACATTATTCCTCTATAATTTTTGCACTCTTGTAAATTTCCCTTCTTAGGCAACTTGACCAGATAACCTTCCTTCCATTCTGCTGGTATTTCCTCTCTCTCCCAGACTGTGCAAAGTAGTTTGTATAATTGTCTCTGTAGAGGTATCAATATCAATTTTGATGGCCTCTGCTGGAATGCCATCTGGACCAGTTGCTTTTCCATCTTTCAGAAGCTATATGGCTTTCTTTATTTCTTCGCTTCTTGGTCGTTCACAGCTGTATTGTAGCTCCTCTTCTGCTGGCTGGATGTCTGGGGGATTAGTTGGAGCTGGTCTATTGAGAAGTTCCTCAAAATGTTCTGTCCATCTCTTCATTTGTTCTTGTATATTACTAAGCAATTTTCCTTTCTTATCTTTTATGAGGCCATTTGCTTGCTTATATTTCCCTGTTAGCTTCTTTGTGTTGTTTTACAGGTCCCTCATATTTCCTTTGGCTGCAGCTTCCTCTGCTGCCCTTGCCAGCACTTCGGTATACTCTCTCTTGTCTCTTTTGATGTTTATTCTTACTTCTTTGTTTGCTTCTATGTACACTTCATGAGCCTTGGCTTTTGAGCTTCTGGTTTGCTTCTGCTTTCTTGTTTTTCCTGTCTTCTATCTTGCTAATGGTTTCTGTTGTTTTCCATGCTTTGTGATTACTTCATTAGCTTATATATTTTTCTTCTTTTGTTTCTTTGGAGATTGGGTTGCTTGATTCCTTTTTTTGCAATTCTTTTCCAAACATATCATTCTTACCTTTAACTGCTGTACCTTTTCTCCTGTTTGTGTATCATGGTCTTGCACGAATACACAAGACTTTAAAAATTAAGGTGATTTAACAGTCAGATTCACATCTAAGCTGATATCGGTGGCTGTATAGTCATGTTTCAGGCTGTCTTGTTAATGTCGAACTATCAAAGACTGTAATGAAATGTGTACCCCGTGGAGTCCCCGGTATGAGATATAGAAAGAATATGACAACTGATTCCTCAAACATGTCGCAATAGACGACTGATATGTGGTTATGAATGGGACTGCCTTACAGGCCAGGGTTTTCTCGTCTCTTGCTCCATCCCAAACTGTGTTTGTGGCTGAACGCATCTAAAGCATGTGATAGCCAGCCCTAATGCCCAACCCTCCTTAGTCGATATTTACGACATTCCTGACAAGTTACAGTGTTTCTATTCTTTACTCCCATTTCAGACCCCAGTAACACACTGAGATCAAGGTCGTCCCATAGTAGATACAGCCGTAGGGGAGTGATGTATTAGAGACTTCACTAAACTAGGTCCAGCATCGAGAGATGCCCTTCCTGGCTGCTTTTTCCTTCCCTACCTCAAGAGCAAGGTCAGGTAATCATTTACAACTGCGTAGACTGGAGCGTGATACCATGAATCGAACCTGGCATCTGTGACGCGAGACCAGCGCTTTAACCACTCTATCAATTGGACGCTTGTAACACACTTACAATAGCTTAATAGCAGTATTTCAGTCCATTCTTCGAAAGGTTCAAAATGGTTGGCTACGGCGTGAATGCAAGCTTCGAATGTGCAGGAGCTGGTGTGGATCTACTGTCCTGGTCATGCAGGGGTATGAGGTAATAAGAGAGATGATAGACTAGCATCAAGAGCGCCCTCAGTGGGGACACTCGATATGGATAACATGGATACTGATGACAACTAATGATCGCCTGTTAGAGAATGACACTGCAATGGATGAATCATCAAGGTTAAGTCTGCTGAAATTTGGCATCAAATGTAACGCTAGCAGAGATGGACGTATGAGAGGATACATCCGTGCTGGTGAACCAGCGAGCTACAGGAACAGTTATCATTCACACTCTTCGGCGTATACTGAGGGAGCGAGCACCTATGGGTTTGCCTGGAATGCAGTGATGTCGATTCTGTTCAACAATATCAAGAGCAGTATTTGTTGTTGTGCTGCGTTAGAAGCAGCACTAACTACCTAAAACGCCATTAGAAACTGTAGTACTAATATAACTACAATTAACAGCAAATCATCGGTAACGTCAATATTGTAGTAACAGTCGAAGCAATAGCACTGCTTACGCCAGTAACATCAACTGATACAGTGGTGACGGTGGGTAGTAATAGTAGTAGTAGTGTTAGTAGTAATAATAGAATAAGTAATTAAAACCAGCGGGGAAAATAAATAATCACCCTAGGTACAGCGTGTGTGGTCAAAAAAAAAGTCTTAAATTAAAAGATCATTCTATCGTATCCACGAAACAATTATCTTCAGATATCTAAAGGGGGTGGGGGTGAGACAGGAGAGAGCTGTGTGCACGACAGCCAGTTAAGGGAACATAATCTCTTTTAATTAAATTCAAAGTCTGAAAGTCGCCCCCTTTGATTTACGACATGTGCATTGTGTTCGCTTGTTGGAAAGTGCCTTTGCTTTTCACTGAATGATTTGCATAAAGTTCATCCCAAAGCCAAACAAAGGACAACTTTCCCTTTCCCTTGAGCGTGAATTTCATTCAGTTAGTACTATCCTGCCCCCCTTGGAGCATAGGACTTAAACAATATCGGGCTATGATCTTGTGTCCAGTGTTTATTTTAGTTTTGCTTATTGCGTGTTACATTGTTACACCTATAGGTGTATAATCCTTCTCTTATGTTCATTTTCTTTTTTGTTCTGAAACTTGAGTTTTAAATTTAGAAACTTGGAATACTTTCAAATTCCCAACTGATATCGTTGTCAGTTCTACACACCAGGCATGTTTATAGCGTTACAAGGCAGTCCTTGTTCTGAAGTCCTCAAATTTAGATAAGAAGAGAAGAGCGGGGAACACATGGAGAAGAGAACTGGAGACAGACGTGAAAGGGATGAGGAACACAAGGGAAGTCCTTGAGCTGATGGCACGTGACCGGAAGCTTGGTGTAAAGTTTGTTGAAATCCTATGCTCCTTCCGGAACTGAAGTATAATGATGATAATGACTACACATCAAATCACTCATGCAGACAGATACTTACTTACTTGGTCGTTCCCCTTCTACCGTGAGGTGTAGAGGTTTGGAAGAGAGAGCGCCAGTCTATATCCTATCGGCTGTCTTCCTCCTGGCCTGGTTCCATGCAGACAGATACACTGGCGATATCTGTACCTACTTCATGACAAACGCCAGGACTATATGGTGAAGGCGGTCGTGTCTTTCCACAACTTCCTGTTCGTAGAACATCAGTTATCTTCTAACTTTTTTTCCCATGCCGTGACATTGACAGGTAAAACATCTTCTCCTTTTCCCATGCCGTGACATTGACAGGTAAAACATCTTCTCCTTTTCCCTTACTTACTTACCTACTTACTTAAGTAAGTAAGTAAGTAAGTCCTTTTCCCATGCCGCACTAAAATGTCCTATATCTTCTCTCTTTCCCAAGACGCACTAAAATGTCCTACTTTTTCCCATGACGCACTAAAATGTCCTATGTCGTCTCATTTTCTCATAACGCACTAAAATGTCCTATATCTTCTCTCTTTTTTCATACATTTTACATGGTGGCATAATTAAACTTCATAATTCTGTTATCCCTTCGTCCCATTTGTAACATCTTTCCCCACCAAAGTTGCAATCTTTTTCATTGCGCATTTGTCGGGATGGGAACTCTATTGTGCGTCTGTTTAGGCGCGAATTTTTCCCATCCTTAATAATGGAGGATAACATCATTATGTACCGTAAATAAAAAACATTACACACATAAAGGTATGTTTCAGGCACCTGTGAGATATAAAGAAGTAGAAAAATAGACAACAGAAAAACAACAGAAATGATAGGCTCGTCGGATAATCGAACCTAGGCCCATCTAAATGGATTGTTGTTTTGTTTTCTACTTCTTTATTCCTCACGAGTACCTGAAACATAACTTTATGTGTGTAATATTTATTTATTTACTGTTTAGAGGCCACGGGTTTCCTCCCTTTATTTGTTTAAATAATTATTACCTCCATGTTTTGGCGAGTGACTTACTCGTGTGTTTTAATGTTATCTCCTATTACATTAAAAAAAAAATAAATAAATAAATAAAGTGGACTACATCTTTCTGGTGTCCGTGTGTGACTGTCTCCTTTTGCGCACTGGGGCAACACTATTTAATATATTACAGATTAGACCGACTATTTTAGCGATAATGATGCTGATGAAACATCAAATGCCAACCAGGTATATGCTAATACGCCGGTGAGCACCAGCAATTAGCACAGCGGGGATAATCACAGGCAAGATAGACACGCGGGAAATATATTCAGTTTTGTCAAAAATGATTGAAACAGTCGACCTGGTTATCCCTTTCGGGATCAAATGAAATAAAACCTAAAACCTGTTTGAAATATAAACTTCGGAATTTATAATAAGCCGTTTAGCGCATGCTCAGTGCTGACAAATCCGTCACGCACTTGCGAGCTGTAAACACGCGAATGGTCGTGATCATTTTCAAAGCCAATTTTTTACAACCAATATTCAAATTTGAAAGGGTATAGATAGAAAGAAAAAAAAACCAAAAACACAAAAAGTAGTACGTCTTACTAAGAGAAAGAACAATGAAAACCCTACGTTGCGGTCACAAGGTCTTCGTCAGGGACAGACAAACAAAAGACAGAAGGGCAAGAAAGTGAGAATTAAGTGGATAACATGAAACTATAGAAATAAGAGACAAATACTCCCTGATGTGTGTCACATGCTGGAGCGAAAAATCAAGGATGTAGATAGGGTTAGAAAGCATCGACATCAGCCAACAGAACTGGAATCCAGTGGACTGTGACTAAGCTGCTTGACGATCCAGATTTTACCAACTACCCCCAGCTCCCGTTCTATAACTGTAACCAGATACAAGACAGCATGAAAATGCTCAATGAGAGGTCACAGGAAGTTAAATCTGAAAATACAGAGGGGTAAAGATAATAAGAATTAATACAGGAAATGATAACAGGATTGCACTTGAAGAAACACCCGTACAAGATATAGAATCCCCCAACTTACATAATTACCTATGTATGTTACCGATGTATGTTACGTCGGTCGGTCTCACTCAAAATAGTAACTCGCGACAGAAAAAAAAAGTGCGCAACGCACGGTGTGCAACTTGCGTGGAGTGGGTGTTATATTTTTTGTTTTTTTATTTTATTCTTTCACGAAATTAGTAGCGCTCGACAAAGAAAAAGTGCGTAAAAATTGGTGTGCATGAGCCCTCACCCGATGTACAAATCATGAAAACTTGAAAGCTTTTGTTAAAACCACTTATTATCAGGGAACACTCTTTGAAAACAATCCACGCACTTTCACACGAAATGTTGTCATCAAAGAACTTTTAAATTGAATCTAAAAAAACATAATTCTCGCCGTGTGTACGTTGGTCACAGCTGAGAAATGCAACCGTGTTGAAAAATTGTATTGTTTCCATTATATATACTCTCCCGAAAATAGTTACAATCAACAAAGAAAAGCGTTCAAATGACGGTGTCAGTTGAGATTACACTGTATAATTGGAAAGAAACCAAAAAAAAAAAAAAAAACTCTAAGAATGTACTTCTATCTGCTCATCTGGGAACGGAAACAGCATACTATAATTAAAAACCCGTCAAGTTTGACGGGTTATTGCTAGTCATACATATTTCGTGGCAGCACTATAGACAGGGTTAGAGGAACAATTAGAGGTATCGAAACAAGGACACAAAAGACAAAAAGAGCCTTCACACTGCACTGGGTAATATATGGAAATAAAACGAAATTGGAGTTGGGTTGGCCACGTCGTCAGAAGGGACGCTGATACCATCACAAGAACAGCTATGCTATGGACCCCCGAGGGAAAGCGAAAGAAAGGCCGACCAAAAACAACTTGGCGGAGAACTGTGGAAGCCGAGATGCAAAGAATGAACCAGAGTTGGGGCACTGTACGAATGATGGTCGCCGATCGAGCAAAGTGGAATCAATTTGTTGCTGCCCTACAAGACGCCACCAGGCGTGATGGTCACTGACTGCTTTGACGGTTGGCGGTTATGGATCAAGGAAGAAGCAGAAGACACGAAATTAAATCCAACACAAAAATAAGGATCTTCAGCTTAACTGTTAAGTCGGTCCAATTGTTTGGATCTGATACATACAGAAGAAAAAAAAAACAATAAACCAAGAAATTACTGATTTTCATGAATGAGTGCTTACGTAGAATAGAGGGATTGAAATGATACGACAAGGTCATCAATGTGGATCTGACTATAAGAACCAGACAAGTACTTGTGGAACCAGACATGAACTTGTGGAACCAGACATGAACTTGTTGAACCAGACAAGTACTTGTGGAACCAGACATGAACTTGTGGAACCAGACATGAACTTGTTGAACCAGACAAGTACTTGTGGAACCAGACATGAACTTGTGGAACCAGACATGAACTTGTTGAACCAGACAAGTACTTGTGGAACCAGACATGAACTTGTGGAACCAGACAAGTACTTGTGGAACCAGACAAGTACTTGTGGAACCAGACCAGTACTTGTGGAACCAGACAAGTACTTGTGGAACCAGACAAGTACTTGTGGAACAAGACATGAGAGAAGATGATATCGACCGATAGAACATATATTGAGGAAACTTGTTGATAGCATTACGAGGCAGTCCTTGTTCTGGTATCCCCATGGTAACAGTAGAGATAGACCGCAAGCACACGTGGAGAAGAGCACTGCTGACAGAAAAGACAGTGACAAGAAGGGCATGACAAGACCTTGAGCTAATGTCACGTGACAGGAAGACTTGGCATGCGTTTGTTGAAGGACTATGCTCCTTGCTGAGCTAAGGGTTCAAGAATGAGTGAATGTTAGAACTGTAGTATTTCAAACCAGGACACAAGTGAACCCTTTCTTCCTTCCCAATGTCAATAATTCTAACGACTCTAAAACTTACCTTAAGTCAAGGGTAAAGTTATCATACAGACAATTTAATAACAGTAGTTTACTCTTTAGGGAAGGAAACGGAAGCAAGGAACGAAAAGTATTTGGCCCTGGAGCGGATCCGACCTTCTGCACTCCCTCCCCATTAACAAACACACTTGCATGTATATTTTTAGCAGTAAGTCCTATGGTAAGTGTCCGATGGTACCTTCTTCGTGGCTCCCACCCGAGGCGATTCCCCCCCCCCCAGTAACGCCACTGAGGAAGAGAACTGGTTACAGCGCCTAAAAAACTGGACACAGTATGCTGACGTTTGTAAGACTTCACTCCCGCTCCTGCTGTATCTGTTATAGGACTACCTTGACCTTATTAGTTAACACAGTTGACTATTAACAACTTTTGGGGTTTTTTAATGAAAGCTTTTCATATTTTTGTCCAGGCGCTCCGTTAGACTTAGACACAGGGTCTGTCAGTTATATTACTGCGCAAGTCCTAATATAAAAGACCTTGTGGTAATTAAATGTTAGCAAACTAAAGACTTCAGGAATAAATAATAAAACAAACAAAAAAAAACACCGGCTGTCGGCAAAGCTAACAATCCTGTTCAGGATAACCCCAATAAGGGCTTCATCATTCTGGCTGATACTTACTCGTACTAGTACAGGTCCGTATTCTTTTTGAGCATTTTCTCCACTAAAAATTTAGTTATGTTTTGGGGGCGGAGTAAGTCGAGCCGTCATAAGTCGCGTTAAGTCGTGGACTATATATTCTTCTTCTTCTTCCGTCCTTAGCCAGAGACCGACCAAGCAGTCAGAGGCCATCACGCCTTGTGGCGTCTTAAGGGCAACAGCAGATTGATTTTCTCTGTTGTAGTTTCCCATCACGCCTAGCGGCGTCTTTAGGGCAACAACAAATAGATCCATCTGCCGTTGTTTTATATATATATATATATATATATATATATATATATATATATATATATATATATATATATATATATAGACATATATATATATATTTGTTGAAGTTTTTGTGGTAACAAGTTTTTTAAGGGATGGGGTAAACAGCCCCATGCCGAACCCTCCTTAGTCGCTTTTTACGACATGCATGGTAGGGTGCAGTGTTACTATTCTTTGCTTCCCTTTCGGGCCCCGGTTATATATATATATATATATATATATATAACAACTATATATATATATATATATATATATATATATATATAGTCCTCGACTTACACGACCTATGACAACTCGTTCAACCCCCCCCCCCCCCACCCACCCCAAAAAAAAAAAAAAACGAAATTTTGTAAACATACTCGCAGAAGAGTTTAACTGCATTGAACTTTCTCAGACTTCATACATCAGTCTCCATTGTTCATTTGCGTTATATATGTGTATGTGTATGCTGTTTCCCAATCATGTCTAGTACGAGCTATCTTGTCAAATGACTGATTTGTGTGTGTGTGTGTGTTTATGTACATACTGTTACAAATTATTCTTAATTTGTGTTTGTGGCTGTTGTGTACCACATTTTTACATGTATTTTTATAGTACATTTTTAAACAGAATTTTTGTTCAGTAAAACGCTTTGTATTGGCATAAAATCCTTTGTTGTAACAATTTTATTTTGTGTACTGTGTATAACTTTAACAAATGATGATATAATGGTAAACGGACTTGGAAATCACCCGTGTGTTACCGGGGCCCGAAAGGGGAGCAAAGAATAGTAACACTGCACCCTACCACGCATGTCGTAAAAGGCGACTAAGGAGGGTATGGGCATGGGGCTGTTTACCCCATCCCGTAAAAACTTCGCACAGTGGGCTGATCACCTGCTTGCCAACCAATCTGATTACGGAAACAATGATAGATTGTTTGGTCTGTTTTTGTTCCACAAAGACGCCACTAGGCGTGGTGGAAACAGCGATAGATTGATCAATTTGTTGTTGCCCTAAGACGCCACTAGGCGTACTGGCCACATACTGCTTTGCCGGTTGATGGCTAAGGATGGAAGAAGAAGAGAAGGACTTGGAAATATGCAAAAAGTCAATAGACTTAAGGGATGATTCGACTTACTCCGCTTAGTCTTACGACGGAGTCGTCGGAACGTAACCCCGTCGTAATTCGAGGACTACCTATATATATATATATATATATATATATATATATATATATATATATATATATATATATATATATATATATATATATATATATATATATATATATATATATATATATATATATATATATATATATATATATATATATATATATATATATATATATATATATATGTATATATATATATATATATATATATATATATATATATATATATATATCTATATATATATATATATATATGTATATATATATATATATATATATATATATATATATATATTGATAGAGATATAATATATATACGGTATTATATATAGTCACCTCAGACAAGATTTTGACTGCGTTTGGATTTTATCCCTTGAGAGAGATTCGAAATTAGACTGATTTTTTTTTTCATTCGAAAAACAGAATCTAATCGCACAAAAGCACCCTTTGTGTTATTTACCTCAACTGGTTACAACACGGTGAATATAATTAATATTAATTCATATTTTTGATTTTTTTTTTTAAAACTTTAAATTACCATATATTTATAGTTTACCGCTTGTGAAATCCAAAGATATATTTAGACCGTTTATTTATTCCGTATTGTGTTTTAAAAGTAAGTCTGTTTTTGATCTAATACGTTTAAATTTCACTGTGTATTTGTCAGTTGTACTTACGCTTAGCGATAGCATACACTACATAGGGGATCAACAGAACAGGCAACAGTCTGATCACATCAGATGAGATCTCTCCGTGCAGCATATGTTTCGGCCACTTTTATTATATACTTGGCCCGCATAGGTCATGACACGCTAGTGCCAATTATCTAATTGGACGCTCTTTGTTTAGTTTTGTTATCCGTTATTTTGTTTGTTTTTAAAGAAAAAGCGAGTTTACATCTATACCACCTATTTCTAATTATCACCACCGTGTATTTATACTGCTGTGAGATATTTAGATTCTAACAGCGTTTATTCTTAACTCACTATTTTTAGTTCAGTAACAGTCAAGTCATTTATCTAAAACAGCCAAAACAAATATAAATACAAAATAAAGATGTGATTAAAGATGATAAATCATGGACATATGAGTAACAGATCATAATGTTTAACAAATAAAAGTAACAGATCGTAATGTTTAACAAATCAACTGTTAACTGAATTTCATGTAATTCCTATATACACACATCGGGATTCTCGCTGGTGCCACGGAGTTCATGCACAGCGCCGAGAACCTCCTTGTGTGATCTAAGGGAGGAGATCGGAGCACTGATGGAGTTGTCCGTCTGCAATGAAGATAGTCCTTAAAACTAAACCATCTGTTAACTGATTAATTTTTTCGCAGTGATGAATAATAAATCAAAATATGACCAAGCTAATGACAGCAACTACTGATGAATGTGACAACTGTAAACTGACCGCCGAAAATCTGCTGCAGAAGTGCATAGCATACGAGGAACAGAGAAAGCACATATGGCTGGCCGTCATTACAGGTCTATATTTCCGAAGACTAAAATACTCTGGAAATCGAAAGCTTCTATGAACTGTTTTTCTTTCACAATTTGGGCAATTTCTGACATTTTGGGCGACTTTTGGCTATCTTTGGAAAGCGATTTGGGTGACATCTGAAAACCGAAAAAATCCGGTTTCCGAAATTAAGCCATCCTCGAGGATTTCAGATCAAAGGATACAGACCAGCAGTGTTAATTCTCCAGCTCTTTTATATTTGGACATGCGCCCTAATATAACCGGCTAGGTTGATCGGGACGCGCCTCGCCAAAATGAGGCAAAATTTTATTTAAAAACAAAAAATAAAAGTGGACAAACTCTATGGAAAGACGAACAATCTCAGGCTGACTACTGCTGTCTTTATTCAGATTAAAATTAACGCCTGAAAGTGTACGAAGAAGAAGCAGAAATACGACCATTTTGTGAAAAGCTAGTATTGTTAACAAAGGGAAATAAAAGGGTTGTAACACTTATCTGACGTGGGGGGGGGGGGGCACTTCTGATGATCAGATTGGCCCCTGCTGTAACGCTCTGCATAGTGTAATATTGTTTACACAACATATTTTTTTCAAGTGCATTTGAATGCAGCGTGTCTGTAAAGTAGAAATCTAAGAATGAGTGAGGAGAAAACTTGTTATGTCCAAAAATCAAGTCTGTTTTTGCTTTTATTTTCAAATTCAAAAGTAGTCTTCGCTTATTGACCAACGCCTTTTATAATATTGAAAAAATTCAAAGTCTCGACGCCATTTGTATAATACAGTCCCTCGAACAGGACGTTTGAAATTCTGGGAAGTGTGACTTGCCTTATTGAATTAAATATATAAAATAAACAAAAAGGGCATCACAGTCCAGCCAGCAGGACATCTGAAGTCTGCTAATCAACGTACATGTGTTTATTCATTGAATTTATGGTAAGGCGAAATTATTCATATATATTTTGTTTAAAAATGTGAGTGAGAGATACTGCCATTACGACTATAAGTAATTAGGTCCTTAGCTGATATGCAGAGCCTAGAGGTAGAGTTATGCTAGAACACATTGTCAGTTTTGTAAAATGCACATGTTTTGTGAAATAAAAATGTTTTCTTAGGTGGCCAGAGGGACACAGCTCACCTATCCTATTGTATGGAAGAAAAGAAAGATTAATATTATTATTGCAGATGTAGGGCCGCCTTTAGAGGAGAGACATGTGAACCACACTGGTACACTTTGTAATGGATGCGCTGGGGTGGTCAATTAGATATGACCCAGATCTTTATTTCTCATGTATTATAATTTATAGAAATAACAGTTTAAGTATGATATCAACAAGGAGGCATTATTTAATTGTTACAGGGTTTTTATCTGGCACTAGCCCGGTGCCAGATGTCATTGAAAAGCAGTTGAGAAGTATTTTCATTTCCAGTAGTGACAGAGGTCTACAGAGTCCACCCTGTTACTTTTGGGCCAGTATCAAAGTGATCGTTTTACAGCAAGAATACGGGCAGTTCAAGTTGTGCCAGATAAGTATAATATCTGGCACCCGACTTTTCATCAGCATCAAAGACTAGTGCACCCCTGTGTAACATAATAAAAATATTCCCCAAAGAATACAACATTGACAGTTGTGTATTAAAGAACTGGGGATGATTAACGAATCCCAAACAGCCATCCAGTGTTAGAATCCAGTAATATTAAAATTTAGTAACACTAATAGTATATTTTAACAGTATATGCTTGGACAAACTGTCCCTTTGGGTTGAAAAGTTGCTTTTATGTATATACCTTGAGTTCTTTTAATTTAGAAAGTCCTGACCAGAAGAAAAATAGGTTCAGGACCAATAAAATTGTATAGAAAATATTTACACATCAAAATTTAACCCATGTGTTAGTTCATTTGATCATAGACTTTACTAGTTGTTTATATGTGTGTGTGTTAGTGTCAAAGTACCATCACACCACACTTGCATAACCCTAGACATTAGACGTAGCTATTATACATACTAGTGAAGAATAGGTCTGATTGAGGTCATAAGGTGGTAGCAGAAAGGTACCCTGATAACTCAACCCAAAATTTTGTTATAATCAGGGACCTTCACAGCTGACTTCATTCAGTACAATAGTAATAAAGAACAACAACATTGCATACCATCAAAAACTACCACACTCAAACGAAACAAACCCCAACGAAAATAAAAAATTTATTTTCAATTGCAATGCAAACATTGACAACAGATGATATAACACAGTGGCTCTGAAAGTGAACAATATGGTTCCCAGGAGGCCATGTCATATTTCTAGGGAGCCACAGTAAGATGGTAAAGTACCTTTTTTGCAGCGAACAGCGACTAGGAGGGGGGGGGGCGCCCTCACAGAGGTAAATGAGGCTCAGAAGGGGGCCATGAGCAAAAAAAGGTTAAGACCCCTGATCTAAGAGATAGAATGGCAAATGTAGAAGCCAAAAAGATAGTGAGAACAACACCACGCATCAAATAGACCGATTGAACATAAAATGGTTTGATCACCTCGCTAGAATACAGCAAATCAGACTACATCCCAGACCTCCAAGAGCAGAAAAGAAGTCAAGTAAGGGTAGGGCCTACATCCTTACGGAAGATGTATAGATGGCAAGGTGAAAATCTGAGAAAACAGACGTTAGCAAAAACAGCGCATCTTGCAATACAGCAAAAACTTCAAGGACAAGTAAAACACAACTAGCTTACACTGATATAGAAATGTAACTGATGATGCCAGAAATGTAACTGATGATGCCAGAAATGTAACTGATGATGCCAGAAATGTAACTGATGATGCCAGAAATGTAACTGATGATGCCAGAAATGTAACTGATGATGCCAGAAATGTAACTGATGATGCCAGAAATGTAACTGATGATGCCAGAAATGTAACTGATGATGCCAGAAATGTAACTGATGATGCCAGAAATGTAACTGATGATGCCAGAAATGTAACTGATGATGCCAGAAATGTAACTGATGATGCCAGAAATGTAACTGATGATGCCAGAAATGTAACTGATGATGCCAGAAATGTAACTGATGATGCCAGAAATGTAACTGATGATGCCAGAAATGTAACTGATGATGACAGAAATGTAACTGATGATGCCAGAAATGTAACTGATGATGCCAGAAATGTAACTGATGATGCCAGAAATGTAACTGATGATGCCAGAAATGTAACTGATGATGCCAGAAATGTAACTGATGATGCCAGAAATGTAACTGATGATGCCAGAAATATGTGCAAAAGTACTCACCAGTTGGTAAATAAATTGTAGAATTATGCTGTGTACAAGTTCTCACAAACATTATGAATGGTGTGTGTGTGTGTACAAAGTCCTCGCAAACATTATGAATGGTGTGTGTGTGTGAGTGTACAAAGTTGTCGCAACATTATGAATGGTGTGCGTGTGTATACAAAGTTCTCGCAAACATTATGAATGGTGCGTGTGTGTGTTTAAAGTTCTCGCAAACATTATGTTATGACAAGCACGGGAAACTAAGAGCCAGACCTCCAGGACGACCCAGAGTCCGCTGGGAGGACAACATTAGACAATCTCAGAAGGACCGAGGACTAGAATGGAACCAGGCCAGGAGGAAGACAACCGACAGGGTAGTATTGGGTGTTCTCTCTGTCAAACCTCTCCACTCCAGGGTTGAAGAGCAACGACCAAGTACGTAAGTAAGAGTTGTTTTTTTTTTTTTCAAGATATACGACACGACTCAAATAATTATCGATATATGATGGCGCACTTTAGTGCCTACTATGTAGATGCATGTAATATGTCCCGTGAATCTCTGAAAAAACAAAAAGAATAAAAATCCTGCTACATTGTCCTGTCGTTAGAGGCAACTATTATCCGGGTGTGCTTGTGGCCGACACCCTCAACATATAAAACAAATTGCCACACAAACCCCTATTGCAGGACCAAGTACTTTGATGCTGGTTTCATGCAAAAAAAAAGGGAGAAGGGGAGGGGGAGCGCTGCAGTAGTGTCCCGATTAGGAGCAATTGAAAGGGATACTAGTGCTGATATAAATTTAAATTGATCAGTTCCGAATTTCTGTGGGACGCAAATTTAAAGATTAGTTCTAGCAGCGATGCTGCAAATACAAGCACTTTGAAGAACAAAAACAGAACTTCAGAGATTTAGCCTAGCCCAGAGGTTTTCAAACTGTGCGTCGCGGCCCTCGGCTAAGGGCGTCGCGGTGATTGGGAAAGGTGTTGGGCTCGATATTATGAGCCAAGGTCCATCAATAAATATAGATCTTCGTAGGACGACATGTTTGCGACGAGGTATTATTACATGTACCAATACGTGTCATTAGGTACTAGATGTTATTGACAAATGCACCATAAAACTCCAGAGCAGGTCTATGTTACGAACAGCTGATCACTAACTCTGATGTCATCATGGCGGATGCTGGTGTAAAATATGCATATTCAGAAGTCATTAATATCTTTTTGGGTACAATTGCTTATATATAATATATAGTATAAAGAGGAGCCGCGGTGATTTATGCACAGGTCAAGGGAGCCGCGGACCAAAAAAGTTTGAAAACCTCTGGCCTAGCCAAAAGAATTAATATTAATAACAAGAACAACAATTAAACAAGCAATAATTCAAACATTATTAATCTACTCACCGCTATTATCAGTTCTGTTATTTCTCTCATCGTCCGAAGTATCATTATCGTTGCTATGTCTCTTCCGAAGTGAATTCGAGAGGTCCTCCCGTCTATCATGAGTGACCCCGTTCAGAAGTTCCAAATCTCTGGGATCTGGTCCATCAACTCCTAAACTTATCCCATCACTGTCCACGTGTCTTGGCCGCGACTGCTTCCTTCTGGACATTGTCAAAACGTGTTCCGTCTGTCTTATTCCTTTCACAACTTTTACATTCTAGCTAAACCAAAGTTAACGAAAACATAACTTGTTCCGTCTATTCCCTTATTCCTTTCACAACTTTTACATTCCAGCTAAACCAAAGTTAACGAAAACATAAGGTAGTCTGCATATGCTCTAATCCTCTCACATTCCAACTAAACCAAAGCTAACGAACACATTAAGTTACCTTTGAATAATAACAAAAATCCTTGACGCGAATTAAAACCCCGTTGTAAAATTATCAACACAATCTTATCTAGATCGTTTAGTTGTCAATAATCCATTCACTTCTGTCCATCCACTTAGAACAAGAATCAACAAAATTCCGTACATCAAACATCGTAACAAGTACCCTGTAAGTCAATCCTGCCAATCAGGAATAGAAAAGGTGAAATCCGAAATATTATCCAAAAAATAACGCTCGCAAATCTAAAGCACTTTTTTTTTTTTTTTAAAGTCCAGGTTGGGTGGCAGCGCAGACAGATAATTCTTCCAATCCCTAAAGACGAGCTAAACAGAAGCGATGTCTCGTGCACCTCCTCTCGCTGGCTTTTCTCTCTGCTCTGTGTCCCAAAAACATTCAGCCTCTTACAGCGGAGAGCGCTGGCTGGTGATTCTCCTCATAACAATCTGAAATACAGAAATGGAAGAAAAAGAAATTAACATAACCTGATTTCGTACACGCGTTTCTATTGGATTTCAAATTAAGCCTACCCCCCCCGTCTCACCCCTACCTTTCCACCCCTAGGAAATGAGAAGGTTCAGCACAGTTTGTTTCCATCTGGTCGTTTTTTAGGTGTTCGACCTAACGTTTAACGTATTCCCCGTCCCACCGAGTTTGTGTTTGTTTTCCGAACACTTTATCCTAGTCTAGTTTTGGTGTGTTGTCGGAGTGTGTAAGAATTTCACTACCACACACGTTTTAAATGTTATATATATAATTTTATACAACAGTTCTTTGTCGATGGAAGTAAGGAAGAGAGTTCTTCAGTGTTATATAGAACCAATCATGACATATGGGAGTGAGTCATGGACAATTAATAAACAAGTTGGGAAGGCACTAGAGACCACAGACGTGAAGAATGTTAAAAATACCATGGACAGCCAAAAAGAGTAATGTGGATGTCATGAAAGAGGCCAATGCACAAAGGAAACTTATTTCACAAGTTAGAAAGAAGCAATCTACTTTTTGTGGGCATGTTATGAGAAGAGGAAAGCTGGAATAAGATTGAAGGAAAGAGAGATAGGGGAAGAGAGCAAATACTGGACAGTTTGACATCTTGGTATGGGAGGAAGTCAACAGCAGAATTGATAGATTGTACTGGAGACAGGAAGTTCCGGAGAGACATGATATATAAATACAGAGACACAATGTGAGTTTTGATGCTCTGTTTAGTTGGCATTCCTTCACGAATTCCACCTGGCACTGCTAACTTTAACAAAGTTATCATTCACTTCTGGCCCCCTTATTTGAGACTGCGGCCACCACTGTAAATAGTTCTCTTGTAAAAGCCTGCACCAAAACATTCATATCGCTTGCATTTGTGGTTTCTGTATCACTCTGTATTATATGATGCAGTTGCTAACCACATACGCCTCATACAAGTTGCCTTAAGACGACATAACTGCTGATGCAGTTGCTAACCACATACGCCTCATACAAGTTGCCTTAAGACGACATAACTGCTTATGTGCTAACCACATACGCCTCATACAAGTTGCCTTAAGACGACATAACTGCTGGTGCAGTTGCTAACCACATACGCCTCATACAAGTTACCTTAAGACGACATAACTGCTGGTGCAGTTGCTAACCACATACGCCTCATACAAGTTACCTTAAGACGACATAACTGCTGGTGCAGTTGCTAACCACATACGCCTCATACAAGTTGCCTTAAGACGACATAACTGCAGATGTGCTAACCACATACGCCTCATACAAGTTGCCTTAAGACGACATAACTGCTGATGTGCTAACCACATACGCCTCATACAAGTAGCCTTAAGACGACATAACTGCAGATGTGCTAACCACATACGCCTCATACAAGTTGCCTTAAGACGACATAACTGCAGATGTGCTAACCACATACGCCTCATACAAGTTGCCTTAAGACGACATAACTGCAGATGTGCTAACCACATACGCCTCATACAAGTTGCCTTAATACGACATAACTGCAGATGTGCTAACCACATACGCCTCATACAAGTAGCCTTAAGACGACATAACTGCAGATGTGCTAACCACATACGCCTCATACAAGTTGCCTTAAGACGACATAACTGCTGATGTGCTAACCACATACGCCTCATACAAGTTGCCTTAAGACGACATAACTGCTGGTGCAGTTGCTAACCACATACGCCTCATACAAGTTACCTTAGGACGACATAACTGCTAGTGCAGTTGCTAACCACATACGCCTCATACAAGTTACCTTAAGACGACATAACTGCAGGTGCAGTTGCTAACCACATACGCCTCATACAAGTTGCCTTAAGACGACATAACTGCAGATGTGCTAACCACATACGCCTCATACAAGTTGCCTTAAGACGACATAACTGCAGATGTGCTAACCACATACGCCTCATACAAGTTGCCTTAAGACGACATAACTGCTGATGTGCTAACCACATACGCCTCATACAAGTAGCCTTAAGACGACATAACTGCAGATGTGCCAACCACATACGCCTCATACAAGTTGCCTTAAGACGACATAACTGCAGATGTGCTAACCACATACGCCTCATACAAGTTGCCTTAAGACGACATAACTGCTGATGTGCTAACCACATACGCCTCATACAAGTTGCCTTAAGACGAAATAACTGCAGATGTGCTAACCACATACGCCTCATACAAGTTGCCTTAAGACGACATAACTGCAGATGTGCTAACCACATACGCCTCATACAAGTTGCCTTAAGACGACATAACTCCTGGTGCAGTAGTTCCAGCCTTTTTTGTAGTTGCCCCTGCAGAGACCTCCAGAAACTACAATGTTAAAACAAAAGGTAAAGGTGGTCCCATAGCAGATACTACCGTAGTCAAGTGAAGTGTTAGAGACTTCCATACACTAGGTCCAGCATCGAGGTGGGGGTGACCAGTTACTTTCCTCGCTGCTTTTTCCGTCCTTAACTCAAGAGCAAAGTGAGGTACCCATTTACAGCTGGGTAGACTGGAGCATGTCGACACCGTGAGTCAAACCCAGCACCTTTGCCGCGAGGGACCGGCGTTCTAACCACTCAGTCAATCGGATGCTCAACTACAATGTACTCACATTTTAAATTCAGTCTTTTGTCTGTCTTACCTCCACCAAATTTTTCTTTGAGTCTCTCTCTCTCTCTCTCTCTCTCTCTCTCTCTCTCTCTCTCTCTCTCTCTTTCTCTCTCTCTCTCTCTCTCTATATATATATATATATATATATATATATATATATATATATTTCTCTCTCTCTATCTTTCTCTCTCTCTCTCTCTCTCTCTCTTTCTCATGTGCGAGAATCCTCTTGTAAGCCTCTTCCTTTTCCCCCGTTCTCCCTCACTTGTACACACACCGTGTCCATATCACAGACATTCTAGTTTTACGTTCACCAAAACTTAAAGCATAGGCTGCGGACTGTTTTATTAAACAGCAATTTTCAAAGACTGCTTGCTTCAAGGCAGTCCCAGACGCTTTCAAGAATTCGTACCAGAAAATAGTCATTTCATTGGACAGTTATTTGAACGAGAAAAGGGGTTAGCCGAAGACACGCTGCGTAGATAGTACTCTGAAATAGAAAATATCTTTGCAGAGACAAACACACAAGACAGACATATTGTTACAGGCAGACATACTGGCACAAGACAAGATACATCTTTGCAGGGAATAGTACACATGATCATAAGACAGGCAAATCTTTGTAGACATAAACACAAACTGGCACAAGACATACACATCTATGCAGTGACAAAATATATTGATACTTACAGACAAATTGTTGCAGCGGCAAAGATATATTGGCACAAGACAGACAGCTCTTTGCAGACACAAAGATATATTGACACAAGACAGGCAGCTCTTTGCAGACACACAGATATACCGGCACAAGACAAACAACTTATCGACACCAGATACAATTCTTTGGTGAGATAAACACTTACCGACACAGGGTATATTGACACAAGACAGACAACTCTTTCTAGAGACACAGAAACTGGCAGAAGACCGACAAATTTGGGAAAAAAGGTTTAAAGAGTTCAACGAAAAGTGGTGCCTTAACGATATCCTTGGTTAAGGAACGAAATAAAGAATAAAGAGAGGAACGTTAAAAAAACAAAACAAAAAACAGTACGGCAGTCGATGACCAGAAAGTTCATCAGATCCACAACTTGCACAATGAACACGGCGTTTGACATATCTTCAATTTAAGACGGTCAATTAAATATTGGCTTAGTTTGACCCTTTGACTGAAAGTTCGCTCGTGAGTGGCTGGTGAGTGTAGTCAGTCGAGCGTGTCTCTTTATTCCAGTACAAACAACAAGTGTCAGCGGTTAGCAATCATCGTTCGGGTGAACTCTCAATCGTGGAAAAATCGATGATTGTATAAAAGATGTTGCGCCATTTAGGTCACGGGGGTCTCGGAGGACATAAACAATAAGAATAGGTATACTGCATTCTTAGTCATGCCGTACAAGGCGACTTAAATGAGGTTATGCATGAGGTTGGCAGCCTCCTGGTATAAAACAAATTGCTACAGAATCCCCCGCTGCATGAATATGTGACTGGTGCTCGCTTCCTGCAAGGAGACTAGCTACAATGGCGGCCCTGTGCTCCACAAAGAGCGACAAAGGACTAAGTATGTTATCTCCGTGTTCCGCAAGGAGCGACAAAGGGCGAAGTATGTTGGACTGGTAAAAGATATCACAAGATAAATTAACTTTGGTTTTATTCCATGAGTAATTTTCATTGCTGATAAATTTGTTACAAACGTGTAGATAAAAACACATAAGATATCAGTGCCACATTCCGATCCGATATCATTAAATAAAATAAAAAAATGACGAATGGCGAAGACAGCCTCCACACACACACAAAAAACACCCAGTAACATTTAAACCAACCATCAAGAAGACTAAACCATGACTGGTGAACATCTGCTTCAAAGATGTCCAACATACGAGCAACAGAGAAAGTATATTTGGCTGTCACCACCATTCCTGGAAAAACTCTATCCTATTTATAAAATCCCAGCCTTTTCTGTCAGTACGTAACGCTAAGCGATGCAACTTTGGCTGAACGTTAGACATTAATTGTATTGTTTCCCTTATATGTACTCTCCCGAAAATAGTAACACTTACCAAAGAAGAATGCGCAAATGACGGTGTGCACAGAAATATTTATAGAACGTGTGATCCCGTTTACACACATTGGGATCCTCGCTGCTGCTACGTAGTTCTACTAACAGGAAGAAGTAATTCACTTTCTTCTGGCGTGTTGTGAGAAGAAGAATGCTGTTATAAATTATGAGAGTATTTTAACGTCAGATGTAAAACAAATATTTTGGTTTGTTTGAATACTTTTGAATAAGTAAAATTGCTGTTAGGTGTTGGTGCTTTTGAATTTAACTCCCATCTTATGACGGGCTTTTAGTTTTTACACTAGTGGATATATAAATAGCCTCAAGCTGACCACTGCTATCTTTGAAAACATTCAAGTAGACGTCTGAGAGTGTATGAAGATGAACAAACCAGGGCTTCCCAACTTGTTTTACGTATAGCCCCCGGGGAGTATTGTCGTAGCTTGTCAAATGGGGTACGAGAAATATTTGGTAAATAACTCTATTATATTATCCTATTGACATTTTCGAAAATCAGTAGTGTTGCTGACACGTTGTGGACTGGAGAGGGGAATGGCGAGTCCTGTTCTCGATTAGATCCAAAGCAAGAAACCAGCTGAAGACTGAACATGATATGCGGGCATCACTTTCTTCTTCTTCGTTCACCCTCAGACGTCAACTTGAATAAGTTCAGGGACCAAAGACGCAGCAACACTGTAGTGATAAATGCAGTCAGCGACCCATAGCTTGACTGCTTCCGACAGCGAACCAGAGCTGACCAAGACCCTACTCCACTTCCAATTGGTGGTCCTGGAAACAGGCTGCCTCACTGCAGTCTGGTCGAGAGAGTAGGGATCGAAGAGGGAAGGCAAACCCAGTCCCAAAAAATACCGTGCTGAAGTCGGATGTGTCGGCTGAAAGGCGCAAATATCGCAGCTTCACTGTAAACAGACACAACGCAACCAACGTCCTTTTCAGGATGAACGAGGAAGAAGAAAGAAGAAAAAGTTCAAAGAAAACTGTGGTCAGTCTGAGACTGCTGACATCTCCGTATAGTTTTTCTATGGCATCTCTTACAAAAAGTGTACCAAGAACTGTTGGTTAACAGTAAACAGTTCCAGGTTGTCGCTAATTTCTCTGACGGTGTTCTGATAATCAGTTAACGTCTTTATGATAGCAAGTATGCTGTTATGTGCCGAACAGTTAATTTCTGAAAAATGTATTTCTTTATTCATTTTCTTAATTCTATTGGAAACTCTAGATTATATTTCCCCCTCATCACACAAACCCCCGGCATGGGTTAAATTCTGGATTTACGAAGCTTATAAACTTTGTTCATCTAGGTCCTAGGAGAAGGAGAACTCTGATTTCAAACAATCTTGCAGGCTAACGACAGCTGAAATCTGATGTGGGTGGGCCGAAAGGCGCAGATATCGCAGCCCTGCTGTAAACTACGATATTTTAAACATCGTATTTTCCGCTCCAAAAAAAAAAAAACACACATTAAAAAAAAATCAAACGACGAAGAAGAATTTCCCCTCATCTTGAACAGTGGTTACAGTAAGGTTTACTAAAAGTTAACGGTGTACAGACACCAAAAAGATTGAGAGCCCCTGTTGAAAAAACAAAACAAAAAAAAAACAACATAAAGACAAACGAAGTTAACGGTAAAGGTAGTCCCATATTAGATACTGGCGTAGGGGCGAGAAGTGTTAGAGACTTCACTATACTAGATTCAGCTTGTTTTATAAGGTGCGATGACTAGGTCCCTTCCTCGCTGCCTTTGCCTTCCCTAACTCAAGAACAGCGTCACATACCCATTTATAGATGGGTAGACTGGAGGTTTCGACCTCAGAACACGGAAACTTTGCCCCCGAGAGACAAGCGCTTTAACCATTTAGCTAATCAAACGCTAAAATGACAATACAAATATAAAGAGAGCGAGTGTGCGAGTGTGAAAGAAAGTCGGGACAAGATAGGATGTAGTGATAAGATGTCTGAATTAAGCGCCCCCAGGTGTGACGTCAAAAGTGACTACCTTTTTCGCCCTCCAAGTGTGACGTAAAGTGATTACATACTTCTCACGAAGGAACAAAGTAAATCAGATTTAAAATACACTGATAACCATTCTTTCCTTTAAACACTACCTCCAAACGGCGGGTAAAAGGTGTCACCTGGATGAACGCTAAATAAAGGATGATGTTATAATATGTTGCCAGAGGCAACAATTGGTCACATTGTCATAACTAGACCAGATATTGGCAATCACACGAAGAATGATATGGTAGGGATCTGATAAGACCAGACCAGACGGACACAATTTCAAGGGCGTCGTAACAAGTGTGATAACAGCTGTTGACACGAGCGGACGAATACCTGTCTCCTGTCTCCCAGATCTGTGATTAGAAATAGTCTTAGATAATACGATTAAGACAGATTTGCCTCATGTGTCCCTCCTGTCTCGGAATGGCATTAAGGGGTAACGTTACACGTGGAGAAATAAGAAAATATAACTCACATAACGATTGTTCGAAATCTGATAAAATCACGACCACAATTAGCATAAGAACACCTGAATATATAACAAGCATAGCATGGCTATGATGTCGGAGTCGTAAAGTCGGTCGTTTTTTTTAATTCATTCATTCATTCATAACCCTCCACTCCCAAAGGAGCATAGGCCTTCAACAAACACATGCCAAGTCCTCCTTTCACGTGCCATCATCTCAAGTTCTTTCCATGTTCTCCTCATCATTTTCACCTCTGTTTCCAACTCTCTTCTCCATGTACTTCTTGGTCTTCCTCTGCCTCTCTTGCCCTGGGGGTTCCAGAACAAGGACTGCCTTGTAATGCTATCAACAGGTTTCCTCAGTGTGTGTCCTATCCATCGCCATCGTCTTCTTCTCATTTTTTTTAAATGGAGTCGGTAAAAAATGTCTGTACTCCGACTTTTATGCCATGTGACCAGGGCTGGATTTAGCTATAAGCTAAATAAGCTACAGCTTAGGGCCTCAGGGTCTGAGTGGGCCTCTCTTGCAAAGTTCAGTTGTTGCACGACCTAGCTTCCTATACCTTAGGACCTCACCACATTTAAATCCGACGCTGCATATGACTTGTAAAAGCTTGGAGTCGGAAATTTTTTTTTAGCCGACCCCACAACCCTGCAGCATAGTTACGCCTCTGTAACATGACACAATACCTTAGACCACGTGATGAGGTAGACCTACGTGGGAAATAAAATCCTCAAATAGTTAACACGAGAAATCAACGAAGGAAGCGGTTAAAAGAAGCAGAAAGTATACGAGCAAACGTAAAAGGATATAACCAAAATAATAAACCACTAGGATACAATAAAAGGAGAAGCAGGAAAAGCACAAACTATAGAGAGGGAACAATAAATAAGCATAGTGTAGGTAACCGGAATACATATGATGACCGTGTCACTGGTGTTCACTCATTCATAGAGAAGGAAATATAAGCCAGAGTTATCTGACGGTGATCTTGGAACCGTTTTACGTCGACGTATGTTCCATTCACACGAACGTAGATACAACTGTACCAGTTGTAGCAAAATCTGTGAGAAAATCGCTTATTTCAGTACGATTTTAGTCTTATGATGAATAAATACACCAGCCCTCAGGTGTCTGACTATTTTCATCTTCAACGCCAGTAGAGCGCTGCCTTTGGTGCAGTGCAAATGCTTAAAAAATGACCCGCCGTAAAAATCTAACACGCTTTTAGTGTCGGTTTTGAATCGTACAATAAACATTTTAACATCTCGCCGATCTGCTGCACGAAACGGTGGAAAAAGCTTGTAATAACCCCAATCTGACGAATGTCCATTCCACAAACTGTGAGACCAAACTGGCGTTTTACGATAATTTAGTCTTATGAATTAACTCCAGTAATATGTTAACTTTCTAACACGCTTTAGTGTCGGTTTGAACACTAAAAACATTTGTAATAAAAGCTTTAATAACGGATATTTCTCAGTAGTAAGAACGTACGATTGTAATAATTAACGCCAACACTACCAAAGTTTTGAAAAACCCCTCTTCGCTCTGTACGCGGTCTCTTTAATATATACACGCTGTGGGCAAAGCCAGCAGAGACAAACACACAGACAGTTTTCCATTTCCTCCTAGTGGTAAAATTCTGACGTCACTCAAACTAGTTGGTTATTTGAATAATGAAAGAATTGATAGCGGGGGGGGGGGGGGGGGGGGGGGGGGGGGGGGGGGGGGGGAGGGGGGGGGGGGGGGGGGGGGGGGGGGGGGTGGGGGGGGGGGGGGGGGGGGGGGGGGGGGCGGGGGGGGGGGGGGTGTGGGCGGGGGGGGGGGGGGGGTGGGGCGGTGGGGGTGGGGGCAGGGGGGGGGGAGATGGCCGACTTTTGTAAAAGTTATATTTGACGATTGACAGTGACAAAACTGAAAATCTAAACCATAAGGAAACTGACCATTAAAAATCATATAGTAGGATAGCTTAGTGTTCCCTGAGCAAAAATATGTTTTAAAAAATATGGTAGTCCAAGTATTAGCCAAGTTATTGAGAAAATACTAGATGTCTAAGAACGCTTGGACGGACAGACTGTTGTTCTTGCTCGTTACACATAACGTTATTGGGGACGCAAGTTTAAAAAAGAGGCATGGGAGTAATTCAAATTCTATTGGTTGGTATAAGAGTATAGGAGTAAAAGGGGGAGATAGAAAAAATGTTAACTAAAACTAAACATCTTTTTCTATTGGCATAACTAACGCAGACTGACCCAATGGACTACGAGGCACATAGTTTGTTTGGAATTTGTTTTGGTTTTTTTCAAACTAAATTCAAAAAGATGTAGTAGTGCCTGCTTTCATTGGTCGGTTCTAATAGATATTGGCACAAGGCATAGTGGTCTCGTGGCCATTTGACTAGAAAATTTTATACAAACAACTACGTTGAGAGCAGATGTGATAAATTGTAAAATTAACTACTAAATTCACTATCTGGACGGGGCAGAGCAAAACTGAGGCCATATTCTTTGCCAGTCAACGTTATTTGTGACATATTTCTTTGAATTAGTGGTAAGAATGCTTTATGTATTTACATGCTTGATTAAAACTGAAAAGTTAGATACTGCTGTGGAAAAGTGAAGGACATACCGGGAGCAAACATTATTGAGTCCTCACATTGAACTGTATTTGACTGTTGCATATTATTATGATTTTGTATTAATATTTTGTATTGAAAGATGTTAGTAAGCCTCAGTGTTCCATGAACACTCTTCCACATGCCTAGAGCGTTTGTAATTAAGAAAAGAAAAGAAAAATCATATAAAAGGAGATGTGGTTACTCCACGTTATTGGATTGAAGCAAATTATGTAAAAGTACAGTGGCGTATCTGCCATAGGGACCTGAGATATGGTCACAGAAAGGTGTGAGTCATATAATTAGGGGCTGGTGCACATGAATGCACACGAGGCTGACCCCATACCATCATGTATACATAGGGATAAGAAGATGTGATCAGATATGAAAAGGCCAGGGTGTCTTTTTATTACAGGGTTTTTATTTCCTGTTACCATCCGGTGACAGGAAACCTGATGAGTGAGTGAAAAGAGAAAAGTCTCCATTATAAAGTTTATGCTGTCATCAGATAGCCTGAAGGAGCTTGTGTGTGTGTGCTGATCTATACTGACTTATGATCGTCATACCAAGAATCCCAGGTGACACGTTAACAGCTGGGACATCTGACACTTCATCCGAATAAACTGGTTCTTATCAAAATAAAACAGAATTATATGGGGCATGAAGAAAACAACAGCTCCTCATAACCAATGACTTTCACTAGCAACTATTAAAGTTTTAGTCTGTGAATACACCTACAGGAACTCTATATTAACAATATATTCATAGGACCAAGAGTCCATATTTTTTAGTTAAAGCATTATATGTAAATATATTTCCTCATTTTCAAAGACCTGTCCAAAAGAGATGGCGGGACAGGCAGATTAAATTGTACAAAGAAAAAACATTCCAATTTTAAAGAAAACTTTAACCACTGTCTTATTCATTTTCTTATAGTGAGTTAAAGTGTATTGTGTTGATGTACCATCATCTTCTTTTCACCCCTAGACACTAGAGCCATCATACACCAGCCACTAGAATCAAAATACGGACTGTGTGAGATCTAGGGAGGTAGAGTTAGGTTCCCTGAGAATATATATCATTATCATCATCATTCTTTTTATAGTCAGGGGCCTACATGTGCTTGACCTCACACAGTTGACACAAACACAACTATCTTTCTTGTTAGGTATAACATCTTAACCTCCCCAGCAAAATTACACTTGCTACAGCAACAAAGAATGAATAGTCCAACTGCTTACTCAGGAATCCTATATATAAACATCCCAGCTTTTTCTGTCAGTACGTAACGCTAAGGGATGCAACTTTGGTTGAAAGTTAGACATTAATTGTATTATTTCCCTTATATGTACTCTCCCGAAAATAGTAACACTTACCAAAGAAGAATGCGCAAATGACGGTGTGCACAAAAATATATTTATAGAACGTATGAACCCGTATACACACATTGGGATCTTTGCTGCTGCTACGTAGTTCGTATACTGTGGTGATGTACAGTGGTTTTTAAAAATACTTATGAATAAGTAAAACTGCCGTTAGGTACTAGTGCTTTTGAATTTAATTCCCGTCTTATGACGGGCTTTTACACTACTGTTATATAAAGCGATAATAAGTTGTACAGGAGGCTGGTAGCATTATATAGTAAAACCAACTGATTAAGAAACTACTGCTGCCAGTGCAAGTGAATGATTTGTGCAGGCTTCCTGCAAGGGCACCCGTGTGTTACCGGGGCCCGTAAGGGGAGCAAAGAATAGTAACACTGTACCCTACCATGCAAATCGTAAAAAGCGACTAAGGAGGGTTGGGCATGGGGCTGGTTACCCCATCCCGTACAAACTTCAACAAACATGGACAAGTCAAACATGGACAAGTCAAACATGGACAAGTCAAATACAGAATATAAATCAACTCAGCCCCCAAGGCAGGAGAGGAAAACATGGAAAGAACTCGAGTGGATGACACAGGACAGGAAGACTTGGCATGTGTTTGTTGAAGGCCTATGCTCCTCGGGGAGCTAAAGGGTATTGATTGATTCCTGCAAGGGGACCAGCTGCCGTGGTGGCACAATGCTCTATAAAGGGCATCAAGTACAAATAAAATGATGAGACATAATATTACTCACGTTGTGTACGTTCATGCGTTCGTTGGACCGGGTACTTCACACCTTTAGGTATCGGAGTGGCTGTCAGGTATGGCGTTCGCCTCGAGTTCTTGAGGTACTGGGTTCGATTCCCAGTTGAGTGAACATAATTAATGGACTTTTTTTTCAGAACCAGTGGTCCTAATAATGTCATACTTCCCCCTGGTCTCCTGGGTAGTAAAATCGGATGCCTAGCCTTCTCGGATAAAGGCGAAAAAATATGAGGTCCCGCGTGCAAGTTGCGCACGTTAAAAATCCCACGACAGTTGGAAATCGTAAAGAGTAGGCCATAAGGCCGCTGCCCTGGGAAAATTAAAAAATTAGAAACCTATGCAGCACAAAAATATTTATAGAATGTGTGATTCCTATATACACACATTGGGATTCTCGCCGGTGCTACGGAGTTCGTGCACTGTGCTGAGATCCTCCTTGTGTGATCTAAGGGAGGAGATCGGAGCACTGTTGGAGATGTCCGTGTGCAATGAAGATAGTCCTTAAAACCAAACCAAACCAAACTTCACACAAAACTCCCGGAGTTTGGCTGAGTTCCACTTTGTTCACAAAAAAGTGATTACAAAAAAAAAAAAACATTATGTAAATAACTGAAATATTACAACCTCCTATTTGAATATATAATGGCTGGTGCGTCTATCTCCAGAAGTTATCATTTCTCAAACAAATATGACGGCTGACGAATTCATAAAACGTTATCGATTATTCCAAGTTTAAAGGGAATGCTTAATGAGAATGTGGGCCTTTGTTTCGATATGAAATCTGATACAGCACAAAATTATTGTCGTAAACGTTCTAGTTTTTAATGTCTCGAGTGGTGGTCTCATGCTCTGTAGGAAGCGGAAAGGAAGATGATGACAATGATGCAAGGCCGTAGAAACTGGGGGGAGGGGGTTAAACCCCCCTCCCACACCCCCTAGGGTTTGGGGAAAAACATTTGTGGGAAAATTATACTGTACCAAACATGTTTTGTGCCGAAATGTTTTTATACACTTTATTAAGTCCTGTCTACGGCCCTGCAATGATGTAATTCCCCCCGGGGGGTCTCTCGGGGGAGATACAGGAACAATAGGTTAACTAATACCTCATGCAGTCGTAAGAGGCGACAATATGAGATTGTGCATGGGACTGACAACTTAAACTGCTACAGAAGCCACCATCAGAGGCGGATCTACTATGAAGATAATGAAGCTTGAGCTTAAGGGCCCCCAAGTCCAGCTTTCTCTCTGATACGTTGTTTTTCCTATCCTCTAATTTTTTTTTTGTTAATAAAAGGGGCCCCTCAAAGAGTTCAAGCTTCAGGGGCCCCCAAAATGTAGATCCGCTATTGGTCATCACTGCATGACCACATAAATGCTTGATGCATACTTCCTGCAAGGGGGTCAGATAATGTTGTAGCTCCATGCTCCATGAGGACCTAGAAGAGATTTGATGATTTATGTGTAGATGAGCGTCCCATGGGCAGAGTAGTTAGAACACTTACCTCTCGCGGCAAAGTTATCAGAATCAGATTTTTTTTTTTTTTTTGATCATATATTTCCTAACGCAATAAACGCCCCTCTAGCCTTTTCCAGGAGGAAAAAAAAAAAAAAAAAAGATGATTGACCAACCCAGACTCATGTCCACGTCATCTAGGTCTCGTCATTCGTCTCTATACCAGAGGGCCATCTTCTGTGTTGGATGTCTGCTGAATTGAATTACTTTCTTTAGTAGAGCTGTCAATATTGTTTTATTGAAGTTTCTTTTTTGTGGCTTACAATTCTTACAAGTTCTACAGGATGAGGTAGCTAGCCCCATGTCCAACCCTCCTTAGTCGCATCTTACGATTTGAGTGGTATTTTACAGTGTTACCACTCTTTGTTCAAATTTCAGGCCACGGTAAGACACCATTTTGCTTTATGTGCTCCTCGCCTCAAACATTTCTCACATGTGGAATAATCTACAAAGAAGTTGTTGCGGTTTTTAAAAAAAAAGCAAGCAACAACAATGTTAAACAGCTTGTCAGTGATGTTTAAAAGAAAAAAAAAAACTCAAGGTTTGATCAAACTCAAACTTCCAAGACTGTCGTCTCCATGAGAGGAGCAGGGTGACAGCGTGACCTTCTCTAACACTATTCATAGAGAAACTATGGTGACGAGAGAAACCTGAGACAGACTTAGGAAATATATGGTTATTTTAGAGCGGACGAATAAGTAGCGGAAGAACTTGGTTTTAATCTGATGGTCGGTTGCGTTCAGAGAGAAGCGCAGAACCTCCATCTGGTTTGCTCTTCTTCTGAACGCTCTCCCTCACACATCGTTTTTTTTTTCTCTTCCCACTTCCCATTTAACTTGTCTAGATTTAACGTCATTAATTCTTTCTTTGACGTCAGACGTAAACAGGGCAAAGTGTCAGAAACGGCGACAAAATCCCGAGAGAACAGTCAACAAAGGTCAGGAAACACATTCATTTCACATTACAAGATAAAAATATCGACTTTAATATAAGGTAAACATGGGTTTTGTTCATCTGTGTAGGTGAATGAAGGTTCGTGTGGCATAACGCAGACACTTTTAAGCTTGGATTTTTGTTGTTGTTGTTGTTGTTGTTGTTGTTGTTTGAGTAGGGCTGCTGAGCTTCTAGCTCTTTTGCAACCAATACCAAGTTGAAGACTCCTTGGTATTATCTAGACTGTGTATCGAGGCTTTTACTGTGGCTTTTCTGCCATTCCAAAACGTGTTGAGTTGAAGTCATGAGCTCCATGATCCAGTTTCTCCAGCTTGACTTGCATTTAGAGGATCGTTACATCTGGTTCCAAGCTAGGCAGCGTGTGGTAGACTGTTCATTCCCCGCCATCCAAGGGGGCTCTCCAACCATGCAGATCTAAAAAACTGTACTCTGGTTCTGGGCTCTCCAAAGGAATTGTCACGTCCTGCACAAAGCCACTTCTCAGCCCCCCCTGCTTATCACTGGGTCCAACAGTGAGATCCTTCTGCATTAATTCAACCAGGTCAATAATAAAGAGTTACGTTTGGTGCTCACGTGACTTTTCCAAGTTTAGTGTGCAATGCTGGGTTCTCAACATGTTTCACCACATGGGGGAATCCCTGAAAGTGTTTGGATGATTCCAAGAGTCAATGAGGGTATAATTAGCCTCACAGACAGAGATTCACATCCACCTATACATATGTATACATACTATAGCATTGTGCTTAGCTGGTGGTCATATAAGAATGACTCTAGATACGCCTGCATGCATAAAGCATTGGTAGGTAACCCAGAAACCGTGGGGATCTACTTTAAAAACACTGAGATCTCCAATGGTGTACCTTGATAAAATCGTGTCTTTTTCAGGTTTTCATAGCATTTGGAATTCTGAATAAATACAGTCTATATTTAACTTCTATCTCTGCCACTCGATCTGCCATCTACCATCCCATCATAATAGCAGTTGAAAATTAAAACGAAGTATTTTAAAGTTAACATCTTCAAATAAAAGATCGATTTCTATCTTAAACAGTTCACGAATAGATTGAATTTTGGTAAGCTAACTTGCGGGTTTCCACTGGGAATGCGATGAAAGTACTTTTAAACTTGGAGAAACCGCGCTTTTAATTGAAGGTGGGAGTGTACTAGTCCGAAATTTAACGAAGTTAAAAATGACATTACCTTCTCCGCCATCTAGAGATCGACCAAATGAAGCATTGGGATCTACCACTAGATCAAGACCACCAGTTTACGACACTTGGTGTAGAAAAGTTAACATTATTTTAAAGTTAACATATTATGCACTCCTTTCTAGATCCTAGTTGAGAGGCAGAGCGTTTCGAGTGCTTGCTTAATGAGACAGAGTTACCGGGTTCAAAACCAGGTAGTGTCACGCGCCAGCCTATCCAGCTGTAAATTTATTCTGCTCGTCAGTTAGAGAAGACAAAGGCAGCTAGGAAAGAAACTCTCATAAAGCGGAGGCCTAGTAGGCCTATATCGAAATCTCTAACACTTCACTCCACTACCGCAGCATCCAATATGGAACGACCTTTACTTATCCGGTTCCTAGTCATGTTTTTAACCAGGGTTGTGAAGTCGTCCAACAAATTTTCCCACTCCTGAAATTTTAGAAGTCCGACTCCGACTAGTTTTCTACTAGTCATACGACAAAATTCGGAGTCCAGACATTTTTTACCAACTCCGACTAAACTAAAAACACGACTGACTCCACGACTCCGACTAGTTTTCTACTAGTCATATGACAAAATTCGGAGTCCAGATATTTTTTACCAACTCCGACTAAGCTAAAAACACGACCGACTCCACGACTGCGACTAGTTTTCTACTAGTCATATGACAAAATTCGGAGTCCAGACATTTTTTACCAACTCCGACTAAACTAAAAACACGACCGACTCCACGACTCTGACTTCCAAGCCCTTGTTTTAACCAAGTAGATCTTAATCAAGGGTGCACGACAACTGATGTTTATGTTTGAAAGTACAAGTAACTTAGGCTATGTCAACCAAGGCAGAAAATCAACATTTGCTGAGGGTAGTAAATTGTCAGTACCTGTAAACACACAGACGACACAGGTGAGAGGTAACTAAAGAAAGTTGGCAAGCGTATTACAGCATATTTATTACCTACAGTTCCCTGGGGTGTGTAAGGACATGACAAATACTTAGTAGAAATATTGGACGACCCTGCAATTTATGGTCGAACATCCAATATCCGAACATCATTAAGTCAAGAGCAGTAAAAACAAAAAATCAGCGCCATCAGATCACGTTAACTACAAAATTCTGAATCTTTTGATGCGGACAAGCTTCAAAAATACACTTTGCGAACAATTTCAAGTATGAGAATGGGTAGGGCTAATGGTCGGTCGCTTACGTACAAGAAGTCATTAGATTCATAAAGTCAGCTTAATATCTGGTTTACCAATCCAGTGTACGTGTGCGTTCCTAGGTAGAACACTGGCTAAACAGACAGTTCAACTTATAAATAATTGTGTGTCTGCTTCACTACACATGCAGAATAATTTTTGGTTTCAAAGTATTTCTCTGTGCGATATGGCATCTTCCAGTAGGCCTAAAGCATTAAAAGGAACCGCAATGTTTTGTCAATTGTTAAATACATCTCCAAACGAAAACAGAAATTATCAAGAGACTAGGACAAGGTGAAACTGTGCCTTCACTTGCGAGGATTTAGAATGTCGGGAAAGCGACCGGCTCTGACAGCAAAAGTATTTCAAGGATAAAATTATGAGTTTTGCATCGAAATTTGATATGAAAAATTGGGTCGAAAAACGTAAAACCATGAGAATGCGAAAGATTGAAATTGGAAGAGCTTTGTATATATGGCTTGTGCAAAGAAGAAGGAAAGGGGAACCATCTCTGTTCTCTGTTGTGTGAAAAGGCTTTCAGTTTCAACAAAAAACTTGACGGCCTCCTGACTTTAAGGCTAGCCAGGGATGATAAAACTTTAAATCTCGTCCATGGCATACGAGAATTGGAGATTCAAGGGAATCTTTATCTAGCGAATGCAACTGCCGCTGAAAATTTTAAAACTAAACATTCTTGGCTTTTTTAACAAGAAGAAGCACTTATTCACTCGATGATGTGTATGATGCAGATTCTAAAGCACTGGCTTATACTGGAAATCTTGAGCACTCAAAAATCATTTGTATCTCAGCGCGAAGCATGCTGCCCTGGGTTTAAAAAGTGCACAAGAAGAGTAACAATGATGCTTGTACAGTATATAAAATGAAGTTGTGGAGCACTGTTTCTAAGCAATGCCCGGATTTAAAGCACATCGACTGTGACAAAGATCAGCACACATTGGCTAGAAGCACGTGATAATGATTCTGGTTTTTCAGTTTTTGAATGACGAAGAAATTTTGTCTTTTGTGCAAGAACTTCTAAAGCAAATACATGTAAAACTAACGATGATGAAGACTCCTCAGAAAGTACATGATTGTCCTTGTAGATTATGAAGAAAACCCAAAACGTCGACCAAGTCCTGAAGAGGCCTTTATAGCACTAGAAACAGCGATGGCTTGGTACGAGCAAGAAGATGACAGCTGTCCTACACAGCTTCTGCTGTTGAAGAGAATGCGGGTACTTAGCAGCCAAAAGGAGACTATCCAGTTTGGTGCAAAAGAGGATAATTATTTTAAATAGTGAGGATTGATCGCATAATGTATTAAAACATAAATAAATTAATACAAGCTACATCACTGCAAGTACAAGTATACAGTATCTAATACAGTGGAGTATTTAGAACAAGTTAGCATACCATTTTCCTTGATGGATTTTAAATCAAGTTTAGTACATTACACCAGAAATAATCCGACGATGCTTACGAAAATAGAAAACATTTCTTCGGCTTATGTAACAAACCAACGATTAATACAAGTAGTAAAACATGAAATCACTGCAGTGTACATAAAAAACATAAAATTTTGGTTCTACGACCACAGTGACTTTCTAAAAACAGTGTGGAGTAAAATTATTAGAGTAACAAATAAATGTATAAATTTTTATTGTTTAATCCTTGTTCCCCTAGTGGTTCAATTATAGTTTTAAAATTATGTGTACATGTCAAAAAAAGTCATTGCTTCTTTCTGACAGTTAAATAAATCTAGCATAGGCCTTCAACAAGCTCATGTAGGTCATTCTGAACATTCTTGTTATCCGAACGATGCTCCATGTCCATGGTGTTTCGATAAAATGGAGTTCTAAATAGTAGGTGTCTTATTAGTTTTAAATATTAGTAAGTACGTACCTTCCCCTAGATAGTAATGTCCATGACTCGTACATAGTATTAATGTACAAAGTTTATGGTAGCACCTGAGATGCATCTCCACATACAGAAATCATTAAAGTAGCACACGTAAAACCACTACAGAAATAAGCACTTGGTAGAATCACATATTAGCACTTATACATAAATTAGCACCATTGACTACTACAGGACATCTATAGATGCAGTAAAACTACACTTTCTATATTCATCTTCTTCAGCACAGTAGCCTCGTATACAGTGGTATCTAATGGGTAATGGAGGTCATGTAAAACTCAGTAGTTGTCCACGTCGCAAACAAAAGCAGTAAACTAATATCAATTCTACTAGTTAGCAGTTTAAAGCACATCCATATATAACACTGTAAATCAAACTACCCGTCCAGTAGTAGATCAGTAGAGAAGCGAAAGGATATGTAACAGTATATTAGTAGTCCCAGTAAAATAGTTAGTAGTATTGCTGCAGTAATAATAATATTGACCATCAGTCAGTATAAATAAAGCAGTAACAGTAGTCCAAAAATAATTAGTGGATTAGTGCATTTCTAACTTGTTAAATAAAATCTAAGCAAAGTGGCCTAAGTAGTAACAGAAATAATCCTAGATACTCTTTTTAGCAGCTGTCCATGGTAATAATTAAGCATTCTTCTGTAAAAACCAATAGTCGGTAGCCTCTAATAAGTGTCTAGCAGTCTACTTCATTGTGTGCAGTAATAATAAAATAGTAGTAGTAGTCAGTAGTAATAATAGTAACAGTAGTAGTAGTATTGTAATTAGATAGTAGTTGTACTGTGCAGCTTCAGCAGTAATAATAGTATAGCAGACATAATAGTAGTTAATAATAGTAACATGTAAGTAGTAGTAAATAATAGTAGTAGCAGCTAAAAACAGCAGTAATAATAGTAGTAGTATCCGCCACAGCTGCAGTAGTAAATAGCACTTAGTAACAGTAAGTAAACATAACGTAAATAAAGTAGTAGCAGCTGCAGCAGTAATACAGTAGCAGTCAATAGTAGTAGTAACAGCTGCAGTAGTTAAATAAAGTAGTAACAGTAGTAATAGTAAAGTAGTATAGTAGTATATAAGTAGCAGCTGCAGCAGTAATAATATGTAGTAGCATCTGCAGTACGTAATAATAGTAACAGTAGTAGTAGTAATAATAGTAGTATCAGCTGCAGCAGTAATAATAGTAGCAGCAGCTGCAGTAGTAATAATAGTAACAGTAAGTAGTAGTAATAGTATAGCAGCTAAATTAATATAGTAGCAGCAGCGTAATAATATTAAAATCAAGTAGTAATAATAGTAATGCAGCTGCAGTAGTAATAATAGTAGCAGCTGCAGTAGTAATAATAAAAAGTAATAATAGTAGTAGCAGCTGCAGTAGTAAATAATAGTAACAGTAGTAGTAGTAATAATAGTAACAGTAGTAGTAATAATAGTAGTAGCAGCTGCAGTAGTAATAATAGTAACAGTAGTAGTAGTAATAATAGTAGTAGCAGCTGCAGCAGTAATAATAGTAGTAGCAGCTGCAGTAGTAATAATAGTAACAGTAGTAGTAGTAATAATAGTAACAGTAGTAGTAGTAATAATAGTAGTAGCAGCTGCAGCAGTAATAATAATAACAGGAGCAGTAGTAATAAATAATAGTAGTAGCAGCTGCAGCAGTAATAATAGTAGTAATAATAGCAGCTGCAAGTAGTATAATAGTAGCAGCAGTAGTAATAATAGTAGTAGCAGCTGCAGCAGTAATAATAGTAGTAGCAGCTGCAGTAGTAATAATAGTAACAGTAGTAGTAGTAATAATAGTAGTAGCAGCTGCAGCAGTAATAATAGTAGTAGCAGCTGCAGTAGTAATAATAGTAACAGTAGTAGTAGTAATAATAGTAGTAGCAGCTGCAGCAGTAATAATAGTAGTAGCAGCTGCAGTAGTAATAATAGTAACAGTAGTAGTAGTAATAATAGTAGTAGCAGCTGCAGCAGTAATAATAGTAGTAGCAGCTGCAGTAGTAATAATAGTAACAGTAGTAGTAGTAATAATAGTAGTAGCAGCTGCAGCAGTAATAATAGTAGTAGCAGCTGCAGTAGTAATAATAGTAGTAGCAGCTGCAGTAGTAATAATAGTAGTAGCAGCTGCAGTAGTAATAATAGTAGTAGCAGCTGCAGTAGTAATAATAGTAGTAGCAGCTGCAGCAGTAATAATAGTAGTAGCAGCTGCAGTAGTAATAATAGTAGTAGCAGCTGCAGCAGTAATAATAGTAGTAGCAGCTGCAGCAGTAATAATAGTAGTAGCAGCTGCAGCAGTAATAATAGTAGTAGCAGCTGCAGCAGTAATAATAGTAGTAGCAGCTGCAGCAGTAATAATAGTAGTAGCAGCTGCAGTAGTAATAATAGTAGTAGCAGCTGCAGCAGTAATAATAGTAGTAGCAGCTGCAGTAGTAATAATAGTAGTAGCAGCTGCAGTAGTAATAATAGTAGTAGCAGCTGCAGTAGTAATAATAGTAACAGTAGTAGTAGTAATAATAGTAGTAGCAGCTGCAGTAGTAATAATAGTAACAGTAGTAGTAGTAATAATAGTAGTAGCAGCTGCAGCAGTAATAATAGTAGTAGCAGCTGCAGTAGTAATAATAGTAACAGTAGTAGTAGTAATAATAGTAGTAGCAGCTGCAGTAGTAATAATAGTAACAGTAGTAGTAGTAATAATAGTAGTAGCAGCTGCAGTAGTAATAATAGTAACAGTAGTAGTAGTAATAATAGTAGTAGCAGCTGCAGCAGTAATAATAGTAGTAGCAGCTGCAGCAGTAATAATAGTAGTAGCAGCTGCAGTAGGAAGAAGACAAAGGATGAGAAAGAGAAGAACAAAGAATGCCACACAAGTTAATAATAAATAAAATGACAAAGTTAAAAAAAAAAGTTGCTTAAGTTCGAAAGTGTGTGTACATTTTGGCATGTTTATTTATTGCATGTCTTCAACGAAATGTTTTATCTAACGCTGTGTCCAGAAGTAGAAAAGCCACACATAACTTGGAATATAAAGTTATCGCATGATTTTATATAGGGGGCCTAACACTGTTTTTTTTTTTTTAAATGCCTTAACACTACTGGAAACACAAAATAAGTAGATTTATATGCACGTGAACAGGTCTAAAATAGTCAAAAGTTAAAAATCTTACCGTAATCTCTCGTGTAAATAAAAAAAAACGAAAATAATCTTGCAGATCAGATGTACGTAAAAAGTGTGTATTTAGAACAATTAAAACCGGAAGGATTACTAACCAAAGTTCTCCCAGAATCTAGAACAATAAAAACCAAACAAACTGATTAGGAGTAACCTACTTTTATATCTAGAGTAATAACAAGAAAACATTCTAAGCATTAAGAAGACCTACTCGTATGTTGAATAATCAAAATGATGAAAACAAGAAGTATAAATACTCACTTAGATCAAGAATCACTCTATTAATCCAACACATATCGTTACTTAACAAAGCTATACGGTAACACAAGAGATCTAAACCTCTCGCGGAATCCCAGTATAGTCCAACAGAATAATGACAAGAAAGTCTATAGGACGCTTAGTAGATCCTGGCAGACCAGCCCTGTTTGCTCCATAATGAAACGACTGGCGAAGCACCACTCGGGGAAATGACGGTTTTGCGGGGTGTATCGAAGTGTCAGGGGCCGCATATTTGACAGTTAGCGCTGTCGGGGGGATTATAATTTATAACTTGTTATTCGAAAAGTCCAAAGGGAGGGAATGCTACGCAACAAAAGTTGCGAGTTGTACTGCGAGGTTGAGCTAACATAATAACAGTCCCCTCTGAGGCCAGTGCGAGGGCAGGTTCGGTAACAGGTGACACAAAGCCATGAGGGAAGACTTGAAAGGGAGAGTTATTTTCAGAAAGGGGGTAGGGAGTCACTTTCCAGCTATCTGCTGTGTTTTTATTCTCTATTTTTTTATCCTAGCTCTGAAAAACGATTTGAGTTGTATCTTCTCCCCTGTGCGCTCCCGCACAAGTTGCCGCACCGCATTAAACCACTCGCCTTAACCACCCCCCGCCCGACAAGTCTCGGTACTACTTTCAACAACCTCGCGGAGTTAGGGCATGGCTTACCCGCGTACGTCTCACGTCGACTCGCTTTTCTTCAGAGATCTATCGGTGGAATTTTTAACTAGTCATACCTCAGGCAACCCATCATCCCTGAGATCTCTCCGCCCTCCAACAAGGGGATGGCCTACCTGGTTGAGAGCACCAATCACACTTTCAGGTTCTCCTTCACTGGGGGCTGTTATGTCAGTTGGTGTTTTAAGTGACAGGATTAATGGATCTAGTTTGTTGCGACGCCGTTTTTGAAAACGAAAAAAAAAAAAATAATAATAATTAAGCCGAAGTGGTGTGTTTAATTTTACCACGCGTGGGTGAGTGTAATAAATAAGGAGGGTGTAAAAGAGTGGTCGTGTTTATGACCACTGTCCACTAAGCATTATTTTTGTGGTGCTTAGTTGGCAGGGTGGTTAGTCACGATTCACTCCCGTAGCGAGGTGGTGGTTCCGTTTGGGATGATCCAGGGTTCGATTCCGCGATAAACTTATCACTTCTGCTGCTTTTCTGTTGTCTAGTTTTCTACTTCTGTATTGTTTACGTATTTTCAGTGTGTGAGTTAATGTGTACCTCTACACCTCACGGTAGAAGGGGAACGACTAAGTAAGTAAGTAAGAGTTAATGTCTGCGTGCATGTGGTTATGAAGGCACGACTTTACAGCTGGTCGTCTAGCAGGAAGCCTGCACAAAGTATTTATGTACTTCCTGTAGTTGTCGTTTCTGAAGCAATTTGTATTACATGATGAGGTTGCCAGCCTCAAGCACAACGGGCAGCTGGTAGGACAGAGACGTCCCTAGAGTACTTGGCACCCGAGGCGGATCTTACTTTTGACACCCCCCCCCCCCCCCTTCCACTCCCATATGAAGAAACACATTTGCGAGTATATATCTAACAGTAAGTACTATCTTAATAGTTGCCAATGACACCCCCTTTCTGGCTTTCACCCGGGGCGGAACCCCCCCCCCCCCCCCCCACTTAGTACGCCACTGTGGTAGGATTCTATGTTTTCGACTCTTCAACAGTTCTAGCTCTCAATTCAAAAGGTTGTCTCATAGCAGGTACTGACGTAGAGGAGTTAGGTGTTAGAGGTCTCAGCTTTTATGAGGTGTGGTGACCGGTTCACTTCCTCGATTAGTCTTTCTTGACTCCTACTACTCAGTCGTGGGCTTAGGTGTTTCTCTTCTACCCTGGTGTGTAGAGGTTATCAGAGAGAGCGCCATACGATCCTATCGGCTGTCTTTCTCTTGCCCTGGTTCCAATCCAGTCCTCGGCCCTTCTGGGATTGTCTGATGTTGTCCTCCCAGCGAATTCTGGGTCGTCCTGGAGGTCTGGATCCCTGGCTCTTAGTTTGCCATATTTTTTGTGGTATCCAATCTTCTCTTATGACATGGCCAAACCATCGTAATTGGGATTGTTCTACTTGGGTTTCCAGGGGCTTGGTTTTGAGGCCATGACTTATCTTCTGGCTGCGGACAATGTCTCGACTTGTTACTTTAACCTTCTGACAAAGACTTTACTGGTCACGTGATGACGTCGTCTTACTGACCACGAAAACCAGATGACACGGCCAGCTTCTGTCTCAGAGGGTCACAGAGATAAATCATCGTCTACTTCATTATTGAAGAAGTGGGCTATCGGGGTCCACCTCCCGTGTTATAGAACAGTGGGTATCAACGTGAGCCATATGCCACCCCCCCCCCCCCCCCCCCCCCCCATCCTCCAAAGGCGCCATGTCATCTTTCTAAGGGGCCGCAGTAACATAGTAAAGTACCTTTTTCCAACTAACAACGACTGTGACGGAGTAGGGGGACGGGGTCCACAGAGGTAAATGAGACTAAAAAAAAGGTTGGGAGGGGGGGGGGGAGAGCAAAAAAAGATTGAGAACCCCTGTTATAGAATTGGTGCATCTAATTGATTCTCAAAATTCTGAAGATGATCTCCGTAGTAATGATTCGCATAAATGTGTGACCTCTGAAGTGTGGGCTTCAACCGCCATTCTTGTCTGCTGTCCTAACCACATTGCAAATCAGCATCTTTTATATTTGGAGATGCGCCCTAATATAACCGACTAGGTTGAACGGGACGCGCCTCGCCAAAACAAGGCAAAACTTTATTTATTTATTTTTTTAAACCGCACTCTTTTATATTCTCCGTTCAACAACTGTACGCACGGAAAAGGATTATGCGTTCAACAACTTTCTGATCGCTGGCACATCTGCTTGACTCAAGAGTAATAAATAACGACAGAAATTTGGGACTTTTGAGTAGTACATTAATTAAAAAACATAAAGCTGTTAAAGGTAAACAGCAGGCACTCGGAAGACAAAAAACATGGGTACACTAGATAACAGAAAAGTAGAAGATATAATAGGCTCACGGGTGAATCGAACCAGGGACCATCCAAACGGCGCCATCGTCTCGCTGCCAGAGTAAAACGTGAGAGAACGTACAGCCAATTAAGCACCCCAAAATGTGATCAAGTACCCATTTACAGCTAGGTCAACTGGAGCAGGAAATCCCATTGGCAGAGTGGTCAGGGTTCTTGCCTCTCGCGGCGAAATTACCAGGTTCATATTCTTCTTCTTCTTCCTCGTTCGCCCTGAAAAGGATGTTGGTTGCGTTGTGTCCGTTTACAGCGAAGCTGCGATATTTGCGCCTTTCGACCGACACATCCGACTTCCGCATGGCATTTTTTGGGACCGGGTTTGCCTTCTCTGTTCGATCCATACTCCGTCAGCCAGACTGCAGTGATGCAGCCTGTTTCCAGGACCACCGCTTGGAGGTGGAGTAGGGTCTTGGTCTGCTCTGGTTCGCTGACCCTGGCGCAGGCAGTCAAGCTATGGGTCGCTTACTGCATCCTCACGTTTGTTGCGTCTTGGGTCCCGGGTTCGTATTCGAAACCTAGTATACTAGTAACGTCCAGTTTACCCATACTTTATTGGGTACATGACTCTGCTCTTTTGTGTTGGGAAAGACAAAAGCAGCGAGAAAGGGAAATGGTCATCCCATCTCGTAAGCCTGCACCAAGTATAGAAGGATCTCTAGCACTTCACACCTCTACGGCAGTATTGGTTATAAGACTACCTTGACCTTCTGGACTGAAGTGTGACGGTACCATGTCTTCTTTTTCTTATTCTTCCTCTTCTTCTTCGTTTAACTTGAACGAATTTGAAAGAAAGCGGCGGGCAGCTTCAGACTGTTGGTATCTCCGTAGTTGTGTCCTAGGAATGTCACTCACTGGTGATGGCCATTTGCGCTTCCTCTGTTCCTCATATTTTGGGCACATTTGAAGTAGATGTTCAGTATCATGTTTTCAACCCGGTAACTTTGGCTCGAGAAGCAAGCACTCTAGCCATCCTGCTAATAGGGGCGCAGCTCTCCACTAAGCAGCACACAAACAAAAATAATGTGCAATCTGCGACAGCGAACAGGAATAACAAACAACTAGTCTCTTATTACATCGGCCACAATATAAAGGCCGAACACCATCACGAACCAACAGCTGCTAACTCGGAGCCACCGAAAAGACACGTGCACCATCAAAGCGCGTAGACACTGAAATTAGGTTGGCCATATTCTAACACCATCAGAAGCAGTATTGCCACTATGAAATTTGAAATAAACCTAGATGGTACCTTAAAAAACTCTTAGATACACGTAGATGTTGAATTTTGGGCTACTATATGCGGTTTTGGGCTACTTTGGGCGAAAAACAGAAAGTTGATCTATATGGCATTCTTCAATAAATCAAGGAAAATGACACCTAGACGGGACCAAACAAAAAACAAATACAAAAAACCCAGAACTAGATGAATCCACCTAGGTTGTGGCAACGCAGATCACCAGAACTGCCATGCTATGGACTCCAGAAGGAAAACGAAAGTAGGGCCGACCAAAACCTACCTGACGAAGAGCTGTGGAGGAAGAGATGCAAAGCATGAACCAGAACTGGAGCACCACTTGAAGGACGACTGCCGACCGAGAAACGTTGAGACAGTTTGTTGCTGCCCTACAAGACGCCACCAGGCGTGATGGTCACTGATTGCTTTGTCAGTTAATGACCAAGGACCAAAGACGAAGAAGAAGAATATAAAGACACGCTAGCGGTGAATAATCTGTGGATGTGTGTCGCAAAATTGGTTTCAAGTCATTGCAAACGGGATCAGTTAGATTTATAACCCGTCTACGATCGAACGACCGCTTTCAAAATGGCGGCGTATAAGCGAAACGTGTATCGGACAGAGGGAATCGCCAACAATAAATAAAAACAGAAGGGAATCCGTAGGAAAAGGATTTTACATTTCAGTACAGGGAAGGATGGTGTATAACTGCATATAAGATGGAACGGTAGGAAGTTCTCATTTTCGGAGATATATGCGTATTTCGGCTGCCCACAGTTACGCTAACAGCTGGTAAACCCACTTCTGTTCGAAATATTAAAATCTACAAATAACAGTTTGGGAATTTACATGGATAGGAAGATAGAGTTTTATCAGCTGTATAAAACTAGATAAGATGGAACAATATGGATATTATATATGCTGAGAATGAGAAAGGCAAAATTTCAGTCGACGCACAGATCGGCTGAAATCACGGTTCGGGAAGGATTTTTTCAGGTTAGGTTTAAGCGGTGACGTCGGTACTCTCCGATACGTCCGCGCTATACGTATTTAAAGCGGATCGGTAAACTGAGAGAGATACACAACGCAAGAGGTTGAGACAAGACTGAGGGCAGATAACGCCACGACTCTAAATCCATCTGAAGTGTGAGCGGATCGCCAGAAAATTTCAGTCTAAGTGTCTGGAGTCTGAGGGTAAGCGAATTTACGATAGCTATCCTGTATAATAATTTCTTTTATTTTGTATTACAGGTTCCTTTAGAATTCACAAAATATGCCTGTATAATATTCATTGATATAACGTATTATTATTTTAATATGATTTATTCATGTGCTTAGTGGAAGATGGTTGCTTGTACAAAAACCTATCAAAACTAGCCCCACAGCCAAATAGAAAATATTTATTATATTTAATGCTGTATCTCGTCGATATTAAATGCATTATCGCTTACGAAGATAAAGGCAGTCCCATGACCAGCGATTGTCTTAGGGAAATAAATTGTTAGAAGCTTCAGCATGGAAGATACCGCTTTTACGAGGTTAGGTGACTAGTCCCCTTCCTCGCTGCCTTTGCCTTCCCTAGTTCGAGCGCACAACTTTGTACCCATTTACAGCTGGTAAACTGGAGTGTTCTACAGCCAGTTTCAGTAGAAAGCAACCTGATCACGTGGTCACTCACTTTATTTATTTTATGTATTAATTTTGGGTAGTTGCTAAGATAGCATCAGATTTGAATTTGTACTTGATATGATTTGGAAGGATCAAGTTATAGAATATGAAGGGATGTATAGGAGCGGAATAAACCAGATGATGTTTATTACTGATATGTTAATATTAATTCTATATCATTGAACTGATGTTACTTGCTATGACTGTATAACTTTGACACCTGATGACTGACTTGTCTGACTTATGTGCTAGTCAGTTACACTTAATTGAAATGTTAATATTAATGCTCTATCACTGAAATGATGTCCTTACTTACTATGATTGTATAACGGTGACATCTGATGACTGACTGGTCTGACATCTGTGCTAGTCAACTACAAGTCTAGCCAGATACTAGCCAAGGCTGATATGTTGCAGGTTCCATGAAATAACTCAAACCAGACTGTCCAGTGTCAGAAGCCGGTGCAGTTTACCCGAGGCAATCCCACAAAAGTGCAGGACCCCAAAGAGTGAACTTCAACTGGTCATTGGCATCCCTACTGTTGGGCCTACCAAGTCTGATACCAGCAAAGGACAGTTTCAGCAGTATCAAGTTGGAAAGATAAGTGTCCTGTTTGACACTGACCACCTATACATGTGAAACAGCCAATAGTTGAAAACAATAAGTAACCATACATAAACTCAGTCAACTGATGACAGTTATCCTTAAATTCAAAGGACTAATAACAGTGATTTCAGTAAATTTATTATTTCAGATCTTGAAGTATAAACAGACAATAATAGTAATTGTGTGAATATTTTTATATATATGTGTATACTCTTTTCCAACTAGTAGAAATAGAATATTAGTGTATTTATTAAACTATTTTAACTGTACCTGAGGATTTATTCACTTTTTCCATTTTGTGGGTTCAGTGAATGTACCTTTTACTTATCCCCTAGAATATAAGTAATCATAAGATAGTCACAGGGAGGAGACACCTTAAATCCTGGTACTACTTCTTACCAACTGGGCCAGGGTTTTCACAGTCTGACTATTTTTATGATAACAATACACCAGTGCTTATTTCTAAGACTGGGGTATTACTGGTAAGGTCAGAACTCTTTACTGGCATACTCTTACTCATATAATAATTTTAAATAACCTCCCGCTACAATGTGCATGCGGCAGGTAATCTCATCACGTAAAACAAATTGATACAGGAACAACCGGTACAGGAGCTTGTACTTTGATGCAGGCTTCCTGAGGACCAGCTACATTGTTGGCCCATATTAGAAAGGGAGGTAAAATCTAAACGTATGACCTGACTGGATCAACGTAGAGGATAAAAACGTAGATGATGAAAAAGTAGATATATGTACAGAAAATCTCGCAAGAGAAATTCCAAGAATAGCACATATGCCAAACTCCAATTTGCCACACAACACAATTGTTCTGAAGCAGTGGCGTAAGTACAACGTAACGGGCCTCGGGGTACAAGTGGCGTCCTCCTTATACAGTGGACTCGGGAGCCACGCTGGTGTAATGGTTACCACATTGTGCTGGCGATCAGGTGTTCAAGGTTCAAGCCCGGGCGTAGGCATTTGAAGAAGTGTCATCGACCGGGATTTTGACTGAATAACCTGAACGGCTCCTGAGATAAACCCTCTGTGGATGGGAAGGAGCAAAGCTCCTGACCGGGTTTGAAGGAAAGTCCACAGGCTCGCCAGCCTAGCAATGACATGTCATTGGGCCGAAGGGCTGAAAGCCCAAGTGCCGCAAGTTAAAAAGAAAAAAAAAATACAGTGTGCTCAACAACTATAATCAATTTACGGCATATCTATGTCAATAATACTTTATCATCATCATCACGACACATTATTATTATCATCACACATTATTATCATCATCACACATTATCATCATAACCACACATTATTATCATCATCACACATTATTGTCATCATCACCACACATTATTATCATCATCACACATTATTATCATCATTACACATACATCATCATCATCGAACATTATTATCATCATCACACATTATTATCATCATCACACATTATTATCATCATCATACACTATTATCATCATCATCGTCACACATTATCATCATCATCATCATCATCATCATCATCATCATCATCATCATCATCATCATCATCATCATCATCATCATCATCATCATCATCATCACACATTATCATCATCAAACATTATCATCATCATCACACATTATTATCATCATCACACATTATTATCATCATTATAACACATTATTATCATCATCATCACACATTATCATCATCATCAAACATTATCATCATCACACATCATCATCATCATCATCATCACACATTATCATCATCACACATTATCATCATCATCATCACACATTATCATCATCACCCATTATCATCATCATAATCACACATTATCATCATCATTAAACATTATCATCATCCCACATTATTATCATCATCACACATTATTATCATCATCACACATTATTATCATCATCACACATCATCATCATCATCACACATTACTATCATCATCACACATTATTATCATCATCACACATTATTATCGTCATCACACATTATTATCATCATCACACATTATTATTATCATCACACATTATTATCATCATCACACATTTTTATCATCATAACACATTATTATGATCATCACACATTATTATCATCATCACACATTATTATCATCATCACACATTATTATCATCATCACACATTATTATTATCATCACACATTATTATCATCATCATCACACATTACTATCATCATCACACATTATTATCATCATCACTCACCACTCACCACTCATCACTCATCACTCATCACTCATCATCATCATCATCATCATCATCATCATCATCATCATCATCATCATCATCATCATCATCATCATCATCATCATCATCATCATCATCATCATCACCATCACCATCACACATTATTATCATCATCACACATTATTATCATCATCACACATTATTATCATCATCACGCATTATTATCATCATCACGCATTATTATCATCATCACGCATTATTATCATCATCACACATTATCATCATCATCACACATTATTTTCATCATCATCATCACACATTATTATCATCATTATCATCACACATTATTATCATCATCACACATTATCATCATCATCACACATTATTATCATCATCACACATTATCATCATCATCACACATTATCATCATCACACATTATTATCATCATCACACATTATTATCATCACCACACATTATTATCATCATCACACATTATTATCATCATCACACATTATTATCATCATCACACATTATTATCATCATCACACATTATTATCATCATCATCACACATTATCATCATCATCACACATTATCATCATCATCATCATCAGCACACATTATTATCATCATCATCATCACACATTATTATCATCATCACACATAATCATCATCATCATCATCATGACACACACTATCATCATCACACATTATCATCATCATAACACATTATTATCATCATCACACATTATTATCATCATCACAAATTATTATCATCACCACACATTATCATCATCATCACACATTATCATCATCATCACATTATTATCATCATCACTCATTATTATGATCATCACACATTATTATCATCATCACACATTATTATCATCATCATCAAACATTATTATCATCATCACACATTATCATCATCATCACACATCATCATCATCATCATCATCATCATCATCATCATCATCATCATCATCATCATCATCATCATCATCATCATCATCATCATCATCATCATCATCATCATCATCATCATCATCACACATTATTATCATCATCATCACACATCATCATCATCATCATCATCATCATCATCATCATCATCATCATCATCATCATCATCATCATCATCATCATCATCATCATCATCATCATCACACATTATCATCATCACACATTATCATCATCATCACACATCATTATCATCATCACACATTATTATCATCATCACACATTATCATCATCATCATCATCATCACACATTATTATCATCATCACACATTATTATCATCATCACACATTATTATCATCATTATAACACATTATTATCATCATCATCACACATTATCATCATCATCAAACATTATCATCATCACACATCATCATCATCATCATCATCACACATTATCATCATCACACATTATCATCATCATTATCACACATTATCATCATCACCCATTATCATCATCATCATCACACATTATCATCATCATCAAACATTATCATCATCCCACATTATTATCATCATCACACATTATTATCATCATCACACATTATTATCATCATCACACATCATCATCATCATCACACATTACTATCATCATCACACATTATTATCATCATCACACATTATTATCGTCATCACACATTATTATCATCATCACACATTATTATTATCATCACACATTATTATCATCATCACACATTTTTATCATCATCACACATTATCATCATCATAACACATTATTATGATCATCGAACATTATTATCATCATCACACATTATTATCATCATCACACATTATTATCATCATCACACATTATTATTATCATCACACATTATTATCATCATCATCACACATTACTATCATCATCACACATTATTATCATCATCACTCACCACTCACCACTCATCACTCATCACTCATCACTCATCATCATCATCATCATCATCATCATCATCATCATCATCATCATCATCATCATCATCATCATCATCATCATCATCATCATCATCATCATCATCATCATCATCATCATCACACATTATTATCACCATCACACATTATTATCATCATCACACATTATTATCATCATCACACATTATTATCATCATCACGCATTATTATCATCATCACGCATTATTATCATCAACACGCATTATTATCATCATCACACATTATCATCATCATCACACATTATTTTCATCATCATCATCACACATTATTATCATCATTATCATCACACATTATTATCATCATCACACATTATCATCATCATCACACATTATTATCATCATCACACATTATCATCATCATCACACATTATCATCATCACACATTATTATCATCATCACACATTATTATCATCACCACACATTATTATCATCATCACACATTATTATCATCATCACACATTATTATCATCATCACACATTATTATCATCATCACACATTATCATCATCATCACACATTATTATCATCATCACACATTATCATCATCATCATCATCAGCACACATTATTATCATCATCATCATCACACATTATTATCATCATCACACATAATCATCATCATCATCATCATGACACACACTATCATCATCACACATTATCATCATCATAACACATTATTATCATCATCACACATTATTATCATCATCACAAATTATTATCATCACCACACATTATCATCATCATCACACATTATCATCATCATCACATTATTATCATCATCACTCATTATTATGATCATCACACATTATTATCATCATCACACATTATTATCATCATCATCACACATTATTATCATCATCACACATTATCATCATCATCACACATTATCATCATCATCACACATTATTATCATCATCATCATTAGCACACATCATCATCATCATCATCATCATCATCATCATCATCATCATCATCATCATCATCATCATCATCATCATCATCATCATCATCATCATCATCATCATCATCATCATCATCATCATCATCATCATCATCATCATCATCATCATCATCATCATCATCATCATCATCATCATCATCATCATCATCATCACACATTATCATCATCACACATTATCATCATCATCACACATCATTATCATCATCACACATTATTATCATCATCACACATTATCATCATCATCATCATCATCATCACACATTATTATCATCATCACACATTATTATCATCATCACACATTATTATCATCATCACACATTATTATCATCATCACACATTATTATCATCATCACACATTATTATCATCATCACACATTATTATCATCATCACACATTATTATCATCATCATCATCATCAGCACACATTATTATTATCATCATCATCATCATCATCATCATCATCATCATCATCATCATCATCATCATCACACATTATTATCATCATCGCACATTATCATCATCATCATCATCATCATCACACATTATCGTCATCACACATTATCATCATCATCACACATTATTATCATCATCACACATTATTATCATCATCACACATTATTATCATCATCATTGATCTCCCCAAGAGCCTTTACAAATTTGTGCCAGGTCCACCTATCCTGTGCCATCCGCTCAAAATATCTCCATATCTTCTTTACCGCTTTAATTTCCGTCTCTGGAAACTAGGACAAGCTTTCTTGGGTTCGACTCACGGTATCGACACGCTCCAGTCTACCCAGCTGTAAATGGATCACCAGACTTTGCTCTTGAGTTAGGCAAGGAGGAAGGCAACTGAACCTCCCGATGCTGATCCTAGTACAGTAAAGTCTATAACACTTCACTCCCCTACGGCAATATCTGCCATGGGACTGCCTACCTAAAATAAAAGGCGAGGGACCGTTCCGACTAATAATACTGTACGGCGCCCAGTCGGTAGTTACGCCACTGTTCCGACGTAAAATAAAAACAAAACAAAATAATGGACACTGGAATTAAAACTCAGTATCTTGGTGGACAGACACACTCACAGAAAGGGGGAAAAAAAAATTCCTTGTCAAATATAGAAAAAAAACGAGGACAAGGGAAGAACATCCAATACAGTAAAAAGTGAAACACATTCCCATTATACTACGTGAAACACATTCCCATTATACTACGTGAAACACATTCCCATTATACTACGTGAAACATTCCCATTATACTACGTGAAACATATTCCCATTATACTACGTGAAACATATTCCCATTATACTACGTGAAACACATTCCCATTATACTCATGAAACACATTCCAATTAAACTGCGTGAAACATATTCCCATTATACTACGTGAAACATATTCCCATTATACTACGTGAAACATATTCCCATTATACTACGTGAAACATATTTCCATTATACTACGTGAAACACATTCCCATTATACTACGTGAAACATATTCCCATTATACTACGTGAAACATATTCCCGTTATACTACGTGAAACATATTCCCGTTATACTACGTGAAACACATTCCCATTATACTACGTGAAACATATTCCCATTATACTACGTGAAACACATTCCCATTATGCTACGTGAAATATTCCCATTATACTACGTGAAACACATTCCCATTATACTACGTGAAACACATTCCCATTATACTACGTGAAACACATTCCCATTATACTACGTGAAACATAAGGAACAGTGAAAAAAAATTTCGCCAGTTTTTTGTTCGAAAAAAATACGGAAAAGGCGGGGATTGCACCGTTAAAAGTAATTTGAACACACATTATCTATCTATCTATCTATCTATCTATCTATCTATCTATCTATCTATCTATCTATCTATCTATCTATCTATCTATCTATCTATCTATCTATCTATCTATCTATCTATCTATCTATCTATCTATCTATCTATCTATCTGTCTGTCTGTCTGTCTGTCTGTCTGTCTGTCTGTCTGTCTGTCTGTCTGTCTGTCTGTCTGTCTATCTATCTATCTATCTATCTATCTATCTATCTATATATCTGTCTGTCTGTCTGTCTGTCTGTCTGTCTAGCTAGCTAGCTAGCTAGCTGCTTGCCTGCCGGTCTGTCTGTCTGTCTCTCTGCCTCCCTGTCTGTCTATCTATCTATCTCAGAGTAGGGGAAATAGAGGGAGATGAAACACACATGGAGAAAGGAACTTGAGACAGAATTTCAATGGGTACAGAATAAAAAGAAAGACATTATAAAAGTAATGAACTGACTGAAAGCCTACACTCCCAACACTGGCAGACTTGAAGGGTAATGTATGAACCATACCAACGTCTTTATAACATTCCTTAATTCTTATTTTGTCCAATCCTTATGTTTGAAAATATCTTGTACTCCCAATTATGAAGAATTAAAACCCAATTCTAACATCCAGTCCAGGTATTCTACAATATTTTCTTTGACCATTGTTCAAGCCAGTCATTGCGTATAAGTTTATTATTAAACTCAAGGAGGGGAGGCAGAGGAGGGATCTAGGGGAAGGAGAAAAAAAATCATACAAGTACACACGACTGGTCCCTTAGACTTTTCAGCTGGGCAAACGGAACTCCCCAATCTTTGTGTTTGTTTTCCCAAAATGGCGCTTGTATGTGAGAAGAAGGCGAACTTGGCAGAGATAAGTTTATCCATATTCTACTTAAGACTCTTAATTTACATAAACCAGAACCCACGTCTTTCTGTATCGTTTCTTTTTTAATGGAATATTCTTTGTTTTCGGTAACCGTGAAGGTTGAATAGTTCGTGCAAATATATCCTGGCCCTTATTGTTGTCTTAAAGCTTATCGGCTCATGGATACAAGCGGTAGAAATAGTTACCTTCATTAGTGTTACATTGGCTGTTCAGAATCTGTGGACAACGTTTCGGGTTATCTTGTACATGCAGTAAGCCTATATAGAAAATGCTTATGCATTTCATTCAATCCCTTTAGGGTCCCAATGAGCATAGTCCTTCATCAAACGTATACCAACCCTGATGACGCGAGCCATGAGCTCAAGTTCTGCCCATGCCTTCCTCATCATATTCATTGTTGCCTCCAGTTCTCTTCTCCGTGGGTTTTTCGATTTACCTCTGCTTATCTTAACATGAACAAGGACTGTCAGGTAATGCTTCAACAGGTTTCTTCATTGTGTGCTCTGCTCATCGCCAGCGTCGTCTTCTCATCTATATTATACTGGTTCTTTTCTGGTTCTTGTCATCAGTTCCACAATTTCATGCGTGTATTCTAAGCAAGCACCCATTTATGACAGTCTGTACCTTCAAAGTTGTTGTTCTCCATGTTTCAGAGCCAAACAATAGGACTGACTTGACATTTGAATTGAAGATTCTTTTTTTCTGTGGGGGACTTGACTTTATTTCATTTCCATATATTTCACTACGCAATGAAAGCTCGTGTGGCCGCTGGTAATGATGATGATGATGTATAGTGAGTTCGAATCACTACCCTGACAGTAGGCAGCTTGTATTTGGTATGGTGGTGTTAAACTTCTGCTTTCACTCAATACATGACAATAGTTCTCAACTGACAAAATGATGAATGATGTCACGAGTTGGCGAAGGACTTCACTCAGACAGCAGTAGCAAATAATGGTGAAACTTTATTTAAATAAAGTGGCGAAGGTGAAATGATGAGCCCAACCTTCACCTAAAGTTGGAAGTTTAGTACAACAGCAATTTCAATTCAATTATTTATACAAATGTCTCGCTCTCTCGTTCATTCATGCTGCTTCAGTAGTCTAACTGTCTCTATTTTGTTCTGGTGGTCACGACTTGAAAAACTACTTCTGTCAATATTTTACTGCCCTCTAAAATTCTTTATGTGACAACATTGTCTTTACAAATAGTTCTGATCTTTTTCCTTTTCAACTTGGCTTATCTTAGATGATACCGCCAGGGTTGAAAATTCACCAAGGTCTATTAATTTCTACTTCTCAGGACTAGCTGCTGTCTATCGTTCTTGTCATATACTAAACAGTTTATCACATGTTAGTAAAACTCAACGTACCTGTTTATCTTGAAAATACACATATTATTTTGTACTGACGACGCTGTCTCTTGTCCTCAGAATAACTCACAAAGACTGTTATATAAGATTTTGACATACTGGCGATCGAGCGTCTGAGAGATAGAAACTATTATGTGACCACAGAAGTAAGCCAAACTCATTTGAACTTGATAACTCTCGATTGCGCCAATCACCTATAAAATATTACACACTTGAGTAAGAGCCCATTGCTTAACGCGTTCTCGAATCTACTGCCTATATTTTGTACCACGATTTTCAACGATAACTATTTCCCGCATAACAACTCAGTAAGAAATATAAATTTCCTGTGCATTTACAGACAGTTACCCAGCCGAACGCACTCGAAAAAAAAAAAAAAAAAAAAGAACTCCAAACTTGAGTCAGCACTTTTTCTCAAGGGACGTAAAACACTACTGTTTATGGATTGTCGCCCTTTGATTATAAATCACATGTCATGAATTTTCACCCCTGTTATTTAAAATATAAGTCCGTTAATTTTCCTTATGCAAATGTTTGACACCGGATTTCTGACACTCGAACTCCCTGTTACACTCGTCTTGTCTTCTGTGTTATTATTTTGATATCATTGTCTGTATATTTAACCCTGTACTGAACGTCCGATTGACTGTGTGGTTAGGGGGAGGCAGGGAACTGGTCACCCCACCGCTGAACCTAGTATAGTGAAGTCTCTAACACTTCACCTTCTCTACGGCAGTATCTGCTATGGGACTAACTTAACTTACCGTAATATAACCGATGGCACGGGGCAGGCCTCGCCAAAACGAAGGCAAAACTCCTAATAAAGATAACAAAAATGCTTTTTACGCTTCCGTGAAATGTTGGAATTGCAGCGCCTGAACGTACAGGCCCCTCTTTGCATGGGGTTTGTCAACATTTTGATTTGAGCAATACCAAAAAGATACACAACTAAAAACTTTTTTTTTTCATTTATGAGTTATGTATGCTTCCGTGTATGGCAGGGAAAAGACGTTCAGAGCCAAAGTTACAAAGCAAAATTGTAAACAAAAAAAAAAGTTACAAAGAAAAAGCTGAAGATTACGACTCGACCAGCAAGCCAGTTCAGGAAGTGGTTATTGGTTCGTCTGGTTTGAATTTAGTCAGCCGTGGCAGGTAAATATTTGCTGGCTTTCTCGGGACGGAGCTGAGGATGGCTTGTACATGTTTAGCGGTAGCAGGTCGCGGTAGACTATACCGACTTTTAAGTCCGCTAAAGGACGGCGGTTTCACCTCGCCATATTGCAAGGGACAAAAATTATTGCGCAGCGGTTTTTTTTTGGGGGGGGGGGGGGGGCAGGGAGGGGGGGGGGGGGGGGGGGGGGGGGGGGGGGGGGGGGGGGGGGGGGGGGGGGGCGGGGGGGGGGGGGGAGAACTTCAAATGCTCTCGCGTTTTTCCTTGTTCTTTAATTGTCTAGCTGTGTTGTTTTATTTTGAGCATTGATAATGCATCAGTTTCTGCGTACCAGTCGACCAATTACCAGTGTGAAGGTTAATACTTTGTTTTCTGTATTTATTGTTATTTCAAAGGTTCTTTTGTTCTCACAAATTAATGTTGTTCATGAGAATTATTTTCTATCAAGGTTAATTAATACCAAGATCACTAATGTGGAACTCATGACAATATCACTAATGTGGAAATAACGACACGATCAGCAATGTGGAACTGATGACAAGATCACTAATGTGGAACTGATGACAAGATCACCAACGTGGAACTGATGACAAAATCACTAATGTGGAACTGATGACAAGATAACTAATGTGGAACTGATGACAAGACCACTAATGTGGAACTGATGACAAGATCACTGTGTGGAACTGATGACAAGATAACTAATGTGGAACTGATGACAAGATAACTAATGTGGAACTGATGACAAGACCACTAATGTGGAACTGATGACAAGATCACTGATGTGGAACTGATGACAAGATAACTAATGTGGAACTGATGACAAGATCACTGATGTGGAACTGATGACAAGACCACTAATGTGTGATGACAAGAACTGGACAAGAGCCAGTGGAACAAAAGATGAGAAGAAGACGCTGGGCACTGATTAAGAAAAACTTTTGAGAGCGTTACAGGAGGTCCCTGTCATGAAATCCCCAAGGTAAATGAGGTAGAGGGAAGCCACGGAACACATGCAGAAAAGAACTGGGGAGGGATGAAGAAGACACGAAAAGACCTTGATGGCACGAGACAGGAAGACTTGGCATGCGTTTGTTGAAGGCCTATGCTCCTCGGGGAACTTACGAGTGACGAATAAAGGTTAATTTTGTTCTCACTATAATTTTGTTTCCCCACAGAGTTATTTTACTCACATAGTTCCATGTCTGCCGATTATTCTTTGGTCCGCAGCAAGTTTAGCTATATTGTTTCAACAGTTATTTATTTTGTGCTTTCTTCTCGCCAGCGGTTGTGTAATTTCTAAGTTTTATTTTCTTCTTTTCGTCCTCTTTTCCTCATTGGAACTGTCTGAGATGTTAACTTGAATATATTTGAAGAGATTAGATTGTCAGCCCCAGATTGTTGACTTGATCATATAGCTTGTCCTGACCTGCGACCGGTTACTGCCATAGGCGCTTTCTGTGTTTCTCTTTGTTGGAAGTTAGGAAGTATAATTATAGTTCCCAGAATGAGAGAAGAGAGCTGGTGAACTAGAGGTGGGGATGGCACAGGAAAAATCAGATAGATAACTGCACAGTTCTAGATGGTAGCTGTGAGGAGAGTGTTGTGAAGTGTCACCTCTCCAGACCTATCCTATGCTCCAAGGGTGTCTCTATTAATAGTTGGTGTGAAATGGAACCGTTAATTATTCCTACCGATTTTAAAATATTAAACATTCTTTGAATCCCACACACGAACACAAAATTAGAACTGTAACTGAAATTTAAACAAAATAAATCAACTGCAATTGATGAAATATATCAGTAGATCCTACACTTTAATAATTAAAATAGAAATTTAGTGAAAGTTGCAGATAGGTATTTACAAAAGTCACAAGCTGTAAATTAATAAATTGTCATTATCTCTTAACACCATATCGGCCATTTGGTGACTTTTGAATTTGCTTCTTCGATGAAACAGTACGCATCTCCACCAGTTCTTTCTCTACAGACACTTCTGTCACTGATCAGGTGTAGACTTTCCAAGAGATTTAATTCACCTGGACAGGTAGACACGATGCTACTTCCATGCGATGCAGAGGTAGTCCTTAACCCACACACTGCAGTCTGTTATGCTTGTTACCAGAAGCTCTGTTGCGACTCTCTCTGGGGTAGGAACCTGCAAACATATGCTCTAGACAATGGTATCTGTTGTCTACAACCAAGACGATCCTTCAATGTTGACGAACCACTATTGCTCAGAATACTCATTTTAACAACATAGACATGAGGCAGTGGTGATGTCAGTCAAAGAAGTACGTCATTCTTCTTTCTTCTTCTTCTTTGATCCTTAGCCTGGTGGCGTCTTGTAGGGCAACAACAAACTGATTCCACTTTGCTCGGTTGGTAACTATCCTTCGTACAGTGCCCCAACTCTGGTTCATTCTTTGTATCTCAGCCTCCACAGTCCTCCGCCACGTTGTTTTTGCTCGGCCTCTCTTTCGTTTTCCTTCAGGGGTCCATAGCATAGCTGTTCTTGTGATGGCATCGGGGTCTCTTCTGAGGACATGGCCAACCCAGCTCCAGCGTCTGCCAGCTATGATGATGTGCATGTCCTCTTGTTTGCTCCGAGTAAGCAGATCTTGGTTGGTGATGGTATTCGGCCAAAAGATTCGGATAAATTTTTTAGGCATGTTTTGTGAAAAGAGGACAATTTCGACATTTCCTTCTCTGTAACTCTCCAGCATTCCGCACCACAGAGAAGCACAGAAAGCACACAGCTCTGATATAATCTTAATTTTGTGCTTGTGCTGTACTGCGAGGACTTCCAGATGTTGTTTAGACTAAACAAGGCTGTTCTTGCTTTGTTCATTCTGATGTTGATGTCTTTGCTTGTTCCACCGTCTGGTGTTACTATCCATCCTAGGTATGTGAAGGTGTCTGTCTGTTCCAGTTGCTGATTCCTTACTGATATGGGCTCAGGGTTGCTCACATTGAGCGTCATGACCTCTGTCTTCTTTAGATTGATGTTCAAGCCTACCTGGTGGCTATACTTATTAAGTCTATCCGTTTTTTCCTGGATGTGTTGATGTGAATGTGCTATTAGTGCAATATCATCTGCATATTCCAGATCTTCCAATGTAGAAAATGTTGTCCATCTTATTCCTCTTGGACTGCCCTCTGTTGTCTGGCGCATCACCCAGTCTATGACTGTTAAAAATAGAGTGGTTGATAAGGGGCATCCCTGTCGTACTCCTGTCTTCACCTCAAAGGTTAGGTTGCTCTGCCCAACGCTACACGTAACGTTGGCATAGAGGCTTTTTATGATTGACACTATGCAGCTTGGAATTCCATAAGCCCTCAGTATTTTCCATAAACTGTCACTATGTATACTGTCAAAAACCTTTTCAAAATCAACGAAATTAATGTACAGCTGTCTCTGCCATTCTGAGCACTGCTCTATAATGTTCCTGAGGGTAAATATATGATCTACACATCTTCTGTTTTTTCTAAATCCTGCTTGTTCTTTCCTCAGTTTGGGGTCTACTGCTTTTGAAATTCTCTGTATAATTATCCTGCCTAGTATTTTGCTGGGAACTGAGAGAAGAGTGATTCCTCTCAAATTATTGCAGTCTGCAAGATCTCCCTTCTTGGGCAATTTGACAATTATTCCTTTGATCCACTCAGTTAGTGTTGTCCCTGTTTTCCAGACTTGTGCAAATAGTGGTTCTAATAGTTCTGCTGCTAGCTCAGGGTCTGTCTTAAATAGCTCTGCATTTAAGTTATCATGGCCAGGAGCTTTTCCATTCTTTAACCCTTTGATTGACGTGATGATTTCTTCTTTTCGTGGAATGTCTGTATTAACATCTAGATCGTTTTCAGCCTCAGGAACATTCAATTGTGTCTCTGGTGGTTCCTTGTTCAGAGTTTCTCTGAAATGCTGCACCCATCTTGTTTCTTCTCCCTCTGCTGTCGTGATGAGATTTTCTTGCTCATCTCTTACTAATGTAATATTGTTTGCACCTCGTTTTCCGCTGATGATTTTAGTTATTTTGTATACAGTGCTTTGCTCATTTCTCAGTGCTGCCCCTTCTGTCAGTCTTGCAAGATCGTCTATGAAATTCCTGTTGTTGGCTCGGGTTTGGCGTTTAACTTCCTTGTCCAGCTGACTGTACTGTTCGCTATATAGTTGCTTTAATGTGGGGGACTTCGCTTCTGTTTTCTTTCTTTTCATGTCCTTTCTCATCGTTATGGTGTTTAATGTTTCTGGTGTTATCCAGTCTTGTTTCTTCCTTTCCTGGAATCCCAAGCATGATTTGCTGCTTTCCTTATATATTATTAAAATGGTGTTGAATTTATGGTCTATATCATCAGTCAATGTCTTTTCCTGACTTTTGGCAAATTGATATCGCTTCTTTATATCAGCCGCAAAAGCTTTTCTGGTAAGGGGGTCCTTCAATTTGCTGATGTCAAACCTTTTCTGTGTAGTTACAGTTGGTCCAGCCGTTCTGAGTTTCACTTTCAGTTTTGCTACTACTAAATGGTGATCACTTCCCACATCCGCACCTCTTCTTACCTTCACATCTTGTAGTGCATGTCTCCATCTACCATTAATCATAATGTGGTCTATCTGGTTTCTATCCCGACCATTTGGTGATTCCCATGTTAATTTGTGAATTTCTTTGTGTGGAAAAAGTGTTCCTCTAAAGACCAGGTTGTTAATGCCACAGACACTTATTAATTTATCCCCGTTTTCGTTTGCTGTTCCGCTGCCGCATTTCCCCATTACTCTTTCATTTCATGTATTGTGTGTTCCAACTTTCGCATTGAGGTCTCCCATTACTACGATAAGATCATATCTAGGTGTGTCTTCCATTTCTTTCTACAGTTGTTCATAGAATTCATCCTTGACCTCTTCATCGCTGTCATTCGTTGGTGCGTAGCATTGTATTATTGTAATGTTGGTGACTCTCCCTCTCAATCTTATTCTTATCAGTCTGTTGTTGATGGGTTTCCATTCCAGTAATGTCCTTTCTATTCCTTTCTGTAGAATAATGGCTACACCTTCATTGTGCTGTCCATCCTCTCTTCCAGAGTAAAGTATTGTTTCTCCTGTTGCTGTTTTAACTTTTCCTGCCTCTGTCCATCTGCTCTCGCTTATCCCTAGAATGTGTAATCTATAGTTTCTCATTTTTGCTGTGACCTGTTTTAGTTTAACCGTCTCGTTCATTGTCCTGACATTCCAAAATCCTGCTCTTGTTTCCCGTTTTGCGGTCACGATGTCCATTTTCGTGTCAGTGGCTTCCTTTCGGCTTTCACCACTGACAGTCATACAAGCCTCGGACTCCGGATGTCCGTCCCGCAGCAAAGTTTGTTCATTTGTTGTCGTTTCCGTAACTTTGTGTTTCTTTCAATGGTGACTATGTTGAGAAATAATGTAAATGTGTGGTTCACTTTAGGCTGCAATAAATTTTTATATATGATGGTTTTTTTTATTATTATTTCATACCGGGAATTACTTAAAAAACGCGCCTCGTACGTAGACAAGGGTGTCAGCCCTATGCTAAAACCCCCAACCTGGAGGACCAGGGTGTCTGCTTTCGTCTGACCCGTGCCCGTGCAAACCTGTCCAGCTTATTAGAAACTTCCAGGAGTAAAACTCCCGCTGGCATAGCTCTGGGGGTAATCAGGGTACACAAGCCGCCATACCTCGACAAGGTATTGACACCGGTGATGGCAGAAGTACGTCATACAATTAATAAAATACATTGAAAGATTATGGACATCACTGAAAATTTTTTCTGAATTCCGTTTAATTAATACCCTTTGGTCTTTAGTTATGCCAAAGTGGTTTCCCGTTATACAGTTTAAGAAATTATATCGACCGAAAATGTTCATGAAGGAGGAGAGGAAGAAAACGAGGAAGAAGAACTTTTATGCCCAGAATTTAAAAGCTAAGCCATGAAAAGGACTGTAAGCTCTTATAGCTAGGAGTGAGTAGTCCTCACAAGGACACTAGCTGCGTCAATGCTGTTCAGGATTGTTTGAGGTTATATTCAGCTGGAGACCAACTTCAATTATCAACGTAGTTTTAGGAGTACTAAGATAAGATACAAGCATGTAAATAAAAGTCAGTCATAACATTAATGTTAAATAGTACATCAAGTTACATGACACCAAGATACTTTTGTAACCTAACGATCAATACAAGTTTAACATACCATTCAGACACAATATTACAGATCTGAGCTTTTCACTATGCAAAGAAGACCAGCTTGGCTTTTCTCAGTTATGGGCTTCTGAGGTTATTGTCGCAGTTTTTTGATAGGAGAATTAAGACTTGGGTTGGTCCCTTCTGAATAGATTTGAATAAGTGATAGTCACAGTGATAGATCGTAATAGCAATAGATTTCCACGAGTGAGATGGTAGACTGTGATAGAGGCTGTCTCTGAAATCGAGAAATCTTCTCTCTTTCACCTATCTTCTACGACAGATTTAGAGAAGTCAGACAGTCTAAATACATATATATAGTTCTATCCACTCACGTGCACGCACATACAAGACGACAGTTAGACGTACAGACGTGGGAAACCTATAACAAATGATTAAATAGATATTTGGAACGAGCTAACCAACGCGCTGATTAATTTCAAAAAAGAAATTTTAATTATCCTCTAAAATTTCATCACAACACATAGAAATTACATCAAAGCATATACAAATAGTCATACAGTCAATACAAATGTTACCAAAAAATGATAGACCCACAGTATGATCTTATCCCTCAAGGTATGCCCACAGTCCTGTTAGAAGAAAGTGATAGCCCAAGGAATCAAGGATACATAGGATTAGGTCTAATATTTCCCCCTTTTTAAGGTATGGACAGACTTGATATCTCTGCTCTATTTTAAGGGAAATATGATTAGCAATACTTGTATACAGAAAGTTAAGACAGCAAAATGGGTGCCAAATTACAACAATAAAGAAAACACTCCGTCATGCATTCACTCTATTCAGTCAGCAGTGATCACGTGCATTTGTTCATACTCACAACTTTGATAGCCACTTCTGGAAACACAATGTTTAGGACATTCACATACAGAATCGTCAAAGGCAGTCTTTGACCAAGAAATCCCCAGTTCCAAAAAGACGGGATGAATTCTCTGCTTCAGGGAACGATTCCTTGGGTGTTCTTATTTTTCGGATGTCTGTTTAGGTCACATTAAAATTGTCCAGGCACGAACATTAACAACGAGCACAGTGTCAATAGCTTAGGTTTCTAGAAATGAGGAATGTCAGATCGGTGTCTACTTTTTTCTGATTAGGACTTTATTCGGTCACCACACAACTAGTGAAAACTCCGTCGGAATGTTACTGACGCTAATATGTTACTTGCCACATAGGCTAAAAATGTACTTGAGTTGTTTCTCAGGAATAATTAAATATGGCGCGATAGGCCTGTTACTTTATTTAACCTATAGGGTACTTGTAAAGATTATGCACCAAGGCTTTCAAGGAAAATGTTTTAGTTCTTCACAGATATCACTCATCAGTACTTAACGCTGGCAAAGTTTTGGGTTAACCCCAGTATTCACTGAATAAAGGAAAAACACATATTCAATAATTATACATACTAGGTACTCATTATAACTTACATTTTTAAACTGCAAGCGTACAGCTTGACTTATCATTTAAACTTTCCCGTGAAATAAGTTATATAAAAATCAATCATCGTGAATTATGAATACCTACGTATTCCGTCAACACTCATGAGGCATCTATCATTTATAAGTTAGTTTAGAACAATTATTCTCGTCTGATTATTTAGCAGTAAAATTAAATTCCTTAATAGCCGACTGAGTTTAAGCTAGAAATTAAAATTTCTGTTTTCCACTGTAACTCGTCACTATAAAATAATACAGACTATATAAATTAAGCACTCTGCACCAAATCTAACTAGTGAAATATGAAATAAGCGATTATCACTTTAAACACTTCACAAAATATTAGATACTTAATATAATATATTTACCTCAACACAGAACTACAGGTAATCGCACACTTTAGAATTATACGCTGATATATTTATTAGAAGTCTAGAGCTCGGCAAATTTCCGAACAAACTAGGAGCTTCGCTATACAGCTTATTCTATTCACGAACAACCTGTCTACTGTGAATTAGGAGAATGAATGAAAATCTAGTTTCAAACTCCGGTTAATATCTTAAACCAGGACAAAGGGGTCCCAACTTATTTCGCACAACGAAATAATCTCCCCTTCTCATTAACACCTACGTACCTTAGACGCAATGCCGTAACTGCTAGCAGTGCGTCTTTGACACCTACGTCAAGAAAATGGCGCTTTTGAGCGAATGCGTGAGTGTCATAGAAAAACCCAGACTATATGTCTCATTCCAGCACGCTGCATGAGTGTCATATCACACTTCACTCCGAGCGACTAGCCTGAAGAAACCCTGTGTCCGGTGAAAATGTAGACGGTACGTCCCCTTAGGTGGCAGTTACCACACTTCAGCAAGCAGCTTAGTCGTAAAACTATTTGTCAGATGGAAATCTCCAGACAAATGTCTGCTCTGAGCGAGCCTGTCTGGCGCGATTCGCACCTTCCCCGAGCAACTCAGCCAAGAAAACTCGCGTGACAGGTGCAAATGTAGACAATTTGTCTGCTCGTCATGTCTGATGGACTGAAATCCCACCTAAAATTATCTCGTGCAAGGGACTGACGCGTTAGGTAATCTACTGCGTTCCTAAATGAGAAAACGAAACGGTAAAGTGAGAATGGGAAATAAAATATTTCTCGCAAACGAACGAATGCGAAAAATACAGGAAAAAGGTAAAGAGTGATAATAAATAGAGGACACGGGTGGAAGAAAGCGAGAATATATAGAAAATTTAATGATCATAAATCTCTCTGTGACAGTTATGTGGCTTCTACAATTGTAGGTCAGTTCCTCGTACGTCTTCTCAGCAATGAAATCTTGAAGTGAAATTTGAAGAGTCCATAATTTTTTTTTCTGTTTTGCGTCAATTATCTTGTTCCCTGTTAAACCATTCGGTTATATTTGGGGTATATTGAGTGTTGACCTCTTCGGCGCTAGCCCGTTGCTAGTCCTGAAAAGGACCGATGGCTAACTGTCTGGATCCTCTCGTTGTATGTCTGTATTATGGTGGCGTGTTCAATAATGTATTTCCTGTCCTGCTTCGCTAGTTCGTTGGCAGCCTTGAGAAGAGCTAGTCCTAAGGTCTACTAGCTGGCTTGTGGAGTTTTGTGTGTTTTTGACCGTCTCATTTCTGTTGTTTGTGTCATCTTTTTTTTGTTGTAGCTGGTATATCACTTTCTCTAGGATTACAAGGGTGCAGCTGTTCTAGTGTTTCAGAGATGTATTTTTCTTTAGGTTGATCGGCCTTGTTGTTTTCTGATGCGTTTTCGCCGCAATTTCCTGGATGGTTTCTATTCTTTTGAGGACTGCTTCGTTTTCCTCCTTCAGTACTGCTAGCTTCTTGATATTGGATTCTATTTGTAGCTGAATTATTTTCATGTCGTTCGTCATGCTTCTGACACTCTGTAGATCTTCCATCGTCTGGTCAGTTTGGGCGTTGATGGTTTGTCTGCTCCTACTTTTGACTTGGAGTTTTTGATTTCTTTCTTTCACATCTGCGGTCAGTTGTAGCAGTTGACGTCTTGTCTTTGGATCCTGTATGGCAGTTGCATCTGAGGTCACTCTGTGTCTTGCTTCTCTGAAACATTAGACAACCTCGGTCCCTTGCCCCGCGGTTTCCACGACAGTTTGCGCAGGTTCTGTTTGTGTTTAGGGCTTTATAGTTCTGATCCTCTTTCGCCCTGAGACACTCACTATATAGGTGACTTCCCGTACAATACCGGGATAATGTCTCTTCCCGGCATGTCTTCTTGATGGGGGAAAATTGCTGGCAGTTTGAGCACTGCTTCAATACTAGCTATAAGTGCTTACAGTCCTTTTCATGGCTTAGCTTTTAAATTCTGGGCAAAAAAGTTCTTCTTCCTCGTTTTCTTCCTCTCCTCCTTCATTAACATTTTCGGTCGATATAATTTCTTAAACTGTATAACGGGAAACCACTTTGGCATAACTAAAGCACTGTATGGTTTAAATATTTTAGCCTTGTTGTTCAGGGTTAGTAGCTGGTCTTGTCCCTACGGGCCGAAGAGACAGTCGAACAGACGGGATAGTCAGGACAGCCTCACGGGCACAGACACAAACCACCGACTCGCTACTTGAGCTAGGAAGGCCCGTTGCCGGGAACACTGACATTCCAGTAGTAGATGCTGGGAAGCATTTTTATTAGTGCCACAGTTGGAGTAATCTGCAGTTCCTATCTTTATTTACGTTACTGAAACGATAGTATCTCTTAAGATCGCTGAATGGTAGAGTGGTTGCTTCTCAAGGCAACGCTACTGGCCTCAAAAACAGTTAGCGTCACGCTCAAGTCAACCCAGCTGTAAATGGGGACTGCTTCTTGAGTTAAGGAAGGCAAAAGCACAGAGGAAGGAAATCAATCGTCCCACCATATAAGGTGAAGATCTAGTATAGCGAAAACTTACCGTTTACGTATCTCGGTGTGTTGTAGCTTGTCCGGAGTCTGAAGACTTTTACTTGTTCTCTTCTGCTGAACTTTTGATGGGCATAGTTTGTATAGTGACGTATTCTTTCTGCTGAACTTTTGATGGGTATAGTTTGTATAGTGACGTATTCTTTCTGCTTGTCGTGTAGTTCCTGTGAGTTTTCCCTCATTTATTATCATCATCGTCGGCCTTCAACAAACTCATGCCAAATCCTCATGTCATATCCTCATGTCATATCCTCATGTCATATCCTCATGTCATATCCTCATGCCATATCCTCATGTCATATCCTCATGTCATATCCTCATGCCATATCCTCATGCCAAATCCTCATGTCATATCCTCATGTCATATCCTCATGTCATATCCACATGTCATATCTTCATGTCATATCTTCATGTCATATCCTCATGCCATATCCTCATGTCATATCCTCATGTCATATCCTCATGTGATATCCACATGTCATATCCTCATGTCATATCCTCATGTCCCTATAATTAACTCAATGTCTTTCCATGTCTTCCGCGTCCATTTCATTTCTGTGTCAACTCCTCTTCACCTTGTGTTTTCGGCCCCTCCTCTTTTTCTCGTAGGGCTTCAAGAACAATGACTGCCTTCTAAGGCTGTCAACATGTGCCCTCAATGTATGTGCGGTGCCCACTAGTTATAATGTTAATTCTTTTACTGGAGTTATTTGGTTAATGAGTTTTTCCTCTCATCCATTATTTTTTTCAATGCATTAATTTGTTCTGGACATTTAGTTACCCAGATTTCTTTTGCATTTTCATGTAAATTCAGCCCGATGTGGCGAAGAATAACAAATTTAACATTTCCCGATTACCAACCTGTGACAGACGAATTCAGCTGACCCTGAAGTGTTGGATGATATGGTACGACCCTTTGTAACGACCCCTTCGGATAACATCAGTGCCCCAGAGTATTGTAGTATCTTTTCGTCAAACGGGTTTTTTTTCTTCCCCACCTGGACTCATTAGCTATGCACAACAGAAACGTGGACTCATTAGCATGCAACCTTTCCACGCAGATTGTCAACACGTTTGCTGATTAATATGTGGACAGTTTACCTACCGTACATTCTGGTCATCGCATTGATTTAAGGAGAGGTTAAATCATGCCCACGGATATCTCTTGAGTAATCATATGCAGTTATTTTCATTAACTTGGCCCAGTGGGAGCGTTGCCAGAATCAAACGAAAGTAGCGGCACACGATCAAACAGGCACTGAGGGATCTCGGGAAAGACTAGCGGCATGCTATCAAAGGCAGTAGTGGTCCATGAAACGAACGACGCAAGTTTCTTGTAGACATTTCGCATCTCTGTGTCAACCAGAACACTGCTCGAAAGACGGAGCGAACGGGAAAGCCGAAGCGGACGCAGCGAACGGAGATACTGAAAACCAGGGGTGGCATCTCTCTTTAGTCTGGCGGTCAGAACCCCGAAAGTCTCCTGAGATCTAAAAAGGTGTCAAATTATAACATGTCCCCCAAATATTGCATTCCAGTTAGATATATACAGACCACGAAGAAAGCCATTTTATCATTCGATTGCCAGAGATTTAAGATTCACTAGCTATAGTAGAATTTTGCTAGATTTCCATCTGAATTAGTGGCTACATTGGAGTGATTTCTTTTTCTGTGCACGGTATAATATATTTGTTAAAGTGATCAGTGGTCTAGTGCTTTCATTTTATTTCACTGGATTTTGTGTTTATTTAAATCTATTAAATTAATCTCATCTCAAAAGTTCCAGTGGTAAATTTAATGATATATCTATTATAATATTTCAAAAAATAATAGATGCTTAAATGCTAAAGTAACTTTTAAAGTCACGAAGGAAGTTATAATTAATAAATTTAGTTAAGTCCTATATATATAGATGTGTGTTTTAACTATTAGACTCGCGAAGTGTTTTCTTAAATACATAATTAAATACGCGAGTGTATATAAATAGTCTTAACGGTAAATTTTTCGCGCGTTAGAATATTATTTGATTTTTGCGGTATGATTATGTTGTCATGGTTTTTCTATCTTTTTCTATAGAATGATCAAATAACCTTTGCGATCCCAGCAAGAAATCATACAGAGTCTTCCAGACTCGGTTCTTAAACTTCCAGATATATTGATGAAACATTTTAAATATAATCTTGTGGCGGTCCGATGCGGCCTAGCTATCATAATTACATGAAAGAAAGCCCACCCAAGAACATTTAAATAAATCATCAAATTAAATTACAATCTGTAAGATAAACTGGAAGAAGAACAGTTGCCAGTAGCGATATTTTATTCACTGCTCTACTGTGAGAGAGTACATATTTACCTAAACTGTGACTGGGCCTAGTTTTTCCTCACTGGATTTAAAAAACTTACCGGTCAGTTGCTATCATCGCGCTTTGAAGGAATTTTACCACCAGCGGCGAAATTAAAGAGACCACTCCATTCTCACCCCTGTATCGAACTGTGACAGTGCCATCCCATAGACTCCTTTTATATAATAAAACACATGTACTCTTAGGCTTAACGTCCGGCGATAAGTGGGAATATTTGCTATCAGCCAACCTCGCTAAATCTGGGGACATCGAAGTACCAGACATTTTCATATGTCAAGAGTGTAATTGCTGTTTATATAATTCTATGGAGTGCCTGATGCTGCAATCGGTAAGTGTGTGTGAGCATATGAGTGTGGGCCCTCACGAGCGTGCATGAATGACAGGAGATTTAATTTTTTTTTTGTAAAAACCATTTGTTAACTTGCCTACCGGGTAATACATTTTCTGTATACCCTGCGTTGTTCCTTTAAGTGGGATATCTTGTTAACGCTGTTTACCCCCCCCCCCCCCCTTTCATTTGCTTAGTAAAGGGAAAAACAATTGGGAATAACTGGATTTTTTCTACCACCCATACATAATATTGTAACCCCTCTTTCAGAGTAATTAAATTCACTGTTGGGTTACCTTACCTATGTTTCTGATAACTATCTATCTCTGGACTGGGTTTATCTTTGTCTAATACAAGCGGGAAGGGCTTAGTCGATACCAATCTTCTTCCTCCCCCCCCCCCCCCCCACACCTTGTTATTTGTATTTTCTGTACTTATGATATTTTTTCCTGTAACACATGATACTTGTGATTGATTTTAATGTTAATAAACAGCATAAACTTATTTAGTACTGTGTTGGAATACCAAAGCCTAAATTTCCCATATCTGTTTAATATACAGTAGAACTCCATTTATCCGAACCCCATGGGACCGAGCATCGTTCGGATAATCAAATGTTCGGATAATTGGATTACATGATGTATCGAGTACATGTACACATATTTCTAAAAATAATTAACAATCACAAGGAAAATACACTATAAAACATATTTACTTGTACTGTAATAATAATACCCACACTGTATTAGATCACTGTATCACCAAAATCTTTCATTACACTGCAGTGCATGTACTACTTGTATTAATTATTTTTGTTAAGAAAGAGAAATGTTTTCAAAATAACATTACAAACAATTCAAAACCAGGCGCAACTTACGTATATATGTACTTGCACAGATGTAGCCCACTATTTAAAATAATGAGGAATCCTCTTTTGCGCCAAACTGGATAGTCTGCTTTTGGCTGCTAAGTCCCGCATTCTCTTCAACAGCAGAAGCTGTGTAGGACAGCTGTCATCTTCTTGCTCGTACCAAGCCATCGCTGTTTCTAGTGCTATAAAGGCCTCTTCAGGACTTGGTCGACGTTTTGGGTTTTCTTCATAATCTACAAGTACATCATGTACTTCTGAGGAGTCTTCATCATCGGTCACTACATGTATTTGGTTTTCTTCTTGCACAAAAGACAAAATTTCTTCGTCATTCAAAAACTGAAAACCAGAATCATTATCATCTTCTAGCCACATGTGTGCATCATCTTTGTCACAGTCCGAAAATCCGGGCATTGCTTGAAACAGTTCCACAACCTCATTTATACAATCATCATTTGTGTCCACTGCAGTAGTTTCATTTCCTCCTTTTTTCCCAAGCAATCTATTCCAAGCCTTGTTGAGATTATCTTGTGACAGGGTGGTCCAAGCATCAGCTTACATATAGCAGCAGTCTTTGAGATTAAGCTTTTTTTTGAAAACGCCACCACACTTTCTTCATCTTCAGCCAACAATAAACGACGCAGGACTTCCTTCTTGTACATCTTTTTAAGCTTTGCTATAACACCCTGATCCATTGGTTGAATCAGTGCTGTTACATTGGGAAGCAGAAAAATTACTTTAAAATTTGCATCAACTGCATTCAATGTATCCGTCTCTGGATGAGATGGTGCATTGTCCAGTAGAAGAATTACTTTTCCAGTTTTCATTTCTTGTTCTTTCAACCTCTTCACATTTGGGATGAACTGATTTGTATACCAATCAAGAAATATTTCACTATTCATCCAAGCACTCTTCTGTGCTTTGTAGCACAATGGGAGACATGTCACATTCTTTAAACAACGTGTTTTTTTTTGGCTTTGCCGATCATTAGCACCGGTAAACGATGACTTCCACTGGCATTCGCGGCTACCAAAATTGTTACTCTCTCTTTGCACTTTTTAAACCCAGGGGCAGCTGCTTCGCGCTGAGATGCAAGTGATTTTTGAGGCAATGATTTCCAGTATAAGCCAGTCTCATCGGCATTATACACATCATCGAGTAAATAACCTTCTTCTTCCAAAAAAGCCAAGAATGTTTCTTTAAAATTTTCAGCGGCGGTTGCATCGCTAGATGAAGATTCCCCTTGAATCTCCAATTCTCGTATGCCATGACGAGATTTAAAGTTTCTTAACCATCCCTGGCTAGCCTTAAAGTCAGGAGGACCGTCAAGTTGACTGTTGAACTGAAGTGCCTTTTCACACAATAGAGAGCCAGAGATAGGTTCCCCTTTGCTTCTTCTTTGCACAAACCATATATACAAAGCCTCTTCCAATTTCAAATCTTTCGCATTTCTCATGGTTTTATGTTTCTTCGACCCATTTTCACTATCCAATTTCGATGCAAAACTCATAATTTTATCCTTGTTACTTTTGATGTCAGAGACGGTAGCTTTCTCAACATTGAAAATCCTCGCAAATGAAGACACAGTTTCACCTTTTCCTAGTCTCTTGATAATTTCTGTTTTCGTTTCAATTGACAAAACATTGCGGTTCCTTTTATATGCTTTAGGCCTACTGGAAGATGCCAGGTCGCACAGAGAAATACGTGTACACCAAAATTATTCTGCTGTAGTAGCAGACACAATTATTTTAAGTTGAACTGTCTGTTTAGAAGTGTTCTGCCTAGAACTCACACGTACACTGGATTGGTAAACCAGATATTAACGGACTTTATGATCTAACTGACTTCATGTACGTAAGCGACCGTCCATTAGCCCATCTCATTGTCTACAAATTGTTCGCACACATTTGAAGCTTGCCGCATCAAAAGATTCAGAACTGTAGTCTAACGTGACTGGTGGAGACTGATTTTTTTTTTTCCTGGAAAAAGTGTTCGGATAATTGGATGTTCGGATAATTGGGGTTCGGATAAATGGAGTTCTACTGTAGTTTGTATTCACGTGCGTCTGTGTGTTTGAAGCACCAAATCGGTGTGAGCGCAGGTGTGTGTCTGGAAACTGGCAAATAATTGTTTGACCAGGAGAGTTTAAGGAGAAGATTGAGAGGAACGATTGTCGTAAATAAGTCTGTCCTTACTCTCCCCAGCACTCTGTAAAGCAACTATTTACTTTCTAACCCTTATTATCACTGAGCTTTCACCATCATTCTCCACTCTAAACAGGACCACTATTTCTAAGACTCTTTCTCTCAAAATAAATTTACGACACAACCATTGGGTTGTGGCGAGGATTTATCCAGAAAAGATTTATCTACCTGACATTCTATTTAACAATCGAATATTTCAAGCTACTGTACACATTGACATTTGATCTCGAAGTTGTGTTTCATACCTGGACTAATTGCTGTGACATGAACAGAGTCAATAATAAAAATAAGTAACAAAGTAAGCGTTCACCAAATAATAGGATTAATCAGTCATTTGAGGAACTGGGGCTTACTTTGCCAAAAGAACCGACACTGAATCTGTTACCTGGAGAATGGAGATATATTCAAGCTGTTGTCAACACTTATTTGGTAAGCGAGAATGAAAATGTGATCACATGTTTGTCAGAGCGAGAGAAAGCAGGGATGAATAATTCTTAAATTGTATAACTAATGTACTCACTTTGTGTTTTTTTCTCCTTCTTATGTTTGCGCATACTGTTCATTTCAGAATAGATTAACCAGAAACTCTGTTCTTTACAGTATAGTCAAATTCTATACGATAGTGCTAATCTTTTGACCTTTTGGGGGTTAATACCTTCTTCTAACGGGATCTTGTCTCAACAGAGGGAATTACACTTACGGGTCTATTTCTTTTATTATTTCTGTAGCATATGATTTTTTTATTTTTCTATCTTGATATTGAATGTTGTACGGTTCTTTATGATAAATAAACTGAACATAAAACTTAATTACCTGTGTGTTGGTCAGCTCGTCCCAATATCCCTACTCCAGTAATATAGTTTCACGTATGTGCGTCTAATTGTCGTCACTTATCTGTGTGTGTGTGTGTGTAAGTGAGTGGTTGATATATACTGAAGCACATTAAAAACGTACCACTATTATATATACTGATGCCGAGAAGCTGGCAAAAAAAAGTGTGGAAATGGATTTTCCCCGTGTGTGCCAGGAGGTAGAGAGCGAATGGCTGCTGGAATGGAAAGTGCAAGATTCAACCCACGGGTGTGTGTACAGACTACATGAAAACGATGAAAGTTACACGTGCAACACGATTCCCAACAGCTATGACCCTGAAAATGTGTACGCGTTGTGGCAGTATACTCGGTATAAAAAGGCCGTTGAGACAAAATACCCAGTACATGTGCTTAAAATGCCACGACTATCTGAAAACGACCGCCAACGAGCCATTGGTATGTTGGAGACCGGAATGAGCTCGCGGGCCATTGCCAGAAGGATGAATTGCCACCACAGTACTATTGTACGTCTCAATGAACGTTACGGAACCACTGGCAGTGCCCGGGATAGACTTCGGAGTGGCCAACCACGAGTTACTACCCCTGCGCAAGATCGTCATATTGTGCTGAGTCACCTAAGGCATCGTACTCTCCCGGCAAGCAAACAGCAAGAGCAATAGTGGGTAGACATGGGCAAGTCTCTCGAATGACAGTCATACGACGACTCAGAGATACAGGCCTTACTGCAAGACGACCTTATGTTGGGCCAAACTTGACTCACAGACATCGTTAGCAGCGCCTGCAATGGGTAGAGCAACATATCAGATGGACTAGACTGCAGTGGAATGCTGTCCTATTCACAGACGAGAACAGATTCAACATATCCTTTGCAGATGGACGTATGCGGATTTAGCGACGGTGTGAAGAGCGCTTTGCAGATTGCTGTGTCAACCGATTTCGAGGTGGCAGTATTCACATTTGGGGAGGATTCAGTTTTCACCATCGCTTGCCTCTTCACGTCTTCCGTGGAAATGTTAATGCTGTGACATATCGAGATGAGGTTCTGGATGCACTGGTTGCTCCTGCGTTCACAATTTATCCAGACTTGTAGCTTCTCCAGCAGGATAACGCACGTGCGTTTTTTTGTATTTTTGGTTTTCTCCCTTGCCTGCACAGAATGCAATGAATTTCATAACAATCAAATGTACAAATTAATGACCAGCATGGATTAATAGGAAAATGAATAAAGATTCCAAATATGTAAACTTGTACACACTTATATTTACATTTCACACTCTGTTCCTGGATTATACAGGTGGTGCGTTTTTAATGTGCTTCAGTATATATATATATATATATATATATAATATATATATATATATATATATATATATATATATAATATATATATATATATATATATGTATATATGTATATATGTATATATGTATATATGTATATATATGTATATATGTATATATATATATATATACATATATACATATATATATATACATATATACATATATACATATACATATATACATATATATATATATACATATATATATACATATATATATACATATATATACCTATATACGTATTTCTACATATATATATATACATATATATACATATATATACATATATATACATATATATACATATATATGTATATATATGTATATATATATATATATATATATATATATATATATATATATATATATATATATATATATATATATATATATATATATATATATATATATATATATATATACAGAAAGGAAACTGTCTGATAAACAAACTTCAGTCGTACGATAGGCTGGACTAGAGTGTCTTCTAAATCCAGGGACAGACTCTACATTTCCACCATTTCACTTGTGAAATCTATTTCTTTACCTTATCTCTCACTGAGTTACCACCTTTTCCAGTTCTATTCAGACGGGACCTATCTATCTTAAATACCTATCTAAAATCTACGACAATCTTGTAGTGGTGTTTCTTTAAGTTCAACCTTGTTATGCTTGAGGGTACAGTAGGCTTTATTCTTTTTTTTTTTTTTGTCCTCTTCAGAAACACACAGGAACTTCTTAACGCACACCCTATACTCGGACTGACTTGACATTTGAATGAAAGATTCTGATTTTTTAGTTAGCATGATTTTGTTTGATTTTCATATATATACCAAATGCAACTAATATTTCGAACAGGGAGTTTTGGTTTTTTTTAAAAAGGGACAAGAACATGTCATTATCAGACTACATTCTTAAGTTTGATCCCAGGTCACGAGAAAGAGGCTGGTAGGACCGCCCAAGAAGGAGACCCAACAGAGATGACATGAACCGTTTATAGAGTAGTAAACATTGACATGTTTGCGTATTTCTGTCTACGTGTGTGGGCAAGGGCGGCTAGTGAATTTGTGTAGTTGCTGGGCAGATCTCCGAAGAAACCACTGAAAACCTTTAGATACCCGGACACAATGTTTAACAAAAGGAATACACTGAATGAAGAAATGAAAATCAGTATAAAGAATGGTAAAAGCGCTTTATCGCGCGAGAGGTTGTGATACTGACTAATTGTCAAATGAAATAATGTTGGTTAAACAATTTTGCAGACCACCACTACTATAAGAACATGGGAAGTTCTTTTATGCAGGCTTCCTGCAAGTAGACGATGCTGCGTTGATCTCATGATCCTTAAGGAGCCTCACAGAAAAAAAGGAAGATTGTATGGATCAGAAACTAGAACCACAGCTAGTCACGATACATCACACCATGTGAAGTTACATCGCTACTATTCAAGATACAAGTAGCCAAAATACAAAACAAGTAGTCAAGATACAACACCACTAATCAAGATACAGCACAAGTAGTCAAGATACAACACAATTAGTCAAGATACAGCACAAGTAGTCAAGATACATCACAAGTAGTCAAGATACAAAACAAGTAGTTAAGAGACAGCACAAATAGTCAAGATACAGCACAAATAGTTATGATACAGCCAACTTTACAAAGATATTGAAAAGGCTTGCTGGCACTACATGGGGATCAGACAAGGAAACTCTGAGACGCTTGTACGAGTACCTTGACTATGTCCGTTCTGTGATAGAATATAACAACTCACTGCTTACAACCTGCTCCAAGACTAACCTAGAGTCTCTCGACAGAGAGCAAAGCAATGACCTTCGACTAATTAGTGGAGCTATGAGATCAACTCCACCTGCTGCATGTGAAGTACATACAAATGTGGAACCTCTTTGGCTGCGGAGAGATGAAGCTGCTTTAGAAGTTTATGAAAGATGAAGAGAATGAACCGAAACCACCGCAATAGATAACTTGTAGAAAACTGGAAACACAAGCAAAGAATAAAACACAAGTCAGTCTTACATGAAATTCAAGATAGTATCTATCTTCCCGGAAAGAAGACAAGATATACAGAAAGTAGTAAAGAATTTACCACCACATACCCGCTTAAAAACAACAGAAGTACAAATAAAATTAGTAGATGGAACAAGAAAACACCACAACACAGTTGTCGTGAAACGAGTGTGTAAACCCACTACTTAGTTAAATCATTATGTCGGGATACAAATTTGCACCAGCCAATCAACGCACAGTTGCTGAAGTTACGCCAGGAAAAAAACGTAAGCCCTGTTTTTTGGATGTCGGTTGCGGCCATCTCGTCACCCAATATGGCGGAAAAACTGAATAACATTAGCCATAAGCCCTGTTTTTCTGGGACTCGTTTCGGTCAAGGACGGTACGAGGCATGGTACAAAACTGCAGACAACCAATCAGCTTGCCCCGCCAGGAATCAGCCAAACGCTTTTTTTAAGCAGTAGAAGTTACTTCACCTGCCTATATAATCGGGCGAGATTTTATGCAAAAACAGGCAACACCAACACGAAGCCAGATACCGACCGACAGAAGAGAAAAAGCTGTCAACCTTGATTTATTGCTTACACGAGTGCATTGACCTGCAGCCTGCTTCAATAGTCGGATCAAAACCTGGCCTGTTTAAATCTTGGAGGGTAAATATAATTTACTATTGGTAGGCAAATAGGCCTACAGCAGATATATATAATGTTTGTATTGGTTGTGTGTCATTTATACTACCTACGCTTGTATATATTTAATATATTTTGGTTCACTATGAATGTATCAGGTTACTGATTGTATCTTGAGGCATTAGGTATAATGATTGTATTTCCTGATATGATTGATGAAGACGAAGACTAATAGGACTCATGCTTCAATCCATTGTCTCCTATAACTTCAATCTATTGTCTCAGATAACTCCAAACTGAAATATAACCAAAACAGTCCTTGTTAGGACTCAACCTATTGTCTCCTATAACTTAAATCTATTATCTCAGACCAACTGAAATATAACCAAAACAGTCCTTGTTAGGACTCAATCTATTGTCTCACATAACTTCAGTCTATTGTCTCAGATAACTCCAAACTGAAATATAACCAAAACAGTCCTTGTTAGGACTCAACCTATTGTCTCCTATAACTTCCATCTATTATCTCAGACCAACTGAAATATAACCAAAACAGTCCTTGTTAGGACTCAATCTATTGTCTCACATAACTTCAGTCTATTGTCTCAGATAACTCCAACCTGAAATATAACCAAACAGTCCTCGTCTCATATACTCCTATCATAAGAACATAACAATATTGTTAGGATATATGTTACCAGCCAGTTTAGCACTTGTCAGAGAGGGCCTGCTATATTATAGGGGGAAGGACATTGTTGTATCACACCTAGGTGTACACATTATTGGATGTATTCATGTACTGAATTTATATTATTGGATGTATTCATGTATTGAAATTATATTATTGGATGTATTCATGTATTGAATTTATATTATTGGATATATTCATGTATTAATTTATCAGAAAGAATGTTTTGCAAGTAGACACATGTCTTGTCTCACTATTGCTAAATCATACTGAGCCATTTTGTCATTCATCCTACATGCAGACACCTGAGACACGCTCATTTCATCAAAGAATAAAAATAGGTGGGCTTAATGACAGAAATTAGCCCCTATTTTTACTTGTTATAGGTTTTATTCGTGTCATCAAACCTGAGGTCGTGTGATGATGTCACCATGATACAACGTTAAAATATCTCCAAAATTAACGATGAAATGTAGGGTTAAAAATAATGCGTAAGATACTAGGAGACATGCTCGCCCATGCCAGCCTTTCCCACCGCCATTTAAAACTAACGAGTTAGAAGTGCAGACGAAACGTTTACCCTTTGTAGACGGGAGAGAACGGAGGACACAAAAAAGGAAAAATATGACTGAACACGTGTTTGAAGTTCGAACGGCAAAAAGACGCAATTGGGGGTGAAAGGAAAAAAAATTCACGTCCCGAGTTGACATAAAGTAAGGAAATAGACAAGAAACGGACATTAGCTCTTGATCGAGACAGTCATTTCTTGGACGTTTTTCGATACTTGGTCTTTATTTGAATGCCGCGGCAAAACACATGAGGGAAGGTTCTCGAACAAATTTCAAAATTTAAACTTGAGAAAAAATATGTTTTTTCTTAATACTAGAGTTATGAAAATATAACCTAGCTAGTTTGATAGCCCATCTTGAGCAGAGAAATAATATGCTTTCATTTATACAGACGGATAGATAATAAAGAAGATATTGACAAAAGACTGTATTGTTCATATCATACAAGCGAATGCACTGTTAACCCATGTCACTAAAAGTTTCCAAAATCTTGGCCTTGAGTCTGCAAACGTAAAAATCGAGCTGTAATTAAAGAGAGGGAATGTGGTGGAGCATTGTAGCTAAAAATAACTTAGGCAGCAGATTCGTGTAGGAAATGCATGTAAAACCAAGTGTGTTTTTATGAAAAAACAAGTAGAGACAGACGGACTAACAGACCGCAATACATACTTGACTGAGATTTGACTGAAGTGACTTTTGGTTGAAGATTTGAAAGCAAGGGGGGAAGTCGGCGTTTGTTCAACGCATTTTATAGTAGCGGGATAGAGAGGTGAAAGTTTGCCATTCGACATAAGTCTGTTCAGAAACGCAGTTTGAATCCATGGTGGTGTTGATTCCATAAGAATATAACTATATAGTGGGACGCCATCATACGGCCAGCAGCTCAGCTGAGTTTTGCTAGTAAATTTAACTGTGTTCTCAATTCTGAATTCTGGTAAGAATGAACAATATTTATTCTGTATATTTTAATAATTCGAGTGATTGATACTGCCATATTATAAAAATGATTACGACAAGTAAGTGTTCGCTCTAGATCCCCAGCCCTAGATCAGGGTCTAGAGACATACATACAAAGAAAAAATATAGGCACGCCTAAATGAAACTATGAAAAAGGATCTAGTATTGAGATCAGTGGAACATATCACCTATCTTATTCAATAGCAGGAAGCTATTAAACATATCTCAGATGCAATGTAGTCTTGGGGAACTAATACTATGTGAAACCAACTTGGTAAGATGTGCTGTGTGGTCAGAGAGATCTGACCCAGTCTATGTGGTGTTGTTGTTGTGTAGTGTTGTGTGCAGAAGTGGTTCAGGAAGTAGAGTTCTGACACATGACCAATACTTTTGTTTCAGAACTGTGAGTTTCTATTTGGCACCAAAGCGGTGTCAAATGCTGTAGTAATATATACAAGTGTGGACCAGAGCAGTCTATCATTGTGTCAGAGCAGCCGTATATTGCCCCCAGCACGGAGAGGTGGGGCCACAAGACTTTTGTACAGGATCGACGCAGGTGAGATAAGTTATATCTGGCCTGCTGGACTTTCACCAACGAAATTTTCAACTAAATTATCCCTAATTCACCATAAAATAAAGCCATGACGTTGGGGAAATTAAACTATATAGATTTATTCCTTAAGTCAACGGACAATGATTGGCAGTCATTGTAGCGGGAGGTTATTTAAAAGTATTTATTATGTAAGAGTATGCCAGTAAAGAGTTCTGACCTTACAAGTAATACCCCAGTCTTAGAAATAAGCACTGGTGTATTGTTATCATAAAAATAGTCAGACTGTGAAAACCCTGGCCCAGTTGGTAAGAAGTAGTACCAGGATTTAAGGTGTCTCCTCCCTGTGACTATCTTATGATTACTTATATTCTAGGGGATAAGTAAAATGTACATTCACTGAACCCACAAAATGGAAGAAGTGAATAAATCCTCAGGTACAGTTAAAATAGTTTAATAATTACACTAATATTCTATTTCTACTAGTTGGAAAAGAGCATATATATATATATATATATATATATATATATATATATATATATATATATATATATATATATATATATATATATATATATATATATATATATATATATATATATATATATATATATATATATATATATATATATATATATATATATATATATAAAAGTATTCACACAATTACTATTATTGTCTGTTTAGACTTCAAGATCTAAAATAATAACGTTACTGAAATCACTGTTATTAGTCCTTTGAATTTAAGGATAACTGTCATCAGTTGACTGAGTTTCTGTATGGTTACTTATTGTTTTCAACTATTGGCTGTTTCACATGTATAGGTGGTCAGTGTCAAATAGGACACTTATCTTTCCAACTTGATACTGCTGAAACTGAACTGTCCTTTGCTGATATCAGACTTGGTAGGCCCAACAGTAGGGATGCCAATGACCAGTTGAAGTTCACTCTTTGGGGTCCTGCACTTTTGTGGGATTGCCTCGGATGAACGACACCGGCTTCTGATACTGGACAGTCTGGTTTGAGTTATTTCATGGAACCCTCAGACTTCAGATACTGGACTGAACAATGTTTCTGGCGATCCGCTCACAATTCATGGGTAGTGGCGAAACTCTGCCTCCAGTCTGTCTCAAACCTCTTTCGATGTGTATCTCTCCAGTTTTTACCGATACGTTTATATACGCTTAGCGCGGACGTATAGGAGGGTACTGACGTCACAGCTAGAACTAGGCAAAAAAAAAAATCTTTTCCGAACATCGATTTCAGCCAATCTGTGCGTCGACTGAAATTTTGCCTTTCTCATTCTCGGCATATATAATATCCATATTGTTCCATCTTATCTTGTTTTATACAGCTGATAAAACTCTATCTTCCTATCCATGTAAATTCCCAAACTGTTATTTATTGATTTTAATATTTAGAACAGAAGTGGGTTACACGCTTTTAGCGTAACTGTGGGCAGCCGAAATACGCATATATCTCCGTAAATGAGAACTTCCTACCGTTCCTTCTTATATGCAGTTATACACAATCCTTCCCTGTACTGAAATGTAAAATCCATTTCATACTGATTCCCTTCTGCTTTTATTTATCCTTGGCAATTTCCTGTCTGATACACATTTCGGTGATACGCCGCCATTTTGAAAACGGTCAATCGATCGTTGATGGGTTTATAAATCTAACTGAACCCGTTTGCAATGACTTGAAACCAATTTCGCGACATAGCTCCCCCATATTTTAAGCTGGATGATATCTAGCTTAACTATTGGGTACAAGACAATTGCAAATCGACCATTCCGAGGTTAGTTTTCCTTCCTTCTATCCTCCTCAAGCTCTGTGGGATGGCGACTAAAAAAATCTGCGCCCACATTCTGTTTTCCAAGAATATATTCATCCTTTACTATCTCTCTCCTTCCTGTTCGGCTTTTCATCCAGGCTCTTACTGCTGGTGAAACGGGGTCGGTAGGTTTCCCATGAAGTTTACCGCCCTCTTTTCGCTGATAGTTGGATGTGGTTTTCCCTCGCAAATCCGTAGGTGTTTGATTTTCGCTACGTGATTTGTTCCTTTTTTCCAGCGCATGGGGTTCAGACTGCAATTGAACCTGTGTGGGATGTTTCCTTTCCCCTCCCATGCAAATCTCGGAAGTACCCATGATTGCTGGTTTGCTTGTAGATTTTTGATGAAGACTCTTCCGTCGACTTTCTGAATCTACATAGGTGCACTCTGGACAGGAATTTACATACTGATTTATGTCTTCCGTAATACCTGGCCAGTAGAACTGGGTGGCTATTCTTTGTTTTGTGGCACCATTACCCAGGTGTTCACTCAAAGTTGATATGTGTCCCCAGCCTATAACCTTATTCCTATAGATGGATGGTACAACAATTTGACCATGACTTTTCGTCCCTCTGCCAGCTTTCCTGTACAAGAGTCCATGTTCCATATAGAAATGTCCTTTCCTTGGAGCTTTATGTGTTTTTGATAATTTGCCAAAACAAGGCTTCAACGTGCTGTCTGCTTCTTGAGCCCGTTTCATTTCAGTCGAATGAAATGTTAACTTGGTGTCCCTCTCTATGTTCCTGGAGTCAGACCTGGTCTGGATTTCTGCCATAACCATAGGTTTTACAGGGTCTCCCAAGAAAACATATTTACGCCCCAACATTAGGGGGTAAAAGGGATCATCTAACACTGCTGCATTTATCTCCCCTTCCACATAGCGACAACTGACATGAATCTTTGCTATGGGTAAAGTAAGGGGTGATGTTCCTTTTAGTGGCCCTTGAATGTCTACTGTTTCTGTGGTGATTTGTTCAGGGCACACCAGAGATGCACACACGACTGCGTCATAGGACAAACCTGTGTCATACATTCCTGTGACTTGTTTGCCATTCACAGTCACTATCTCCTGGGTAGGTGGATGATGGAGGCTATTCTGACTCACAGTCAGTTCCTTCCTAACAGAAGTCCTCACCTGTAGACATGCAGCATGATGAAGGGGTTTTTTCCTCCCACATTCATCAGTGTTGTGGTTGCTCATCTTACAAAATTTGCACCACTTATCTCCCTGTTTGTAGGGTTTCTTTTCCTGAGTCTGAGGGTTCTTGTCCTTATTATCAAATCTTGGCTTATTTCTGTATGGATGATCCTTCTGGTCAAACTGGGTATTCTGTGGTGGTAGCTTATATCCTTCTACCTGCTTCCTTTTTGTTCCTACCAATTCAGCTTGAGCTGCTTGGTATCTCTCTGCACATTTCAAAATGTCTTCCAGCCTCTCTGCTCCTTGTTCCATAAGGAATTTCCTCATTTCTTGAGACATGGAATCTTTCACTTGCTCTAACATAACCATTTCTTTCAGATCCTCGTAGGTTTTCTGATACTTACCTAAACTACTCCATTTCAACAAATACGTTTCTAGCCTAGCTGAGAACTGGTTATATGTTTCTCCAGGTAGAGGTTTAGAAGTTCTAAATTTCTTCCTATATGCCTCAGAGTTCTTTTCATACCGGATCAGTAAGGCTTGCTTTAGTATTTCATAATTTTTCTGATCTTCTTTGGGGAGTTTCAGAAACACATCATATGCAATACCTCTCAATCCCTGGGATAACTTTAGACTCCATTTTTCCTTTTCCAGTCCATATGTAGAGGCTAGCCTTTCATACCTATCCAGGTACGACTCAATTGCGTCCTCCTTTCAACAAATGGATCTAGGTGGAAGTTCATGGCCCCATTTGCTGTGTTCTGAAAAGAGCTATTCGCAGAATGAGGTGAGCTATTACCATGGGTGATAGTCCCAGCCTGAAGTTCAAGATCAAGCTGTCTCATTTTCAGCTCATGGTCTCTCTCTGCTTGTAACCTCCTTTCTTCTCTCTCAGCTTCTAATTTCCTGGCTTCTCTCTCTGCTTCTAATTTCTTGGCTTCTCTCTCTGCTTCTAATTCTAATTTCTTGGCTTCTCTCTCTGCTTCTAATTTCTTGGCTTCTCTCTCTGCTTCTAATTCTAATTTCTTGGCTTCTCTCTCTGCTTCTAATTTCTTGGCTTCTCCCTCTGCTTCTAATTTCTTTGTTTCTCTCTCTGCTTCTAATTGCTTTGCTTCTCTCTCGGTGTACTTTTCACATTCCGTCGTGACATACCGGATCAGAGCGTCACCATCCATGCCAAGCTCTTTTCCCACCTGCAGTGTAGCAGACCTAAATTTGACCAAGTCAGCCATGATGTATCTGTAGTCTAGTAGGGCAAGTGATCTTACTCAAACTAATTTACTACAATATAATTAACTTAGTTAAAATTAAAGTTAATTAAACTGACTTCACCATATATGAAACAGCTTTCTTTATCTGTACTCAATGGTACTCCTAAAAATATAATTATTTTCCTATTAGGTTACTCTTTCCAAAAAAATTTTCAAAACAAACTTTTCTACACAGCAGAAATAGAAAGTTGGCTCAGGAATATCAAAGATATATCCCGCAGACGAGCCCCCACTGTTGCGGGATGTTATTTAAAAGTATTTATTATGTAAGAGTATGCCAGTAAAGAGTTCTGACCTTACAAGTAATACCCCAGTCTTAGAAATAAGCACTGGTGTATTGTTATCATAAAAATAGTCAGACTGTGAAAACCCTGGCCCAGTTGGTAAGAAGTAGTACCAGGATTTAAGGTGTCTCCTCCCTGTGACTATCTTATGATTACTTATATTCTAGGGGATAAGTAAAATGTACATTCACTGAACCCACAAAATGGAAGAAGTGAATAAATCCTCAGGTACAGTTAAAATAGTTTAATAATTACACTAATATTCTATTTCTACTAGTTGGAAAAGAGCATACATATATATATATATATATATATATATATATATATATATATATATATATATATATATATATATATATATATATATATATATATAAATATATATTCACACAATTACTATTATTGTCTGTTTAGACTTCAAGATCTAAAATAATAACGTTACTGAAATCACTGTTATTAGTCCTTTGAATTTAAGGATAACTGTCATCAGTTGACTGAGTTTCTGTATGGTTACTTATTGTTTTCAACTATTGGCTGTTTCACATGTATAGGTGGTCAGTGTCAAACAGGACACTTATCTTTCCAACTTGATACTGCTGAAACTGAACTGTCCTTTGCTGATATCAGACTTGGTAGGCCCAACAGTAGGGATGCCAATGACCAGTTGAAGTTCACTTTTTGGGGTCCTGCACTTTTGTGGGATTGCCTCGGATGAACGACACCGGCTTCTGATACTGGACAGTCTGGTTTGAGTTATTTCATGGAACCCTCAGACTTCAGATACTGGACTGAACAATGTTTCTGGCGATCCGCTCACAATTCATGGGTAGTGGCGAAACTCTGCCTCCAGTCTGTCTCAAACCTCTTTCGATGTGTATCTCTCCAGTTTTTACCGATACGTTTATATACGCTTAGCGCGGACGTATAGGAGGGTACTGACGTCACAGCTAGAACTAGGCAAAAAAAAAAAATCTTTTCCGAACATCGATTTCAGCCAATCTGTGCGTCGACTGAAATTTTGCCTTTCTCATTCTCGGCATATATAATATCCATATTGTTCCATCTTATCTTGTTTTATACAGCTGATAAAACTCTATCTTCCTATCCATGTAAATTCCCAAACTGTTATTTATTGATTTTAATATTTAGAACAGAAGTGGGTTACACGCTTTTAGCGTAACTGTGGGCAGCCGAAATACGCATATATCTCCGTAAATGAGAACTTCCTACCGTTCCTTCTTATATGCAGTTATACACAATCCTTCCCTGTACTGAAATGTAAAATCCTTTTCATACTGATTCCCTTCTGCTTTTATTTATCCTTGGCGATTTCCTGTCTGATACACATTTCGGTGATACGCCGCCATTTTGAAAGCGGTCAATCGATCGTTGATGGGTTTATAAATCTAACTGAACCCGTTTGCAATGACTTGAAACCAATTTCGCGACAGTCATAGACTGGGAGTGATTACACCATCCCAACAGCATATCTAGTAATAAGTTCTCCTGTGACTATCTTAATATAATTATTATTAACCAGTCATTTGAAATAATTAAGTACACATTTTCCATTTTATTATGTCATATGATTTTGCATTCCATTTATGACTCCATAATATTTCTTATGTTCTGACCAACTAAACATTTGGTTCAGAACAAAATAAATTTATCAAAAGATTTAACTTGTACAACTAAAATAGCCTGAGTTAGTTCAGTGTGTTATAAATTTTATTAATATTATTAGACTTCTTAAATCTGTGTGTGTGTGTGTGTGTAAATTACCACTACACATTACATATCAGTACCCTAGACTTTTAACGTAGCCACATTCATTAGTAAAAAAGATATGTGTGAGGTCGTAAGTGGTAGTAAGAAGGGCCTTCTGTAATTCACATCTACATTTATCTCAGGAGCCTTCACAGCTGACCTCATACATTACACTAGGTGACATCAACCATACAATACCATCAAAATCCACTACAGGTCGTATGTCGTGTCAATCCAGCTGCCTGGAACGTCGCTGGAGCACAGTGATTGCGCAGGATCTACCTCTTTAGTCCCCCTCAGTCTTGGGTGGGCTAACGAAACGACCATCAGCGGATGCTGTGTGCAAGAAACTAAGAAGGACATAACTTTTGAGAGATGAGTACACATTAGTACCATTTCTGTCAGCATTGTGAGCAAAGTAACTGTCAGTGACGAGAAAGCGAGTTAGCATAGCAAGAGACAAAAATAACAGCATAGCTGATAAATTTTATATACTTAAATAACAGCACAGCTGATACATTTACTATAAGTGATTAACAGCCCAGCTGATATAAATTTGTTTCCTATAATTGGAAGACTTGTAATATATATAAATATATAAATATATGTGAATCATTTGTGAACTTACAAATCCATTACATTCCATTGTTTCAACATCCACCCTTCAGCACTAGAGTAGATAGTGTATATACTAAATAAATAATAAGGAAATTGTATCTGAAGACTTGTCAATTTAATCATTGTTAAGTAAAATCTGTTTCCTTGTCTTAATATCACAGTTAGTTACACAGCGGAGGTGGCAATTTATGTCGGTCTCCTCTCTTCTAATTTTTCGAGATCAGATCATTCACAGCCGTAACTAATTTGTGATACCAGTAGTTCTTTCAGACACTGGGACTTCACCATTTTCTGCAGAAATTCTATTTCTGTAATTGTCAGTACTATACTGATCCAAGAGCCAATAAAAACCTCACGCCACAACAGTCACTCTTATGAGTGCATCACAATGAACCATTGAAAAATGGTTGCATGTCTATACTGACGGATTTGCATTTAAGGCCACCATCAAAGCAGGTTATGGAGTCTACATATGTTATCCAGGTGGATCCTCCGACGAGCTGTTTGATGCACGCGGGGAGTTTTGCTCCAACTACGAAGCTGAAATCATTGCACTAGAAACAGCCGTATACGATCTGAAGACTGTATTCGACGCCTTTCCCTCAAAGGCTCAAAACATCGTCATTTTTGCTGTCTCAATGTCTGCCCTTCAATCTTTGGAAGGCAGTGGACATTGTAGAACTGAAATAGCCAAATTAATACTGGATGCTGATCAGCTTATTACTTACTCTGGCATCAGTATAGTTATGCAGTGGATCCCTGGTCATTGAAATACACCAGGTAATGACAGAGCACATATATTAACAAAGAAGGGAACAAGACAAGATCAACTACTCACAGCAACAACTATCCAAACAGCCAAATCACTCACACGAAAAACAAACAAAGAAACTTCTCTAAACAGGTTTAGAGGTTTATAGACACACGTTGGTCCTGATACTAATGACGACATATCAACCATCATACAAGGAGTGATCAGAGCACCATTTTTCAGCTCAGAACACAACATATACCACTCAAGAGTCACTTGAACAGAATCCAACTACAAGACACTCCAGAGTGCCAGCTATGTAACTACCCCATGAAACTGTTGACCAACATCTCCTTGAGTGCCCAGCTATCGATGATGTTAGGAAAATGCTCCTTCCTCCGAGGCCAGATAAGTGGAACACCTTGTACGGAGAAACAAAACAACTTACGAAAACATGCAGATGTCACTACATGGCATTGGGCCGAAGGGCGAGACCCCAAGCGCCACTTCATTCTTTCCGTATTGTCTGTTTTTTTTTTTTTGTCTGTCCTTTCTTTCTGTCCTGTCGGTATGTCCTTTCTTTTTTGCTATCCTGTAAGTTTATGAGTTCTTTATTTCTGTCCTGTATATCTGTCCTTTCCTTCTGTAGGTCTGTCTTTTCATTCTCTCCTGCTTGTCTGTCATTTCTTTCTGTTAGGTCTGTCTGTCATTTCTGTCTGTTTGTCTGTCGTTTCTTCCTGTCCTGTCTGTTTGTTTGTCTGTCTGCCTGTTTGTCCTTTCTTTCTGTCGTGTCAGTTTGTTTGTCTGTCCTCCCTTCTGTCCTGCCTGTATGTTTGTCTGTCTGTACTCCTCTCTGTTCTTCTGTCTGTTTGTCTGTCTGTCTTCCGGTCTGTTCTGTGTGACTGTTTGTCTGTCTCTCCTCATTTTGGTCCAGTCTGCCAGTCCTTTCTATCTGTCCTGTATCTCAGTCCTTTCTTTCTGTCTGTCTGCCTGCTTGTCTGCCAGCATGAATGTCATCGAGTTTCCTATCTGACCGTCGTCTGATTCAGTCTCGCACGTGCTTGTTAGTGTCTGTTCCTGAGGTCAGCTATGATACAAGAGTGAGCACACACACATGCACAATGTTGCACACCCAAGCAAAGACACTGAGAGGGAGGAGAGATAGGAAACGTCTTGCCCTAGACAGAGATTAAATAATTCTCCTCCGACTACGGTTTCCTCAGTAGTCACGTCTATAAAACATTTAACACACGAACTCTAATTATGACCTCTGACACTTGATCCGAGTGACCTCGAGGTCAACACCGATTTGCCTGGGTCACTCTGGGGAAATTTAAGAAGCCACGTGTCCGACTGAACAGCGGCGTGGACGTTGATTAAGAGGAGGAGGCGGCAATACAAGGAAAGAAAGTTTTATTATTTCTGTTTTTTTTGTGCAGCGTCAATGAATAAGGGAGGCGCGTGGGGCAAACAAAAAAGAGAAAAGGGGAGGGGGGATTTAGAGGGGATCTATCAGACAGCAACTATTCATGTATTGTTAGTTGGAATGAATATGCAGAAGGGATCTATCTATCTATCTATCTATCTATCTATCTATCTATCTATCTATCTATCTATCTATCTATCTATCTATCTATCTATCTATCTATCTATCTATCTATCTATCTATCTATCTATCTATCTATCTATCTATCTATCTATCTATCTATCTATCTATCTATCTATCTATCTATCTATCTATCTATCTATCTATCTATCTATCTATCTATCTATCTATATGTGACAGCGCCATCTTGAGGTCTGTCGTTCTCGGCGCTGGCCCCATCTGGGCAGTCATGTTGTCTATGTGGTTTAGTGCCTTTTGATCACGTTATCTTCAAGCAGATTTATTACAAGGCCATAATAAGCCTACATATTAGTAGTGTTTTTGCTCTAGTTGTGTATATCTGTGTTTTCATGCATTCTGGAGCAATAATCGCGTGTGTTATCTGTGTGGCGCAGATTAATGCGCGTAAGCGCGCAATAAATTGAGTGGTTAGGCCAGGGCCTATAAAAAGGGGTAGCAAGCGGCGAAACCGGTCTATGTTTGAGAGAGCCGCCCAGTGAGAACAGACTAAGAAGACACACAAGAGCCAAGCTGTAAATGCCTTGAGCACGTGAGTTAATTTAAATTAGCATTAGTTTTCTAGGATTCTGAAATTATATCGATGTGGCTATTTTAATGTTTAATGGAATAAATAGATAGATAGATAGATGTGAAAGTTTAAGAGCGATTATTTCATTCTTCAGAAAGGCAGACATAGTGTGAGGCTATTTCACTGCGAAATTTAGATAAGATTAACAATCGCAAGATAGCAACCTCGTGGTGATAAAAGGCGGTGATAGCGAGTCTGAGCAAACACGCTCCGCGTGTTAAACCTATAATATGTTATGCCGAGCGACACGCGGTGTATTTAGTTCCAGTTTTTGGTTAAAGCCAAGAATATTATTCTTTAATGTAAGAGTAATTTTATTTTATCCTTTAATGTAAAAGTAATTAAGTGTATTTCACGATTATTGATTATTCTACTGTTTATCTTTAGTGGTTACTTAGAAGGGAGAATAGTCATTTAGATTTCTGGTGCGTAAGGCAAGTTGAGACAGGTGTTTCTCTGTTTGCTCCTGGTGGAGCATGGAAACACCAATCGTCACTTACGACATGTTCAGAGTGCGGGAACGAGTATTGATGTGGGTCGGTTGAGAGGTAGTAGTTAATTCTCATTATTGAGATTATTTGTTGTACATGTATTGAAGAATATTATTTTATGTCCAGTTGATTATTATAGTTATGTGAACATGGTTTGTGAGAGCACGTGGGCGTACTTGGAGATGTATATTTCTCTTCTCCGCTCCTGAGGGAGCATGGGGCCACCGGTGTGGTTTACCTCAGCATGGAGCATTCAGATGCTCTTGCAGTAGTGGTTTCGGTAGCAACCTATGTTACCCGGTGCGATTGCCAGCCTCATGCACAACACCATACTAGTCGCATTGGACGACACGCATGAGTGTGTGAGATAGTTGATGATATCAGGTGGGCGCATGTTTTCTGTATGGTAAGTGTTATTATCCATGCTATTGATGTTCACTTAGACGTTGTTTTATTTATTATTTTTCAGACAGTCTATGAACACTGACTGGGTGTTCGTTTGATTGTTTGTTGGATTGTTTGTTTGGTGTTCGGTTCTGTTCGGTAGAATTAAATGTTGATCTGCATAAGGCTTTGGGTTGCTTGAATTGTTAAGTCTGCTGCTGAGAGGGTTGCAAGCAACCAATAATTGCAACCCCTGTCAAACGATCCTTTATAAATTTTCTTGGTGCACGGGTCTTGGGTGTGAGGTACACCTAGCGCCCCTGTCACATATCTATCTATCTATCTATCTATCTATCTATCTATCTATCTATCTATCTATCTATCTATCTATCTATCTATCTATCTATCTATCTATCTATCTATCTATCTATCTATCTATCTATCTATCTATCTATCTATCTATCTGTATATCTGTATATCTGTCTATCTATCTATCTATCTATCTATCTATCTATCTATCTATCTATCTATCTATCTATCTATCTATCTATCTATCTATCTATCTATCTATCTATCTATCTATCTATCTATCTGTCTGTCTGTCTGTCTGTCTGTCTATCTATCTATCTATCTATCTATCTATCTATCTATCTATCTATCTATCTATCTATCTGGGAGCCGCGCTGGTGTAATGGCTTCGGCGTTGTACTGGCGACCAGGTGTTCATGGTTCAAACCCGGGCGTCGGCGTTTGAAGAAATGTTTACGGCCGGAAATTTGTCTGAATAGCCTGAACGGCTCCTGTGATAAACCCTCTGTGGATGGGAAGGAGCGAAGCTCCTGACCGGGTTGGAAGGAAAGTCCTCAGGTTCCCCAGCCTCGCAATGACATGTCATTGGGCCGAAGGGCTGAAAGCCCAAGTGCCGCTGGTTAAGGAAAAAAATAAATCTATCTATCTATCTATCTATCTATCTATCTATCTATCTATCTATCTATCTATCTATCTATCTATCTATCTATCTATCTATCTATCTATCTATCTATCTATCTATCTATCTATCTATCTATCTATCTGTCTGTCTGTCTGTCTGTCTGTCTGTCTATCTATCTGTCTATCTGTATATCTGTATTTCTGTCTATCTATCTATCTATCTATCTATCTATCTATCTATCTATCTATCTATCTATCTATCTATCTATCTATCTATCTATCTATCTATCTATCTATCTATCTATCTATCTATCTATCTGTCTGTCTGTCCGTCCGCCCTCCCGCCCGCCCGCCTATCTATCTGTCCTTCTCAGCCTGTCTTTTTCGCTTCTCGTCCGAAAGTTCAGTACTGAATATAGTCACATTCCTTCCTTTATTATTGATTATTGCATCACTCAATTGATTCACATGACGTCACACTGGTCAATATCTACTGGCCAATACTACGTTCAGTAAGTCTGGAAAAGTCCGCCTTTGCTCCCACTGACAACGATTAATCGCTTCGGTCGAAAGGACACTCAAATAAGCGACTGTTTGGTTTTGTCTCCGGCTAGAACGAATCCCAGTTAACTGAAAAAAAAAATTAAAAAGAGAACGGTACTGAATTCAAATTAAGACGGAAAGATTCACCCGCTGCAGAAAAAAAACAAAATGAGACCAATAAATCTGAGTGAACCCGCATACCATAAAAACCCTTTCTGGTTCACATCTCACATGAGTATAGTTTTTTTTAATTGGGGGGAGGGAAGGGGTTTACAGGATGTAGAACAGCAACAGCTGGACGTAAGAAAGAACCATATTCCCTTCTTTAAATGAATGCTTAAAGTAACATGTGGGAATGAAAGGATATAGTATGCAAGATAAATTTCAGTGAAATGGCAGAATGTTAAACGGACCTGTGCACCCAATTCTGAACCCTTCGAAAATAAAGTTCGTTCGTTCGTTCGTTTGTATCAAAACTACAGACCACCACAGTGTTGTTCTAAATGTTATAGATACCGTGATCACATCATTAAAATCCTTCTATTCTATGCAAGCATCCATTCGGGTGCAAAATTGGCTGTGCGTCCTTTCACGGTTTACTTTCACGGCAAGGCGATGGAGTTGTTTGGATGGTTCTCTGTTTGATTTTCGGTAAGCCTATCACTTATGGAGCCGCGGTAGCGCTGTGGTTAGTGCACTCGCTTCCTAGCTCGGTGGTCGATGGTTCGATCCCTAGTTGTGGCGGGATTTTTTAGACCGCAGACGGCTCCGGGGTCGACCCATGCTCATGAATTGGGTACTGGAGGAACTCTGGGAAGGTTAAGACGGCCGGTGTGATGTTGACTACGTCACCCCTTGTGTGCCGATGGTCAAGAAAATATGAACCTAACACCATATTCCCAATATGCCTCAATGGGCATGTAATGGGATCCTTGACCTTTACCTATCACTTATAGTTCTGTTCAGTTGTCTGCTGGGCTCCTTTATGCCCAACGAGTGCCTGTTAAGTACCTATATTTATTTATTTACTACTGTAAAAGCCCGTCATAAGACGGCAATTAAATTCAAAAGCACCAACACATAACGGCAATTTTATTTATTCAAAAGTATTATAAAAAACCACTGTGCTTCACCACAGTATACGAACTACGTAGCAGCAGCGAGGATCCCAATGTGTGTATACGGGATCATACATTCAATAAATATATTTTTGTGCACACCGTCATTTGCGCACTTTTCTTTGTCGAGTGTTACTTTTTCGGGAGAGTACATATAAGGGAAACAATACAATTAATGTCTAACTTTCACCCAAAGTTGCATCCCTTTGTCTTAGTGACAGAAAAAGCTGGGATTTTACATATACTGTTCAACAAAAGAAACGCATAGCTACTGAAGACAAACATATAACCATAATTTTGACATTCAATAACTTTTTTAATTTAATGAGTTAATTGTTCAAATTGCCCACAAGAATACCTTAGGGTTCAACCAAACAATTGACAGTTGTTTTGCATCTGGGTCACGAGAGTTTTTTGGCGTACGGGCTTTCCCGTTAGTATGGTGTGTGGCCTCCTCTTGCATCAATCAGCGACTGGCATCTCCTGGGCATGGATGCGATCAGACGTCTGATGTGGGCCTGTGGGATAGCTGCCCACTCTTCTTGGAGTGCCTGGAACAGATCACGACGATTGGCTGGAGCAACGTCTCGGCGACAAACACGTCTATGCAGCTCATCCCACAGGTGCTCAATCGGACTCATGTCTGGAGACAGGGATGGCTAGGGAAGGGTGAGAATGTTGTTGGCAGTCAGGAACTGCGTGGTCAACCGTGCACAATGGGGTCTGGCGTTGTCCTGTTGAAACACAGACCTTTGGGCAGCCAAAAGTAGAAGGACATGGGGTCGAAGAATTTCATTGACGTATCGTTGCGCATTCAAGCCTCCTTCAATGTGCACCAATTGACTTCTTCCGTTGTATCTGATCATTCCCCACACCATTGCACCTCCACCATCGTGCGGCGGAGCTTCATCAACGCAATTTTGGGCAAAACGTTCATTTCGCCTACGGTAGACCCTACGCCGTCTATCATGACGCTGCAACAAAATGAAAGATTCGTCACTAAACCAGACACGTCTCCATTGATTGTCAGCTGCCCAGGGACGATGCTGGTTGGCCCAAAGAAGTCGATTTTGGCGATGGCGGCGCGCAAGGACAGGTCCTCGGTGAGGTCGTTGTGCCCAAAGTCCAGCGTCATGCAGTCTATTCCGGACAGTTTGATCAGACACATGACGTCCTGCAGGCAATGACTGGGCAGTTGAGGAAGCTGTTGTAAACCTGTCTCTGAGGTGACGAAGCCGAATAAAGCGATCCTCCGCTGCTGTTGTCTCTCTGGGTCATCCACTGCGATGCCGGTCTTCAACTGAGCCAGTGGCTTGGAACCGGTGCCAAAGTCGACTGATGGTACTCTGATGCACGTTTAGATGCCTGGCAACCTGACTTTGACTTTCGCCTGCATGCAGTCGGCCAATAGCAATGTTCCTTAAATTTATCGATAGAGACGCCATAAATGTCTGCTTGCAAATGAATTGAATTTTTGTGTGTGTAGCGTTATCCTTTTATAGGGTTTCAGTTGCGCAGTCAGTGAATAGTGTTCACCCCAAATTTTGTTGCTTTCACGTGCTGTGGTCAGAAATTGCGTCATAAACACTATTGACCACTGCGTTGTAACGATTACAAAAACGAACGCAATTCAGGTCAACACGTGCATTTGACACTGTAAAAAACATTTGAGGCTGGTTTTTATATACCCTAGCCCCAAATTTTACTTACAAACTCATAAAAACGCGCCCTCGGATAGTTATGCGTTTCTTTTTTTGAACAGTATATATTGATAATCCTCCAGGTGGGTTGCCCCAACTCCCACTGGTCTTGTTATACAATATCTGTAGATGGTTATCCCACTCCCATAAACCTTATTATACAATATCTGTAGATGGTTATCCAACTCCCATAAACCTTATTATACAATATCTGTAGATGGTTATCCCACTCCCATAAACCTTATTATACAATATCTGTAGATGGTTATCCCACTCCCATAAACCTTATTATACAATACCTGTAAATATTTACCTCACTTCCATAAGCCTTATTATACTTCTTCTTCTTCCTTCTAGCAAATCCTAGAACGCTACGAGGTCACAGAAGACTGTCAGATTACTGTAGGCTCTTTTTCCATTATACGTCACAAGCGTCAAGTGGTAGAGTGACTAGAACGCTTACTTCTAGTGGCAACGTTTCCGGGTTCAAAACCAGGTAAGGTTACTGCTCCAGTCTCCCATGATGTAAATGATCACCTGTCTCTGCTCAGGAAGGAGAATAACAGATGACCATCACATAATAAACCGAGATCTATTAAAGTGAAAAACTCTTTAACCCGTCACTCCCTTACAGCAGTACCTACTATTGGACTACCTTTACCTTACCTGTCTACTAGTTGTCCTCTTTCAATGACTTTGAATGGAAAAAAAAAATGCATAAAAACAACTATAACCTTGGGATGCTGTGGTGAAGTGGGATGTTATAAATATTTATAGGGGACTTAGTGTACTGACTGAGATCAGCTGTGAAGGTATATATATATATCTAATAAGAGTAGTGTATTATATATAACCTTACTTGCTACCACATATCTATATATCTCAGTCAGAATTATTCTGGAATAGTGTGATGACTACGTTATGTGTCTAGGGTATGTGTATGATGAAGTGTAAGTCACAACAACAGACAGATAAACAATTTAATTTAATCCACTACTCTTAACAACACTGTGACACTCACATACATATAACACTCTATGAGAATATCTTAAAGAAGTCACTCGTAACTTTTCAAATAACAATATGTATTCAGTTTTGTCAATAATGTATTTGTGTCCTGATTCAAATACAAAGGAACCAGGAATCACAATCAATTTTAACTACAAGTATATGTACAGACTTTATCAATATGAATATTGTAGTGACATATATTATTAAAAAATATCCTATGTGTGTCAGTTGTGTAGTGGTAATATGAGGTAATACTGGTTTTGTTTTGTTCAAGCTCTGTTGGTATTTGTCATCATGACTTCAATAGTTTGTCTTAGGGACTAGTATTGGAGATGTTCTCAGTTCCTGATATTAAGACAATTAAATTCCCCTCTGAATGTTATTTTTACAAAGTTATTTCAAGATGAGGGGACATAATGTTGAGCTCAGCTGGCCAACTCTGCTTATCTTGCGTGATGGCGGCAGGAGAAGACTCCTCTGCTCGAATTCTCCTCTGGGCTCTGGAGACACCTCACTGATAGCTAAAAGGACCAAGGAGTATGCTGTCCGACACTGGATTCAGTAAAGCTCTGACCAGGTGCAGCTCAATACCATCAAGACCACTGTCCCCGAAATCAAGAAGGATGTACCTTCTACTTCATAACTAATTTATATTCTCTTTTACACTGATCACAATACAGCACAAACATTGAGTTCAGAGCGTTAGGCCAACTATCAGCTTCATTCTGAAGTACTTTATACCAGCATTAACCTCCTTAATGGTTACTACGCCTCTGCAATTCCAGCATTATTTCTTTCTAGTCAATCATCTAGGTGTCAGTGTACTATTTGGCCATTCCATGCCGTTTTACTTCCCTCCGACAACCTCTGTTCAGGCTGGAGCATTATAGGCTTTATCTCCTGTTTGCCACTGAACTACACATATATATACAGGCATAAATTAACAATTTACATTCAATTTTCATTAAAAGATACTGAATGGTTCAAGCTTACCACAATTTCATGGAAATAAACACAGATACGTTGATTAGCAATGAATTCTGGCACAAAATACTGGCACAAATTCCCATCTGCTTATGTTCCAGGCTTTTATTTTACACAAATATGAGCTGGCTTCAACGCACTGATGCTTTATCAAGCTTATTTAAACAAGTGGTTTCGAACTAACGCTCCCAAGTGTGTATATCAGCGAGTCTGACCAATGAGCCCCGTTTCGACAAGTGTTTGAAAAAATGTTACCTTTCCCCGTTTCCCCTAACAACGAAAGATAGTATTTATAGTCCGACCAATCGTGGTTAGGCTTTCATTTGTTGCGCTCCAATCAATTGGGAGTTTACATGTTAGGCTATTTATGTAACGTAAGGTTTTTTTTTTTCAAACACGTTATAAAAAATTTTATGAGCAGAAATGATTTTGTGTTGTCAGGCATCCCCACTATTTTATTTTGGTTATAATTTATTAATTCCTGGACTATTTGCGTAACGTTTTACATATTATTTGTCAGCAAGCCCTAAGGAACCCAATTATCCAAATTTAAAAGAGCTACGTGGCTGCGTTCAAAATATGTATTTTCTACCTCCTGTTTCGAAGATGTGATGTCTGGGTACTGTTATGTTTTCAACCGTAAACCCATCTATTGTTATCTTTTCTAATAAGAGTTTTTTATGATTTATAAACCTAACTCTGGGAAAGGGTAATGTATTTTATCACTGTCCGTCTGAAAAAAAATTAGTGCATGTAGACTTACACGCGTGATGGCAGCATTTGTGTATCGCGCGACGCGCGTTGCATGCGTTCCTGATTTTCAGCCCTCCCCTCTCTCTTTATCCTTTTGTCCATCTGTTCGTTCGTTTTGGTAACGCAGTGTAGAAAAAGACATGAATGGAATTTAAAATTTAGGTCAACTTGCATATTTCAAGGTTTTTCTTAGAAAGGCAGCACATTTTATTGTGTGTTTGGGAAACGCGTGTATGTTGCAGAAAGCCTTTAATATCGACGTGAAACGTTACAATTTGCTTACGCAGTAGAAAACAAGGGGATTTCGAGTACAGTCATTGTGACAGCACTGTTCTTTACCATTCTTCTTCCTTTATTTATTATATGTATTTATTAGGCTTTATATTTACTTGATAATTTATATATGTGGATTAGAATATTCCACGACACCTCCCCTCTTAAAACAGACATTATATGTCAGTCCTTTATTCTATATTCACATAGAGAAATTTATTATTATTTCTGGGGTTTAAGGTGATTCTCATCACACGGATGGCGGCTTAAAAAATCCGCTCCCAAATTGGTTTTTCCAGATATATACTCAATGCTAAAATTATATGGAGCCAGAAGCAAAGACCATCGGAGTAACCTAGAGTTCTCATGCTTAGCCTGTGCTAGAAACGATAAAGGTTTGTGATCTGTTTGCAACTTAAATGCCTTCCCATATAGATAAATATTGAATTTCTTTATTGCCCATATTACTGCAAGACATTCTTTTTCGCTAGTTGAGTAGTTGATTTCAGCTTTATTCAACTTTCTGCTAGCATATGCCACTGGGCTTAATTCCCCATCCAATGCATCTGATTTCTGTAGTAAAGTTGCACCTAACCCAATATTACTTGCATCCGTCCTTACTATGAATTCTTGACTTAAGTCAGGTAATTTCAAAATGGGTTTACTTGTGAGCTTTTCCTTCAATTCTTGGTAAGTCATTTCACATTGTGGTGTCCATGTAATGCGATCTGGATGTCCTTTACGTGTCAATTCCGTTAAAGGTGCACATATGGAATTAAAGTTTTTGATATACTTCTGGTAGAAACCACATAATGAGACAAAGGATCTCACGTCCTTCTTGGTTTGTGGTCTCGGGGCTTTCTGTAGTTTCTCTAAATTCTTTGGGTCAGGGGTCATGTTTCCCTGATAAACTGTGTGTCCCAAAAATTCCAATTCTTTACATCCAACGCAACATTTGGTTGGTCGGGCTGTTAAATTTGCCTCCCTAAGTCGATCAAACAGCATGTTCAGAGAGTCAATGTGTTCCTCAAATGTTTCTGTTGCTATAAGGATATCATCCATAAAATTTGTTATACAGGGATTATTCAGAGGATCCAATAATTTTCTCATCATTCTAGAGAAGACACTAGGCGCATTCTTCAATCCAAATGGCAATCTATTAAACTCATAGTGTCCTTCTGAGGTACTAAAAGCTAGGTATGGTCTAACCTCAGGCTTTACTGGAATCTGATAATATCCTTTACTCAGATCCACTTTTGAGAAATATTTGGCTTTATTTAGTCTGGCAAACAGCTGATTTGTATCCGGCAATGGATCCACCTGTCCTTCTGTAATAGCATTCAGTCTCCTGTAATCTATACAGAGTCTATGTTCTCCAGAGGGCTTCCTTAAGAGTACAACACCGGAACTATACGAAGACTCACTGTGCGAAATAATTCCTTCCTTCAACAGATAGTCTATCTCTTCCTTCAAAGCTTTCTCCTTAGCAAACGGAATCGAATATGGTTTCATACAGACAGGTGTGGGGTCTATCAGTTTCATATCATATTCCAATAGGTTTGTATGCCCTGGTCGGTCTGTTAACACCTCTGCATGATTATTTAGAACCTGTTGCACTCTCTCTTTCTGAGTTTTCGTTAAATGTGTACTGATTTTCACCTGTGCTGCTGTCTCACAGGGGCGTAATGGATATTCAAATGATGAAAGTGGTTCCTTTTTCATCTCCATGGCGATGGACAAGGTCAACAAGTGTGTCTCTTCCTGATGTTCTCTTTCCAAATATTTCTTCAGGAGATTCACATGATAGATTTTTTCTTTCCCCTTCTTATCTATCTTATAATTTGTTCTAGACACCTTCTCTAGAACTGTATATGGACCCTGCCATCCAATTTGTAACTTATTCTGACTCCCGGGCAAAAGAAGCAGTACTTTCTCTCCCACAGCCAAATTTCTGTCTTTCGCCTTCCTGTTATAATAGGCAGCATGTTTCTTCCTGGCTTGTTTCAAATTTTCATTGGCAAGTTTCCAGCCAGTTTTCAACCGAGTGGTCAGCTCATTCACATATTGGTATGAAGATGTAATGTTTTCCTCTGCCTTTTCATCGGTCCACGTTCTTAACAAAGCTTCAAGTGGACCTTTTATTGGCCTTCCAAACAATAATGTTGCCGGGGCCATACCGGTTGAACTATGGGGTACCTCCCGATAAGCAAAGAGGGCGGCGTGCAGGTACTGGTCCCATGTATCTGGTTTTTCGTGTGCCAACTTTCTCAGGATCGACATCAATGTGCCGTTAAATCTTTCCACTTGGCCGTTCCCTTGGGGATGATACACACTACAATGGAAGTGTTTGGCCTGGAAGATCCTGAAAACTTCTTCAGTTAGTTTCCCCTTGAACTGAGAGCCATTATCAGTCAAGATTTGATTGGGAAAGCCTAACCTTGTGAAAATTGTGAGCAATGCCTCTGCCACATGTTTAGAATCAATCGATGACAGGGCTACTGCCTCTCCCCACATAGAACAAGTGTCCACCAGAGTCAGAATGTAGCTGTTCCTTCTCTTGGTTCGGGTGAGAGGTCCCACAAGATCCACGGCAACTCTCTCAAAGGGTGTTCCCACTATGGGCATTTCCCCCAGAGTTGCTGGTGCAGTCCAATGTTTAGGTGCTACTCGTTGGCACTCTGGACAGGATTTTACATATCGTTTGATATCTTCAGTTATTCCTGGCCAGAAATAGTGACAAGCTATTCGCTGTCCTGTTGCGCTGATTCCCATATGACCACTGAAGGGAATCGCATGCCCTAGTTCCAACACTTTAGTCCTATATGAAGTGGGAAGGACCAGCTGTCCGTGACCATTGGATTCAGATCCAGCCTTCCTATATATCAGTTTGTTCTTCATATAAAACTCTCCCTTGCCTGGAGGTGTATGAGATTTGGGCAACTTCTTGAAACATGGCTTGAGTGTTTTGTCCTCAGCCTGTGCCTTCCTCATCTCATCTGGGTGAGTATTTATGGGATTATCCTCCTCCTTCTTTGACTGTGATCTGGTCTGCACTGTTGCCAATATCACAGGTCTCTTGGGATTCCCCAAGAAGACATATCTACACCCCAATATTAGAGAGTAGATTGGCTCATTTATCACTGCTGCTTTTATGATTCCTTCCACATATCGCGTTTTCACTTTTATTCGGGCGACGGGAAGTGTCATGGTAGCTACATCCTTGGTTGCAGTTTGAATCTCCACTGTTTCTGTGGTGTATTGATCGGCCTGCACCAGGTGAGAACTCACAACGGAATCGTAATCTAAACCGGTATCATATAAACATCTTATAGTGACACCATTACAGATGACATCTTCACACACTGGGGGGTGGTATGGTTCCTGTAATTCTTCAGGTTTGCCCTTCTTTTCCTTTTTCCCCGATGTCATAGCAGCAAAATGAGGAGGTTTCCTTCTACAATGGTCAGTGTCATGATTGTTCATCTTACAATTTTTACACCACCTTTTTCCTTGGTTGAAAGATTTTCTTTCATCATATTTCCTTTCATCGAATTGTGGGAATTTATTTTTATTTTCATACCGTGGCCTATCAAATTGGTGCTTACCTTTATTTTGATCCTTAGGATCAAATTTATTAAAGTTCTGTGGTGCCCTAAAGTTATCCACTTGTTTCTTTTTATTACCTGTTACCTCTGCTTGAGCTGCTTGATACCTTTCAGCAACATTTAGCAACTCACCCAGCCTCTCTGCACCTTGTTCCATGAGAAACTTTCTCAGGTCTGGAGCCATGGACTCTCTTAATTGCTCTATAAGGACCATTTCCTTAAGATCTTGGGTTTTCCCCAGAGAAGTCCATTTCTCCAAGTATGTCTCTATTCGTGCAGAGAACTGGTGATAGGTTTCACCTGACAGTAGTTTAGCATTCCTAAATTTTTTTCTATAGAATTCTGCATTCTTTTCATACCTTAATAAAAGAGCCTGCTTTAGCATGTCATAATTTTCCTGATCACCTCTGCTCATTTTTGCAAAAACTTCATAAGCTGCCCCACGAAGTCCCTGAGATAACTTTAAGCTCCACCTTTCTCTCTCTAACCCATACGTGGTAGCTAATAGTTCATACCTATTTAGGTAGCTCTCAATATCATCGTCTTTCTCAACAAAATGATCTAAATGAAAATTCATAGCTGAGGTTGAGGCTCCCTGAGTAACCGTAGCATCAGAGGCAAAGGGGCTGGCACCATTTTCAGGAGCATGGCCTTGAAACTCAAACTCCCTTAGTCGTAACTCATGTTCCCTTTGTAATCTCTTCTCCTCCTTTTCTGCTTCCCTTTCTGCAGCTAATCTCTTGTCTTCCCTTTCGGCAGTCAATCTTCTTTCTTCTGCTTCCAATTTCTTAGCCTCAGCCTCAATCTGCAACCTCTTAATTTCCTTGTCAGCCTCTAACTTTCTTTCGGCTTCAAACCTTCTTTCTTCACGTTCAATAAATTTGTCACATTCCGTCGTGACATAGGCAACCATAACTTGCCCATCTAATCCTAACTCTTTTGCAGTCTGAACCGCAGCAGATCGAAATTTGGCCAGGTCCGCCATTGTCTATCATGTAAATTTCTACAATGTCTATCCAACAATTCAAATTCTAAATATATATAATGGACAACACAGGCACCGTGAGCTCAACCTTATTTAATTCCACCCAAGGATACCTTTTAATTCTTATATTCCCTGAAGTGAATTACCCCCAATATTTTTAATAGGGAAAGATTCAAAATCCCAAGAGCGAGACCCCAATATATGTGGTGAAGTGGGATGTTATAAATATTTATAGGGGACTTAGTGTACTGACTGAGATCAGCTGTGAAGGTATATATATATCTAATAAGAGTAGTGTATTATATATAACCTTACTTGCTACCACATATCTATATATCTCAGTCAGAATTATTCTGGAATAGTGTGATGACTACGTTATGTGTCTAGGGTATGTGTATGATGAAGTGTAAGTCACAACAACAGACAGATAAACAATTTAATTTAATCCACTACTCTTAACAACACTGTGACACTCACATACATATAACACTCTATGAGAATATCTTAAAGAAGTCACTCGTAACTTTTCAAATAACAATATGTATTCAGTTTTGTCAATAATGTATTTGTGTCCTGATTCAAATACAAAGGAACCAGGAATCACAATCAATTTTAACTACAAGTATATGTACAGACTTTATCAATATGAATATTGTAGTGACATATATTATTAAAAATATCCTATGTGTGTCAGTTGTGTAGTGGTAATATGAGGTAATACTGGTTTTGTTTTGTTCAAGCTCTGTTGGTATTTGTCATCATGACTTCAATAGTTTGTCTTAGGGACTAGTATTGGAGATGTTCTCAGTTCCTGATATTAAGACAATTAAATTCCCCTCTGAATGTTATTTTTACAAAGTTATTTCAAGATGAGGGGACATAATGTTGAGCTCAGCTGGCCAACTCTGCTTATCTTGCGTGATGGCGGCAGGAGAAGACTCCTCTGCTCGAATTCTCCTCTGGGCTCTGGAGACACCTCACTGATAGCTAAAAGGACCAAGGAGTATGCTGTCCGACACTGGATTCAGTAAAGCTCTGACCAGGTGCAGCTCAATACCATCAAGACCACTGTCCCTGAAATCAAGAAGGATGTACCTTCTACTTCATAACTAATTTATATTCTCTTTTACACTGATCACAATACAGCACAAACATTGAGTTCAGAGCGTTAGGCCAACTATCAGCTTCATTCTGAAGTACTTTATACCAGCATTAACCTCCTTAATGGTTACTACGCCTCTGCAATTCCAGCATTATTTCTTTCTAGTCAATCATCTAGGTGTCAGTGTACTATTTGGCCATTCCATGCCGTTTTACTTCCCTCCGACAACCTCTGTTCAGGCTGGAGCATTATAGGCTTTATCTCCTGTTTGCCACTGAACTACACATATATATATACAGGCATAAATTAACAATTTACATTCAATTTTCATTAAAAGATACTGAATGGTTCAAGCTTACCACAATTTCATGGAAATAAACACAGATACGTTGATTAGCAATGAATTCTGGCACAAAATACTGGCACAAATTCCCATCTGCTTATGTTCCAGGCTTTTATTTTACACAAATATGAGCTGGCTTCAACGCACTGATGCTTTATCAAGCTTATTTAAACAAGTGGTTTCGAACTAACGCTCCCAAGTGTGTATATCAGCGAGTCTGACCAATGAGCCCCGTTTCGACAAGTGTTTGAAAAAATGTTACCTTTCCCCGTTTCCCCTAACAACGAAAGATAGTATTTATAGTCCGACCAATCGTGGTTAGGCTTTCATTTGTTGCGCTCCAATCAATTGGGAGTTTACATGTTAGGCTATTTATGTAACGTAAGGTTTTTTTTCAAACACGTTATAAAAAATTTTATGAGCAGAAATGATTTTGTGTTGTCAGGCATCCCCACTATTTTATTTTGGTTATAATTTATTAATTCCTGGACTATTTGCGTAACGTTTTACATATTATTTGTCAGCAAGCCCTAAGGAACCCAATTATCCAAATTTAAAAGAGCTACGTGGCTGCGTTCAAAATATGTATTTTCTACCTCCTGTTTCGAAGATGTGATGTCTGGGTACTGTTATGTTTTCAACCGTAAACCCATCTATTGTTATCTTTTCTAATAAGAGTTTTTTATGATTTATAAACCTAACTCTGGGAAAGGGTAATGTATTTTATCACTGTCCGTCTGAAAAAAAATTAGTGCATGTAGACTTACACGCGTGATGGCAGCATTTGTGTATCGCGCGACGCGCGTTGCATGCGTTCCTGATTTTCAGCCCTCCCCTCTCTCTTTATCCTTTTGTCCATCTGTTCGTTCGTTTTGGTAACGCAGTGTAGAAAAAGACATGAATGGAATTTAAAATTTAGGTCAACTTGCATATTTCAAGGTTTTTTCTTAGAAAGGCAGCACATTTTATTGTGTGTTTGGGAAACGCGTGTATGTTGCAGAAAGCCTTTAATATCGACGTGAAACGTTACAATTTGCTTACGCAGTAGAAAACAAGGGGATTTCGAGTACAGTCATTGTGACAGCACTGTTCTTTACCATTCTTCTTCCTTTATTTATTATATGTATTTATTAGGCTTTATATTTACTTGATAATTTATATATGTGGATTAGAATATTCCACGACAGACTAAGAGCCAGGGACCCAGACCTCCGGGGCGACCCAGAGTCCACTGGGAAGACAACATTAGACAATCTTTGAAGGACCGAGGACTAGAATGGAACCAGGCCAGGAGGAAGACATCAGATATGATAGTACCGCGCTCTGTCTTCCAAACCTCCACACCTCACTAAGTAAGTAAGTAATAACCTTGGGAGGCCTTGTTTTGTTGTACAAAATATACTCAGCCTTACGACCCATGGACTTTTGTAATTCATGAATTAACTTGACATTCGCTTATAGATTGTCACACATTTCAGTTTCTTCAAGACAAAGACAACACTTGCCAACTCATTTATCAATCATATTGTGTTACAACCAACATATAAGTTCAAAGACACTATCTCTGTCTCGGAAATCTGCACAAACGCGTTCACAAATCTATCTCTAACAAAATAGCAATCTGAAGAGAAAAAAAAATGTAAAGAAATAGAAAAGAAAAGGCCAGCTGATATTCAAAAATCTTCCAAAATGATAAAACCGTGTTCCACTTATTATCAAAAGCGTTGTACAGATGTTTTATTGAAATTGGATCCAATTGGAGTTGTACTTTAATTTGTCTAGGAACTATTCCATTGTGTATACCTTCTATACGGCGACACAAAGTTCAGATTTCAGGGACTGAGTTTCTTGTTAGTTTCTCTGTAGCTTATGATATTATTCTGAAGGCTTCTAATAACGCGTGGGCACGGATAAAAGCCAGGTTCTCCTATATTACCAGGCTGTGCTCGACTTCTTTAATAAACTACGAGGAATGAAAGAACTTCGATAAGAATAGGCGCGTGCTGATACCGATTCATAAAGTCATATCGCTTTTGCTCCAACACTTGAAAAGCTGAGGGGACCTCACACCCAGCAAGGTGCAAACACCGTCAGCAGAAGCCATCCTATGAATAGGGCGCGCAATTTTTGTGTTTGCAATGCCGTACATGATTATGAATCTTGCATATAATTACCAGTTTCTTACATGTTTGCGTAATAAATTGTAAATGCACGAGACGCCATTCAAGTTTTGACAATCCGCAGGGGGAGGCAAATCTTGACTGCGGGCGGACCCGTTTGTTTTGGCGTCACAATGTTGCTTTGTGTTGGAAAAGGTTGGGTTTTAGTGCTAATTTTTCCGCGTTAAATTTGGATTTTGGATTATGGCAAAGTTACACAAAGAATCTGTCGCCTCGAGAACTTTGTTTGCCGGCAGCAGTATTCTGTCAAAAGCCATAATATAACAAAGTATACAACGTTGAGTGTAGGAAGCATAATTCCAGATTATGGTTTGGAAGCGTGTCACTGAGTGGAGAAAAAAAGACAACACAAAAAACTAGCTTTCATTGGGGGTTAAGGAAATGAGTGCTATCAGATTACGAATAAAAAAAATGTCCCGACCTTTTTCTACTTCTTTCTTTATTTTTCTTCTTCTTCTTCTTCTTCTTCTTCTTCTTCTTCTTCTTCTTCTTCTTCTTCTTCTTCTTCTTCTTCTGCTTCTGCTTCTTCTTCTTCTACTACATCTGTTTGTTGTTTTTCTTCTTTTTCCTCATTCTCTTCATCATCATCATTATAATCATCATCAATCATCATTATGTTCAACATTGTCATCATCAGCATCATTATCATAATCATCATCAACTTTCTCTTTTTCTTCATCGCCGTCGTCTTCTACTTCTAATAGTACTACTATTTCAACAACTACTATTACAACTACTACTATTACAAGTACTACTATTACAAGTACTACTATTATTACATCTACTACTATTACAAGAACTACTATTACAACAACTACTATTACAACTACTACTATTACAACTACTACTATTACAAGTACTACTATTATTACAACTACTACTATTACAACTACTACTATTATTACAACTACTATTACAACTACTACTATTACAACTACTACTATTACAACTACTACTATTACAAGTACTACTATTACAAGTACTACTATTACAACTACTACTATTACAAGTACTACTATTATTACATCTACTACTATTACAAGTACTACTATTACAAGAACTACTATTACAACTACTACTATTACAACTACTACTATTACAACTACTACTATTACAACTACTACTATTACAAGTACTACTATTATTACATCTACTACTATTACATCTACTACTATTACAAGAACTACTATTACAAGTACTACTATTACAACAACTACTATTACAACTACTACTATTACAAGTACTACTATTACAAGTACTACTATTACAACTACTACTATTACAAGTACTACTATTACAAGTACTACTATTACAACAACTACTATTACAACTACTACTATTACAAGTACTACTATTATTAGAACTACTACTATTACAAGTACTACTATTACAAGTACTACTATTACAACTACTACTATTACAAGTACTACTATTACAACTACTACTATTACAACTACTACTATTACAAGTACTACTATTACAAGTACTACTATTACAACTACTACTATTACAACTACTACTATTACAACTACTACTATTACAACTACTACTATTACAACTACTACTATTACAAGTACTACTATTACAAGTACTACTATTACAACTACTACTATTACAAGTACTACTATTACAACAACTACTATTACAACAACTACTATTACAACTACTACTATTACAAGTACTACTATTATTACAACTACTACTATTACAAGTACTACTATTACAAGTACTACTATTACAACTACTACTATTACAAGTACTACTATTATTAGAACTACTACTATTACAAGTACTACTATTACAAGTACTACTATTACAACTACTACTATTACAACTACTACTATTACAACTACTACTATTACAACTACTACTATTACAAGTACTACTATTATTACATCTACTACTATTACAAGTACTACTATTACAAGTACTACTATTACAACTACTACTATTACAACTACTACTATTACAACTACTACTATTACAACTACTACTATTACAAGTACTACTATTATTACATCTACTACTATTACAAGAACTACTATTACAAGTACTACTATTACAACAACTACTATTACAACTACTACTATTACAAGTACTACTATTATTACAACTACTACTATTACAAGTACTACTATTACAAGTACTACTATTACAACAACTACTATTACAACTACTACTATTACAAGTACTACTATTATTAGAACTACTACTATTACAAGTACTACTATTACAAGTACTACTATTACAACTACTACTATTACAAGTACTACTATTACAACTACTACTATTACAACTACTACTATTACAAGTAATACTATTACAAGTACTACTATTACAACTACTACTATTACAACTACTACTATTACAAGTACTACTATTATTACAACTACTACTATTACAACTACTACTATTACAAGTACTACTATTACAACTACTACTATTACAACTACTACTATTACAAGTACTACTATTATTAGAACTACTACTATTACAAGTACTACTATTACAAGTACTACTATTACAACTACTACAATTACAATTTCTACTATTACAACAACTACTATTACAACTACTACTATTACAAGTACTACTATTATTAGAACTACTACTATTACAAGTACTACTATTACAAGTACTACTATTACAACTACTACTATTACAACTACTACTATTACAACTACTACTATTACAACTACTACTATTACAAGTACTACTATTATTACATCTACTACTATTACAAGAACTACTATTACAAGTACTACTATTACAACTACTATTATTACAACTACTACTAATATTACTACTATTATTACAACTACTACTAATATTACTACTATTATTACAACTACTACTAATATTACTACTATTATTACAACTACTACTAATATTACTACTATTATTACAACTACTACTAATATTACTACTATACTATTATTACAACTACTAATATTACTACTATTATTACAACTACTACTAATATTACTACTACTACTAATATTACTACTATTATTACAACTACTACTAATATTACTACTATTATTACAACTACTACTAATATTACTACTATTATTACAACTACTACTATTACAAGAACTACTATTACAAGTACTACTATTACAACTACTACTATTACATCTACTACTATTACAAGTACTACTATTACAACAACTACTACTACAACTACTACTATTACAACTACTACTATTACTACTATTACAACTACTACTATTATAACTACTACTATTATAACTACTACTATTACAACTACTACTATTACAACTATTACTATAACAACAACTACTATGACAACTACTACTATTACTACTGCTATTATTACAACTACTACTATTACAACAACTACTATTACAACTACTACTATTACAACAACTACTATTACAACTACTACTATTACAACTACTTCTATTACAACAACTACTACTATTACAACTACTACTATTACAACTACTACTATAACAACAACTACTATGACAACTACTACTATTACTACTGCTATTATTACAACTACTACTATTACAACAACTACTATTACAACTACTACTATTACAACAACTACTATTACAACTACTACTATTACAACAACTACTATTACAACTACTACTATTACAACTACTACTATTACAACAACTACTATTACAACTACTACTATTACAACTACTACTATTACAACAACTACTATTACAACTACTACTATTACAACTACTACTATTACAACAACTACTATTACAACTACTACTATTACAACAATTACTATTACAACAACTACTATTACAACTACTACTATAACAACAACTACTATGACAACTACTACTATTACTACTGCTATTATTACAACTACTACTATTACAACAACTAGTACTTCTACTAGTGCTACTACGGCTACTATTACTACTTCCTTTTCTTCTGCCTCTTCTTCTCCTTTATCTTTTGGGCCGTGTTGTCTGCTCTTGCCTGCTGTCATAACTGATGTGCACTTTCTTTGCTTCTTAATAACATTTTTTATTCGTTCTAGCTTGTTTTTCTTTAGCCTTGCGTTTATAATTTTTTGGTTAAATTTGTAATGGTATTAAAGAAAAACACACACATTAGGGTCGGAGTGGCTGTGGGGTGTGGCGTCTGTTTAGAATTCTATAGGTACAGAGTTCGATTCTCAGTAGAGAAAATATAATTTATGGAAATTTCCTTATTTTTTTCAGAACTAGTGTTCCTATTGATGTCATACTTCCCCCTGGTCTCCTGGGTAGTGAGATCAGATGCCTAGTCTTCTCGGATAAGGGAGAAAAAATAGAAGGTCCCGAGGGCACGTTACGCAGGTTAAAAATCCCACGGCAGTTGAAAATCGTACATTGCATATAAAAATAGATCATAAACCATAGTCATAAATCACATAGCTGCAATCATTGGGTAACAAATTACCACCCTACCTCCTCCTTCCCCCCCCCCCCCCCCAAAAAAAATAGCTTTATAAAACATATATCACCAACACATAAGAAATCAAAGTTTGGTATTACCAAATCATAAATCACCATGCACAAATCACACACAATCACAGGGCAAGAGTAGCCAAAAATTACGTTTGGACGGGTATTATATCACAGATTATAATATCACAGATCATTATTCAGAGAACATAAATCACATGTCAACAGTTTCACATTAAAAATCACATATCAATAATCATTTAGTATCAGCCACAGGTTACAGCCAAGGATATTAGTACCGCATTTCACAAATAAGAGATCCCAAAAAATAAAGAGAGAGCGACCACAGATAAGGTTATAAATCTAATCACTAAAACTATCACATTTCACAGTGTACTAATCACAGATAAAGACACAAATTACAGGGCACTAATAAAAGATAAAATCACAAACTACAGGGCACTAATCACAGATAATGTCACAAACCACAGGGCACTAATCACAGATAATGTCCCAAACCACAGGGCACTTAGCACAGATGTCACAAACCACAGGGCACTAATCACAGATAATGTCACAAACCACAGGGCACTAATCACAGATAATGTCACAAACCACAGGGATATTAGTATCGCATTTTACAAATAAGAGATCACAAAACAAAGAGAGAGAGAGAGAGAGAGAGAGAGAGAGAGAGAGAGAGAGAGAGAGAGAGAGAGAGAGAGAGAGAGAGAGAGAGAGAGAGAGAGAGAGAGAGAGAGAGAGACTCCAGATACGTTTATAAATCAAATCACTACAACTATCACATTTCACGATGTACTAATCAAATATACTGTCACAAACCACAGGGCACTAATCACTAATACTGTCACAACACATGGTACTAATCACTAATACTGTCACAAACCACATGGCACTAATCACTAATACTGTCACAAACCACATGGCACTAATCACTAATACTGTCACAAACCGCATGGCCCTAACCATAGATTATGTCACAAACCACATGGCACTAATCATAGATACTGTCACAAACCACATGGCACTAGTCTTAGATACTGTCACAAACCACATGGCACTAATTACCAATACTGTCACAAACCACATGGCACTAATTACCAATACTGTCACAAACCACATGGCACTAATCATAGATACTGTCACAAACCACATGGCACTAATTACCAATGCTGTCACACACCCAAATGTCACTAATTACCAATACTGTCACAAACCACAGGGAACTGATCACAGACATTGTCACAAACCGCAGGGCACTTATCATTAACATTGTCATACAGCACAATGCGTTAAACATTAACATTGTCACAAACCACAAGGCATTAATCATCAACATTGTCACAAACAGCAGGGCATAAATCATTAATATTGTCACAAACCACGAGACATTAATAAGTGATACTGCCGATTTCTAGTTGTTTTTCAGCTACTAATTTTAACCTGTGCCACCACTGCCCATACAATTCTATCAAATCTGCGTAAAATGATCTACTAAGCCAAAGCTATTGATTGTTGTGTACACTTATTTCCTGCGAATAAAAATGATACTTTCCCCCATTTCATTAAATTATCAAGGAATTGAACATTAACTCCAACCATGAAGTCAACCACCCAGCTAAAGTGAATGCTACCACCACGCACTACCCTCATCCTCCATCTCGCAAATCTACTCCATCCGTTTACTGCACTTTCGTGAAAAATTGCTATTTCCAGACTGACAATATCTCCACAACTACGGATGCATTAACTTCCATCTGACAACTGTTATAAAAAGTTCGCGTTACATTTTATCGATATTCTGAAAGCGACGAGTTAATTATTAGATTTACCATAAATTTCCCCCAATAAAAACTTCTACAAATACATCCGATAAATTGCCAGAATCTCCGAATAGATGAAGAGAAATGTTTATCTGTTTACAGACGAGAGGCAAAAACGGTTTGGACGAAATGAAAATTAAAAGTCTAAAACAGGCGTAATTTTGTTTATGGGTGATTCCGACAATGTGACTTCCGTTTTTTGTCCGGGCTGATGGCTAATGTTACAGTCGGACATCACGCGAAACAATCGTTTCAGATCATCCAACCTGAAATGCTATTTATGATTCAAGAGAAGATATATATCGCTGTTGTTATCTTTCGTTTGCTATGTCATCTACACGACAAACAAATGAAATAAGACGATATGAGAGTTTACATTCCAGTGGTGGCCATACCTGAGGCTAAGGTACTCCCTCGACAATGAGTTATATCTTTGTTAGTTCGGAGTTGAGTGGAAGTAAAAGGGTTCAGTAAGCACGCGAAAAACACGTACTGTAAGATATAAAACTCAACGCCTGTCAGGAACATTCCAGCTGATTTTAATTATTTATTTGTTCAATTGATGTACTTTGTTGTTGTTGCTTCCGTGTGTGTGTGTGTGTGTGTGTACGTGCGAGCGTGCGTGCGTGCGTGAGTGTGTGTGTGTGTGTGTGTGTGCACTTTCTTTCTTTCTTTCTTTCTTTCTTTCTTTTTTGCTTTTCTTTCTTTCTTTCTTTCTTTCTTTCTTTCTTTCTTTCTTTCTTTCTTTCTTTCTTTCTTTCTTTCTTTCTTTCTTTCTTTCTTTCTTTCTTTCTTTCTTTCTTTCTTTCTTTCTTTCTTTCTTTCTCACTCTGTCAGTCTTTCTTTCTCTTTCACTTTCTTTCTTTCTTTCTTTCTTTCTTTCTTTCTTTCTTTCTTTCTTTCTTTCTTTCTTTCTTTCTTTCTTTCTTTCTTTCTTTCTCACTCTGTCAGTCTTTCTTTCTCTTTCACTTTCTTTCTTTCTTTCTTAGTTTTCTCTGTCTTTATTTCTTTTTTGCTTTTCTTTCTTTCTTTCTTTCTCATTTTTTCAGTTTTTCTCTTTCATTCTGTCTTTCTCTTTCATTTTCTCTTTTTCATTCTTTCTTTCTTTCTTTCTTTCTTCTTTCTTTCTTTCTTTCTTTCTTTCATTCTCGCTATCTTTCTTTCGTTCTTTAATTCTTATCAGTGTGTGGGGAAAACTGAACATCCTGCATCAAGTATATAGAGAAACAGAACATTAAATGGTTTGACCTGCTCATGAGAATGGAGCAGGCTCAATTATCACTGGGTGCCTACAACAACAACGGGTTCGCAGAAGCCAATGCCACACATTAGGCTCAGGAACTCAAACTTCAACTTCCCACTTCGCTAAACGGCTAGAATTGATCGAAAAAAGTTTTTGTTGTTGTTGATAAGAATCGACGTCGTTGTACTCCGGGCAAACCCATAGGTGCTCAGTCTCCCTTGGCATTTGTCGAAGGATATGAATGCTAACAGTTCCTGTAGTGCGCTGGTTGTATACACGACGGATGCATCCTCTCATATGTCCATCTCTGCTAGCCCCACGTCTGAAGCTGTCGTGTGGTGTGTACTGGGGCAACTACGATAGTAGTTTTTGCCAGGAATAGTCTATTGAGATATTAGGTATAAGGTCTCTAGAAATTGGCTCGTTAAGAAAGAATAAAGACCTATTCGAGATAGGGACAAGAAGACGGGAATGCGAATGCTTTCCACTGGACAGTGTTTTCTAATTAATTATGGAAAGAGTTTTGTTTCCCCACGACCTTAGCTTCTGCCCTTAGATCCCGTAAAAGAAAAAGACCCCAACCTCATCTGAGTAGAGAAATGTTCCTATAGGTGAATATGTAACACCGACAGCACGAGTGATACATTAACAAACTAGATAATGATCAAACGATCGTTGGGTTTATTAATGAAATATCCACACATATAGGGTTTGTAATGGTTAGAACGTGATGATGGTGAAAGACGATTCACACAAAACACACAGATGAGATAATAAAATTGCAGTTAATTAAGTAGTAGTTAATTAAGAATGAACTGGTGCAAAGCGAAATGATGATGATGTGATATGATACGTGTTACCAAAATGGTGAGTAATCTACACAGTCAATGTGTCTCTAAATGCTTCTCATTGATATGATGATTCACATGTATGCATAAAATGTCCCAAGTTGTTATACGTTATGTCGAGTGGGGTATCTCTAAGTCGAGGACGTTCTGATGAAAACTGTTGTCGGACTGAGAACGGTGACGAGATATATATATATATATATATATATTCCTTCACTGTTTGAGTATATCTCTGTAGTGTTGATCAACATTTAATAGCTGTCATATGAACAAAAGGTCTGTTGTCTAATCTCCCGAGGGTACTGGTCAGGCTGGATATCTTCACGAAATGTTAGTGATATGTAGACTCATAATCTTGCGTATGTAGTCGTGATTCATAAAATATACTTTAGAGTCTGCTTCATAGAATGCGCTTAAGAGTGTGTTGCACTTGGTATAAATATGAGAATCCACTTTTGAGCTCTTTTGCTTGACTTCAGATAATAATGATCTTTCGAGTGATTTGAATTTGTGATGAATCTCTATTGAACTTGTGAGTCAGCAGTATATGGGAGACGAAAAATGCTGCATCCACCTTCTGACTTGTGGGTGAGACAATATTCCTTTTTAATTGAGGAATGAAAGATGTTGTCGTGAAACGAGTGTGTAAATCCACTTCTTAGTTAATACACTTGTCACCGTAGGGTTTGCTCAGGCATTGTTTATGCTTCTGACAGGGTTAATATGAATGCTTAAAGTAAGGTGCCGTAGGGTTTGCCCAGGCATTGTAAATATTTGCCAAGGTTGCGTGAGCGTTGAAAACGGCTCACGAGAAAAAAAGATAGAGGGAAGATTAAAAATAACAGACGATGGTTCACTGAATTCGCTTGTGTCGGTAAAGCGTGAGTATTATTCTAGTGAGTAGTAAATAAAGTCGACCAATGGTTTCAGCTGGTAAACAGGTGAAAGAACGAATCAGAAGTAGGGTGGAGAAAAAAAACATATCAGCTGACGATGGCCAGAGGTCAGAACAGCTCACGGCTTGCTAGAGGGCAGTCGTGTTTCCGAAGACGAAGGAACAAGAGATGCTGTTGTGCGGTTGTCACCAGTTTTAGTAAGTTCTGTGGTATTACAGATAGTTTTAGAGGTTATACAGAAGATGCACAAGCTGTATAGAAAAACTTAGAAGTTTAAAAGAAGTCAGTGGTTAAAGAGAAGTGACATTAATACTAGGAAGTTCAGAGGACGTAATAGTGACTAGTCAGTAACAATATGATATAACTAAGAAGTGTCACATAGATAGAGTGGAAGATGATTAAGAGAGCTTTAATAGTGACAGTAGTGAGTGAATTTTCAGGAGAGATTCAGGGAATCGCCTGTAAGTATTGGTTTTTGAATTATTATGTACATTGATGAAAGTTTTACAGGAGAAATAAAACTGAACTCCCAGGTCGACAAGCCATACGGGCAATGAGAACTTTAATGACCAAGCAAACCAGAGAAGGAATTGAATTAAATATTGAAGGTCAAACTTGGTACCGTCATCTATTAAATGGATGATATGAATGAATCCCAAGAAAAGAGCTACTTATTTTTCATCAGAGAGAGAGAGAGAGAGAGAGAGAGAGAGAGAGAGAGAGAGAGAGTTCACAGTGAGTGAAACAATGAGTTGTACACGGAATTAGTTACGACAAGTAAGTGACAGCGATGGTCGACTTCTTTAAGAACTACTTGAATGCTCTCACATGTAAGTAAGGAATATATAAGGTTTACTTTATGCATAGAGCTATAGGATGTTTTTTCCCACAAGCGGATACAGGCAGGTCTGACCAAGTTTTGTACAGGAAGAATAAAAGCACGAAATAATGAATTGCATAAGCTGATCAGTTGTATTGAGGTATACTGAAACAGAATTTAAAGAGGTTAAATAAGTACGTGGAGTTGATAAAGGAACAAAGGGAGATTAAGTGTCTACATATATATGAGATAAAGAAAGTATACATGAAGCAACTATGCTACAACTGTAGGTATGCTCTATGAAGAAGTATCTACATCATTGAAATATATTACATGTAAATAAATATGTATTTGCAAGAGGAAAAACAAAGGCTTGAGTCGATCCTTGTGAGAGGTTGGTGAATGCCAGACTATTAGCCTTTATGTAAATCCACTATACGATCAGTCACTGTATATAACAACGGAGAAGGGAACGAACGAGTCAAGAGTTGAATGAAGGAAGGAAAGTAGTTCATCCAAGAATTACCAACTCTGGCGGAGAGGGCCAGTACTCAAATACTATTACGTTAACTTGGAAGATACACAAACAAGAAAATAGACTGGTGTGAGTTACTTAACTAGGCCTGCCACCTAGTTAAGAGAAAGTACTTTGTTGAAAGTTTATAACACCACCACCTAGGACGCAGGCGCGGACACATATTAACTAATTGGTGCCTTTGGACCAGTTCTCAGCTCACACCCTCTGTGACACACATTACCTAATTGGTGCCGTAACATCAGCCCTCAGTGACATTACCTAATTGGCGCCGAGACCAGCCCTTCTCAAGTGACATGGCTACATCACAGGCAGATATAGTGTATCAAAAACAACCACAACAACAACAACAGCCCATATTCGTTCCACCACCTCTGGAGCATGAACCAACAATGGCCGCTCTTACGAGTATTACCGAGACGTTGTATAATGTTGATTTGTACGCAAAATACAACCAGATTAGATCAGTTATAACATCGTTCAAAGGAGACTCGAAAGAATTTAGAAGATGGATGAAAGACGTGGACAGATTTGCTACTATGATAAATGCAAACACATATACAGAACGTAAGAGGATACTATATTTGTCATCTGACTCTCTCGTTACTGACTTCCTAAGAAGACGTGATAGTACATATCCAAGTGAGACATATGAGTCATTAAAGAAAGAGTTAACAAAACGTTATAGTGACATTACTAATACGGAGCATGCGTGGTCACTGCTTCGCCGCATCAAACAGCAATATAACGAACCCATACAATCTTATGGAGAAAAATTATTAAATTTGGCAGAGGAGGCATTCCTGAATGGGTTGACAGCATCACCAGACCTAGAGAAACATCTGGTAAGAATCTTTATTGACAATAGTACTAAATTGCATATGATTCGCAAGGATCCGAATAAAATAAATGAAGCGATCCAGATAGCAATCACAGAGGAAAATGTTCAAACAAGATTTAATCAATGTATTGCGCAGGAACCAACAGTTGAGTCACAAATAGAACATGAGCCGATGGAAATTGGACATTCCCGCTCGCGTTGGCGTCGCCCAAGCCGGACGGATAACCAGGGACATGTAAACACAACTTATGCTCGACATTTTCCCAGATAGCAGAGCATACAACAAGTTAATATCCCTACTTGTTTCAATTGTGGTTTTAGAGGACACATAGCCCCTGAGTGCCGACAACAACATCCTCGCCTGCACCAGCAGAGTTACAACAACTCACAACAGAGTGGTTATGGTAACACTCGTCGGTATAGTCCAAATGTCCGAGGAGCGCACCCACCATCCAATTTTAGTACAAGAAGAACACGAATGTACAACCAGGGAAACGGAACAGTCAATCACTAAGCAGGACCGTTAGTGATGACCATAAAGAAAATGAAGATAATAATTCCCTTCATCGGAGGTCCGAACATATAAAGAACAACAACATGGTGTCACACCTAACACCTTTTCCTCAAGAGACACCGCAGCAACAAATACATTCCATAAACATTACCCCAGATCCTAGTTCATGCCTGATCAAGATTCACAACAAAAATTATCGCGCACTTGTGGACACTGGCGCTTCAGTAAGTTTGATTAGAGAACAGTTATACAAACAAATCAAACATTTTGTGAGTTTTCGACCTTTAAACACATTTATGGCATCAGTGACAGGCGAATCACTGAAGTCCTGTGGTACAGCATATGTCACATTCCACATAGGACAGCAACAGATTACACATCCCTTTATAATTACACGTGGGATGTCCAGAAATTTTATCTTAGGTAGAGATTTTCTTACCTCTCCGAACGCCAGGATATATTTCGACCTGAACAAGATCAATATTAATGGGGAATACATAAAACTACAAGACGATATACACATCGCATCTTTGGTGCGTTTGACAACTCCAGTCACGGTACAACCTAACACACGTGTGATAGCTAAGGGACGAATCAAGTGTTCTAATTATATTGAACCAGGACAAACAGTACAAATTGAGCCTTTGTAGAATGAGGACATAAATGATGAACCCCTCATGTTTGTTGCTGAAGGTATCGCACAAGTTTCATCCTCACGTGACTTTCCGGTCATGATTATAAACACGTCGGGACAAGATACAACGATACATAGAGGTACAATAGTCGCTAAAGTACAAAGATCGTCCTTGACCGGTACCAAGAACAGCAAGATACCTGAAGTTGGTCAGAGTCGAAACCATTATCCCCCTGCTCCACGCATATCCCAAAATCATACCCCAGGTCCCCCTTGCGACTCTGGCAGAAAATGTCATTGGCAAAGCACAGATGTTAACTAATTCACTAACAGATATGGAGTTAGGCGTTACACACGAGCAACAAGGAAGATGGGCCAATCCAATAGAACAGTGGACAGATATAGAATTTATGACCAGCAGAATAATAAAGGACAAAGATGTCAACAAACACTGCATAGGTATAAAATGAATAACACTGGGTATATACCTAATAATCTTTTTACTTCCACACACAGAGAGAGGAAACATAACAAGCAAGATGACACACCGTATGAGAAAGCTTGCAGAGATGAACCTGAATACATAGATGCAGATGCAAAGAAAAATAAATATCATAGTTATGCACAGAGAGTGAGTCAAGTAATCCAAAGAAAAGCACAGGATGGAATATATAGAAGAGCAGACGATAGCACAAAACAAGTTCATTATGTTAATATTGTTACCCACCATATACTACCAACTCCAGCAAAGCCCTTTGAATACTGTCGTAGTCAACGACATAGTAGACGTCTTATTTATAATACAGAGGAAGAGCATACTCCATGGCGGAAACCCAGTACGAGATACTCAAACAAACCACTGTATCGAGGATATGAATTCAGATATTCAAATCCCTTTAAACACTGCCGTAGTGAACGACAGAGCAGACGGAACGTATATAGAACAGATGAAGAGCATACTCCATGGCGGATACCCACTGCGAGATACGCAAATAAATCATTTTGTCAGAGAGAAGAGCCCAGACGTTTTAAACCTTCTGATTATTATAAGAGAGAACAAGAGAGAAGAAGTAATTTTTACAGAACTGAAGAAGACAATACATATGTTAAAACACTGTGGACAGATAATGAGTCCTACACACGGAATGACACACCAGATCGGTTGTCACAGTTATTGGCCACATTGAAAGTGGATGATCAATATAAATCCAAACTCACTACGTTCGTCACCAAACACCAGGATGTGTTTGCAATAACAGATATGGAGTTAGGAAGAACCAACACAGTACATATGGACATTCAAACTACAACAGAAGAACCCATTAGTTTGAAACCATACCACACTCCTTTGAAGAACCGTGAAATAGTGGGAAAAGCTATAAATGACATGTTGAATGCAGGAGATATAGAGAGATCGAGATCAGCATGGTCGTCACCAATAGTGATTGTGTCAAAGAAAGATGGAACTAGTAGATTCTGTTGCGATTATCGAGCATTGAACAGAATTACAAAAACGATTTCATATCCATTACCACGCATAGATGATATTTTGGCGACACTTGGACATTCTACACACTTCACTACATTGGACGCACGCTCAGGATTTTGGTGTATTCCTATGACACCGGCAGCTAAATAAAAGTCAACATTTTGTACACACATGGGTAGTTACAAATGGAACGTTATGCCTTTTGGTTTGAAAGGAAGTCCCGCAACATACATGGCATTGATGGACGAGGTTTTACAGGGGATGCATTCTTTTGCATTAGCTTATATAGACGATGTACGTATTCACATATCCGGTACTGTAGATGACCATTTAAAGAAGGTTGAACAAGTTTTTGATCGCCTCCGACACCACCAGGTTAAACTCAAATTAAGTAAATGCGAGTTCCTAAAAAACAGAAACCAAATATTTAGGATTCATAGTCAACAAAGATGTTATTCGCCCTGACACAGATAAAGTGGAAGCAATAAGAAAAATGCCCGCCCTCACAACAGTGAAGCAGGTACGAGCGTGTATTGGTTGCTGTGGATATTACAGACGCCACGTTATTAACTTTTCAAAGGCCGCTGAACCACTCATTGCCCTTACCAAGAAGTATTCAAGATTTAAGTGGACAAAGGAATGTCAAGAATCCTTCGATTACCTCAAGGAAGCACTTACAACGATACCACTGCTCGCACATCCCGATATATCTCGCCCAATGATTTTGTACACGGATGCCTCGAATACAGCAATAGGCGCTTGTTTAGTCCAACCCAGAGAAGAAAATGAGACACCTATCATACCTGAGATTCCTAATGAGATGCCTATAGCATTTGTGTCACACGCCCTCTCTAAAACACAGAAACGCTGGTCGACAACAGAGAAAGAAGCGTTTGCCATACATTACGCGATACAGAAACTTGATTTTTATATCAGAGGTACCAAACTTACTATTAGAACAGACTATCAACCATTAGTGAATTGGCTCACTAAGACACAGGAGCAGCCCAAGAAGTTACAAACATGGTCCATGAACCTACAGTCATATGACACAAAAATTCAATATATCCCGGGTACTCAGAATACGTGTGCAGACCTACTTTCCCGAACGCCTCACCCTAGTACCATACAGGAAGATGACCCACATGCGTTCACTGACATCAACGACAATGCAAAGGAGATTAACATTATAAACTCCAACAGGATAGATGATGAAAACACCACCGCCACAACAGATACCGGCACACAGGAAACAACGGATGTAGACATATTTGATGTACATGCTGAGCAGATAAAAGATCCCGAAATTCTTAAAATCATCAAACAAGTAGAAACGAAACCTATATCACTTAAACAGTTTATAATCTTGCCACATGACCACATACTATATCACATTGATGACACACACGAAGGGAGACTACAGAAAGTAATTCCAAAATCAGTAATACCTCAATTACTAGAGCAGTTCCATGACAATAATGGACATGTTGGAAGAGATAAAACGATTGACATTATCAAGAAAAGATATTATTGGAGGTCAATGTACAAGGACATAGTTGAATATGTTAGTACTTGCAAAATATGCAGAATGAGAAACATAAGACCAACTGAAGTTCCCTTACAATAAATGAAACCATCTCATTTCCCTATGGAAGTTATAAGTATGGACATTTCTGGTCCATATCCCATTACGCAGTTTGAGAATGTATACCTCTTACACATTGTTGATCAATATTCGGTATGGCCTGAAAGTTATCCTCTCAAGAATATAACGTCAGCGACAGTGACGGAGTTTTTTCTACAAGAATTTGTACCAAGACACGGTTGTTCTAAGAGAATAATCACAGATAACGGGAAACAATTTGTCGGTAATCCTTTCAAGAAGACACTCCAGACTTTGCATATTCAACATACCACAAGCAGTTTCTATAGACCGCAGGCAAATGAAAGAAATGAGAGAATGCATGCTACATTGCATGATATCCTTGCTAAATATATACAAGGAAATGCACAATATTGGGATATATATATATATATATATATATATATATATATATATATATATATATATATATATATATATATATATATATATATATATATATATATATATATATATATCAAGCTCTTGAAGCGATACGAGTAAATATAAATGAGACGACAGGACTTTCTCTATTCTACATGCTATATGGACGTGAACCTACTTTCCCATTAGATAATCTCCTGCAACCTCAGAGTAAGTATCAAGGTGAAGATCCCATCGAAGTTATACTACAAGAAAAGCATAGATCACACCAGATAGCTAATCGAAACTCCCAGAAAGCTTTTAAGAAATGGCAGAAGCAGAATGATAAAAGAGCTAAATTAGAACAATTTCAAGTTGGGGATAAAGTTTATTACAAGAAGAATGTTCGAGATAATAAATTTGATGCACGATGGTTTGACGGGTATAAAGTGTTGGAACAGACAACACCCATAAATTATATATTATGGAATGAAGAGAAGAACATAGTAATCAAAGCACACGCAGCACAGATGAAGAAAGATAATCATCGCCCCACAGCACCACCAGTTTTACCGAATGGCAGACCAGTACGAAAAGCCACGTTGAGTCACTACAATTTTACAGAGTCATCAAGCACTTCACATAATGAAAGCGACATAGATTGTGAGCAGGACACTAATGTAGAACAATGTAACACTCCAGATCAATTACAAGATGCTATACATCGCCTGACTCGCTGCAGAGAAAACTCAGAAGACGAAGATGATATTCCACCAGCAGAACTAAGAGAAAGATTGATATACAGAGATAGTCGTCTACACGATAGGGATAGTAGTACACCACTATCAGTACATGATGACGAATCCCATACATCCATAATAAGTCAAACATACTATGACAATCAGAAATTACAACCGTCAGCTTCCAGTCAACACCAGCCTACACACTCCAGTTGGGACAGCGAAGACGAGAGGCCTTTGCAACAAGCAACGAGAAACAACATAACCCCCCATAGTCGGAGCCTTACAGAAGAACATACGAGTCCACAATTACAACCGTCAGCTTCCAGTCAACACCAGCCTACACACTCCAGTTGGGACAGCGAAGACGAGAGGCCTTTGCAATCAGCAACGAGAAACAACATAACCCCCCATAGTCGGAGCCTTACAGAAGAACATACGAGTCCACAATTACAACCGTCAGCTTCCAGTCAACACCAGCCTACACACTCTAGCTGGGATAGCGATGATAAAAAGCCTTTACAAGCAACGAGAAGCAACATAATCCCTCACACTCAGAGTTCTACAGCGGAGCATATAAACAGTAACAAGAATATCATTGATACGCCTTTGGCACCGGTTGAAGCAGAACTTGACACAACAGAACGAGAAGAAAGCGACACCGAGTGCATGGATGACACTACCAACACTGAAATACGTATAGCCACCAAGCGCCCTTACCAACCTTCGTCACCAGATTCACCACCAAGAGCGAAGTTGTTACGTCTACCGCAAGAACATGTACGTGCCAGGTTCAAAAGAAATCATCGCCAAGTACACAAACCGTCTCTAGGTTTACAACAACGTACAAATATTCAATCGCCCCCTTTCTCCTGCAGAGCGACTATAAACACGACATCACAATTGATACCAACTTCGTCACAGTAAGACAGTCGCCTCTCCAGTAGAGAAATTACACTATTAGAGCTTGCAAAACAAATCTCGAACTTAGTGTAATCGTCGTAAAGTACTCACCCAGCAATAGTACTAATTCGCAGCACTCACCCAGCAGTAGTGCTTATAGGTACTCCAATCAACATAGTACCTAAAATTAAGTCACTTAATTAAGTTTTCTCTGTGATTAACTTAGTTGATATTGATATTCCGGAGCACACTTAGACACTCACATTACTCACTAACCTTTTAATGAGACAGTATAGAACTTTGAGGAAAAAGAGATAGTAGAATAAACATACTACTTAGAATCTCATGAGTTGTGACAAAGTAGAATAAACACATAGAATCTCATGAGTTGTGACAAAGTAGAATAATTATATAGAATCTCATGAGTTGTGACAAAGTAGACTAAATACATAGAATCTCATGAAGCTTAACAGTGTTCTTCCCAAGGTACAAGATTCAGCACACCAGAGGATCAAGACTGATAATTATTAGTATACATAGTCTTGTATGCATATTGCTGTGTATAATGTATGAATTTAGGTATATGCTTTTCATGACTGAAAGAAAAGAGAGAGGAAAATGGAAAGAAGAAGAGATATGATACAGATCCAGCCAAGTCATAGTAGAGTAAGAAACTCTCTTACTCATACACATGTGCACATAATGCACTGATGATGAACATTCCCACTCACCATTGCACTGGTTATATAGCGACACCAGGGATACGACATGGGTGCAGTATTGACATTTTAGGCACTGCTTACTTCAGAGATGATGGTGATGACACTTATATATTCATGTTCACATTAATTTCAGGCACAATGATGTTAGGTATTTTGTTAAGTCTGATATACTTGGGTATAGCGTATGTAGTTTTAGAAAGGGTTGACGATTTGACTGGTGCATCCAAGGCTAGCATCAGCCGAGCACATCCAATTCTGACTTAGTGACACATATCTTTCACTATCACCCCAGGACAGTTACTTGGGTATAGCGTATGTAGTTTCAGACAAAGTTGACGATTTGACTGGTGCATCCAAGGCTAGCATCAGCCGAGCACATCAAATTCTGACTTAGCGACACATATCTTTCACTATCACCTTAGGACATTTACTTATGCATGCTTTGCTCTACTACTTAGGATAATTCTGCTTATCTGTCCGTTGTAATGCATCAAGGACATTAACGGCGGATACTTTAAGAAATAAAAAAGGTACTGACAAATCTCTGTGTCCAGAGGCAGTGACCATGTCGAAAACATGTATATACTTAAATATTACACGTGTGGAGTTATTATTATTAATTATTTGGTTGTATTAAATGAGGTCGAGTATTGATGATATACCTCAAGTTAAGACTTGGTAACTGTAATGAGATACCGTTACCTTGGCCATCTTAATTTTTTTTGAGATTTTTTAAATATATATTGTGATTCATAGATTGAAAATGTATATATACAGGAGCATATATGGTGGTATGCTAAGTGTAGACGGGATTAGTAGTTGATAGAACGCAAATGTCTCCCTACGGGATACATTTGTATGGCCCCGGGTTGTATGTCACCGTAGGGTTTGCCCAGACATTTTTTATGCTTCTGGCAAGGTTAATATGAATGCTTAAAGTAAGGTGCCGTAGGGTTTGCCCAGGCATTGTAAATATTTGCCAAGGTTGCGTGAGCGTTGAAAACGTCTCACGAGAAAAAGAGATAGAGGGAAGATTAAAAATAACAGACGATGGTTCACTGAATTCGCTTGTGTCGGTAAAGCGTGAGTATTTTTCTAAATAAAGCCGACCAATGGTTTCAGCTGGTAAACAGGTGAAAGAACGAATCAGAAGTAGAGTGGAGAAAAAACATATCAGCTGATGATAGCCAGAGGTCAGAACAGCTCACGGCTTGCTAGAGGGCAGTCGTGTTTCCGAAGACGAAGGAACAAGAGATGCTGTTGTGCGGTTGCCACCAGTTTTAATAAGTTCTGTGGTATTACAGATAGTTTTAGAGGTTATACAGAAGATGCACAAGCTGTATAGAAAAACTTAGAAGTTTAAAAGAAGTCAGTGGTTAAAGAGAAGTGACATTAGTACTAGGAAGTTCAGAGGACGTAATAGTGACTAGTCAGTAACAATATGATATAACTAAGAAGTGTCACATATATAGAGTGGAAGATGATTAAGAGAGCTTTAATAGTGACAGTAGTGAGTGAATTTTCAGGAGAGATTCAGGGAATCGCCTGTAAGTATTGGTTTTTGAATTATTATGTGCATTGATGAAAGTTTTACAGGAGAAATAAAACTGAACTCCCAGGTCGACAAGCCATATGAGCAATGAGAACTTTAATGACCAAGCAAACCAGAGAAGGAATTGAATTAAATATTGAAGGTCAAGCTTGGTACCGTCATCTATTAAATGGATGATATGAATGAATCCCAAGAAGGGAGCTACATATTTTTCATCAGAGAGAGAGAGAGAGAGAGAGAGAGTTCACAGTGAGTGAAACAATGAGTTGTACACGGAATTAGTTACGACAAGTAAGTGACAGCGATGGTCGACTTCTTTAAGAACTACTTGAATGCTCTCACATGTAAGTAAGGAATATATAAGGTTTACTTCATGCATAGAACTATAGGATGTTTTTTTCCCACATGCGGATACAGGCAGGTCTGACCAAGTTTTGTACAGGAAGAATAAAAGCACGAAATAATGAATTGCATAAGCTGATCAGTTGTATTGAGGTATACTGAAACTGAATTTAAAGAGGTTAAATAAGTACATGGAGTTGATAGAGGAACAAAGGGAGATTAAGTGTCTACATTTTTTGAGATAAAGAAAGTATACACGAAGCAACTATGCTACAACTGTGGGTATGCTCTATGAAGAAGTATCTACATCATTGAAATATATTACATGTAAATAAATATGTTTTTGCAAGAGGAAAAACAAATGCTTGAGTCGATCCTTGTGAGAGGTTGGTGTATGCCAGACTATTAGCCTTTATATAAATCCACTATACGATCAGTCACTGTATATAACAACGGAGAAGGGAACGAACGAGTCAAGAGTTGAATGAAGGAAGGAAAGTAGTTCATCCAAGAATTACCAACTCTGGCGGAGAGGGCCAGTACTCAAATACTATTACCTTAACTTGGAAGATACACAAACAAGAAAATAGACTGGTGTGAGTTACTTAACTAGGCCTGCCACCTAGTTAAGAGAAAGTACTTTGTTGAAAGTTTATAACACCACCACCTAGGACGCAGGCGCGGACACATATTAACTAATTGGTGCCTTTGGACCAGTTCTCAGCTCACACCCTCTGTGACACACAATGTCGAGATACAAATATGCCCCAGCCAATCAACAAGCAACGTTCACCAGTCTCTGAACCAGAATAAATTACACGAAGTATACGCCAGGAAAAAAAAACTTAAGCCCTGTTTTTCGGATGTCGGTCGCGGCCATCTTGTCTCCCAATATAGCGGAAAACAGAATAAAATTAGGCATAAGCCCAGTTTTTCTGGGACTCGTCTCGGTCACGGATTGTACGGCGTATGGTACGGAACCGCATATAGCCAATCAGCTTGCCACGCCGAGAACCAATCAAAAGCATTCCTTAAGCAGTAAAAGTTACCTATTCTACCTATATATATGGGCGAGATTTTATTCAAAATCACGCACACACCAACACGAAGCCAGCTAGACGACCGCCTAAGAAGAGAAGCTGTCAGACTGATTTATTGCTCATCTGCATTGACCGGGAACTCTTGCTTCACTAAAGTCGACTAGCCTGTTAAAAATCTTAGAGGGTAATTATACTTACTATAAACTTGTAAGAAAATAGGCTTACAGCAGATATATATATATAATGTTTGTATTTGTTGTGTCATTTATACTACCTACACCTGTATATATATTTATTATAAATTGTTTCACTATGAATGTATCAGGTTACTGACTGTATCTTGGGGAATTAGGTATAATGATTGTATTTCCTGATATGACTGATGAAGACGAAAACCAACTGAAATATAACCAAAACAGTCCTTGTTAGGACTCAATCTATTGTCTAACATAACTTCAATCTATTGTCTCAGATAACTCCAACCTGAAATATAACCAAAACAGTCCTTCTTATGACTCATATAACTTCAATCTATTGTCTCGTGTAACTACAATCTATTGTCTCCTATAACTCCAACCTGAAATATAACCAAACAGTCCTCGTCTCATATAACTCCTATCATCAGAACACAACTATTGTTAGGATATATGTTACCAGCCAGTATAGCACTTGTCAGAGAGGGCCTGGTATATTATAGGGGGAAGGAAATGGTTGTATCACACCTAGGTGTACATATTATTGGATGTATTCATGTATTGAATTTATATTATTGGATGTATTCATGTATTGAATTTATATTATTGGATGTATTCATGTATTGAATTTATATTATTGGATGTATCCATGTATTAATTTATGAGAAAGAATGTTTTGCAAGTAGACACCTGTCTTGTCTCGCTATTGCTAACTCATACTGAGCCATGTTGTCATTCATCCTACATGCAGACACCTGAGACACACGCTCATCTCATATACACTAGAAATAGGTGGGCTTGATGACAGAAATTAGCCCCTATTTTTACTTGTTACAGGTTTTATTCGTGTCATCAAACCTGAGGTCGTATGCCCAGTCAATCCAGCTGCCTGGAACTTCGCAGGAGCACAGTGATTGCACAGGAGCTACATCTTTAGTCCCCCTCAGTCTTGGGTGGGCTAACGAAACGATCATCAGCGGGTGTTGTGTGCAAGCAATTAAGGACAGAACTGTTTCAAGAGATGAGTACACATAAGTACCATTTCTGTCAGCAATTGTGAGCATTTAAAGGTCAAGGACGAAAAACTGAGTAGCGTAGCAAAAGACAATAATAAGATTATAGCTGATAAATTTTATAATTAGATACGTAATTAACAGCACAGCTGATAGATTTACTATAATTGAGTAACAGCACAGCTGATATAATTTTTGTTCCTATAATTGGAAGACTTGTTATATATATATATATATATATATATATATATATATATATATATATATATATATATATATATATATATATATATATATATATATATATATATATATATATATATATATATATATGTAAATCATATGTAAACTTACAATTCCATTACATTCCATCTTCCAACATCCATCCTTCAGCACAAGAGTAGATAGTGTATATACTAAATAAATAATAAGGAAATTGTATTTGAACGACTTGTCAATTGTATAATTGTTAAGTAAAATCTGTTTCCTTGTTTTAATATCACAGTTAGTTACACAGCGGGGGTGGCAATTTATGACTGTCTCCTCTCTACTAATTTTTCGAGATCAGATCATTCACAGCTGTAACTAAGTTGTGATACCAGTAGTTCTCTCAGACATTGGGACTTCACCATTTTCTGCAGAAATTCTATTTCTGTAACTGTAAGTACTATACTGATCCTAGAGCCAATAAAAACCTCACGCTACAGATGTCCTATGGCGAATTCTGCTAGCCAAATGTCCGTTTTTGATAACTTATTTCTGGTTAGACGTCAGACACGTTGCGTGTAGACTCAGACTTCTGATGAACTGAAGACACACAACAGTCTTCGTACGTCTTTCACATTTAACATCACTGGTTGAATTTCATTCATACTACTGCTCATTATTGATCTCTCTCTGAGTTCGATTCTAATTATGGTAAATGTCTTGTGCATGAGAGACTGTGATGGTGATGAAGGTGAAGTATGAACTATTAATTTCCACCTTTCATCCTATCATCTTCTAGGAAAATCTTCTGATTTTATTAATCAGTTATGAAAAGAATTAATTGAAACTCTATCTTTCGCACATTTAGCTGTGAGGTTAAAATAACAAAGAATAAGAAAATGTATTACTAATCTGTATAAGATCTACTAACCTTCTTTTCCCTTTGCAAAATCCTTTACGAACACAATTCACCACAGAACTGAATTATTATTCACTCTGAAAAAAACACGTGTATTTAGGCTAGGCGTTTTAGGGATTGTATCTCTTCCTCACAATGTAAATCCTGGACTCCTCTCTCTAGCGAGCTACGCGGTATTATATTTCTGGAAGTCCAATGTGGGTTTCTTGGATCCGTGACGTACAGCTATACAACTAATCTGTCCAAACGTGGGTGTGGTAATTCGCGACCAACTTTCGTTGCCTGGCTTGTTTGACAAACAGGTAGATCTACTAACCTTCTTTTCCCTTTGCAAAATCCTTTACGAACACAATTCACCACAGAACTGAATTATTATTCACTCTGAAAAAAACACGTGTATTTAGGCTAGGCGTTTTAGGGATTGTATCTCTTCCTCACAATGTAAATCCTGGACTCCCCTCTCTAGCGAGCTACGCGGTATTATATTTCTGGAAGTCCAATGTGGGTTTCTTGGATCTGTAACGTACAGCTCCGTCCATACAACCAATCCACGAGAGCCTCTCTGGTCACTCATTCACAGGATCGCTCTTGTCCCCTGTCAGTCCAAACGTGGGTGTGGTAATTCGCGACCAACTTTCGTTGCCTGGCTTGTTTGACAAACGGGTAGTGAGATAATTGGCTGGCCAATGCAAAAGTGCTGTCACATTATTTTCTGGTTGTTTATTGTTCCATGGGTTGGCGGCACTCTTTGTTACCTCCGCCCATTGTCGCCAGCATGCTAACATGTCCTCTTTGTGGCGCCGCCTATTGATTTACAGTACTTTGCAAAAAAAATGGCAGTCATATTTTCGCAACGCAGCACACTCATAGAAGCAAATAATAATAAAAACTGTATGTCCAGAGGAAGATTGGTATCTCCCCTATCTATTAACAGTGGTTTCAGTACAATATAATGTTGCCTTCTCCAGCAAGGCAAGCCTGGATGCGGCGAGGCATACTTCCCACAAATGTTTGTAGGTAATTGAGAGTCAGACTGTCCCAGTATTTTTCAGCTACCTTCTTCAATTGTTCAACGTCTCTGAGTCCACTCTTTTTAAAATGATTCTTGAGTAGTGCCCAAACGTTTTCAATTGGGTTTTGATCGGGACTGTTGCCGGGCCACTTCAGCACTATCACATTCTTCTCTTGCAGCCATGCTTTGGGGGTATGAGCTGTATGATTTGGGTCATTGTCATGTTGAAATGTGCACCCATCGGGGTACATGACCTGCATAAATGGCAGAAGGTGTCCCTCTAGTATGTCGATGTACCTTTCTTTCGTGAGAATTCCTGTGAAAACACACAGTGGGGTGGCACCTCTTGCTGACACCCCTCCCCAAAGATGGAATTTCTAGGTATGTTTCGGTCGCTGGTACACAGGCGTTACAGAGCCTTTCGTCCAAATATTTATTTGAGCAGGATAAGACCAAAGAGAACATTCATCTGAAAAAAATCACATTGTCCCATGACAAATTTTGGTGTTCGTGGCACCAGTTCAAGCGCATCTGTTTGTGAGTCTCTGTGAGCAATGGTGACGAAATTACCCGCTTTTTTGTGTAATTCATCCTGTGTAGCTCCCGGTTGACAGTAGCATTAGATACCTCTGGGCTTCCCAACTCGATCATGCGCTGCCGTATGTTTTCTACACTCTTCATTGGCCCAGCCCGAACGATTTGGGCGAGACACCGATGGTCCTTTGTGACCAAAATTCTTGGCCTCCCACTACCTTCTTTTCGCTCGATTCCATTACCTGCTTTTAATTTACTCACAACTCTGTAGACAGTCTGCTCAGGAATGTTCAAGGTTTTAGAAATGTTGGAACATGTTTGATTTCCTTCATTCCAAAGCTGTGAAATTAACATACACTTTGACTTTGTATCCATTTTCTGCCACTAGCATTAGAAATTGTCGTCTGCTCTTATATCAAGGGACGTTACTCTACGCTAATTTTTTTTTTACTTTTGGTAGTGTTTGCTCACTTCAGTGGAGTGCAAATTTGGGGCAGAACATGCATATTTAATTAGATTTCAGCTTATTTAGCTGAGCAATATGACTGCCATTTTTTTTGCAAAGTACTGTACATGCCGGTTGGTTTAATCAGCATGAGACGTTTTCACCTGGCCAAGCTGGGCGTCCAATGTGGTGACCTGGCCGAGCAACAAAGATAACAACAGTCCACAGAAATTGTATAATGCCCAGGTGTCTGATTTGGATGACCAGATGTGTTTTCACCAGATTTATCCCGATGCATGAGGGCTTCAAACGATAATGTCAGGTATTGGGACTCAGTCAAAAGACTTTATTTTACCACCGATGAAAGAACAAATGCGGTTCTCTAGATACCGGTCGCGAGTAATCACAACGATCAAATAGCAAATGTGGGATAGCAAATGTGGGATGAAAGAGCACCAATGTGGGAGAAAATACAATACGAGAGATGTAGGAAAAGATAGAGCTATAAGGTCTTTGCGCTCGTTTGTCACAGATGCTAAACTCCAACAGTCTTAGCCTTGATGATCCATCGATTGCAGAGTCTTTCGGGATCAAAGAAGAGAAGAAGTAATAACATTAGATTGCGCGTAGGGGAAACCCCCATACAAGATACCGACTCAGACAAATATATTGTCATGAACATTGACTAATAAAGTCTTCTTGGTTCTCTCACGTACTCATCTTTTTCTTTGATCTTTAAACGCTGACTGACAAAGCCGTCAGTGGCCGTCTCGCCTTATGGCTTCTTGCAGATAAAAAAAAATAATGCTGAGTCACTTCTGCTCCTTTTTGGGTTTTTTGCCCATGACTGAACAAACAACCAGTAACCATCAGACATAGTGGCTTCTTGTAGGACATCAACATTCTCCGCTATGCTCGGTCGCTGGCAATCCTTCGTGCTGTACCCTAACTCGTGTCAATCCTTTGCATCAGGGCCTCTGCAGTTCTCCGCCAAGTTGTTTTTCGTCGGCCTCCTTTTCTCCTTCCTTCTGAGGTCTATAGCATTGCAGTTCTTGTGATGGCGTCTGAATTCTTCTGTGGATATGGCCAACTCAGTTCCAGCGTCTACTAGCTATGGTGGTGTACTTGTCTTCTTGATTGCTACGAGTTAGCAGTTCTTGTTTGATGATGGTATTCGACCAAAAAATTCAGAGCATTTTTCTTTGGGCAGGTTGTGTGGAAATTCCTTTTTCTGCTACTCTCCATCTGTTGAGAGCACATCATGGGGCGAAGCAATCTTGATAAAGTTATATTTAGCAGGATTGTTGCGCACCATGCTGAGCCTCACCAAAACACAAAAACTAGATTCGTTACCTATGACAAAGTAACTTATCAATGGATGACGCAGAGAAGAGTTTGTGTCTAAGCTTGGAAGCGTATAGACTTGTCCGCATGTGTGGCTTGGTCCACTTATTACTATTATATGTGTAACACAAGCTACTTTAAAAAAAGTGTTTCAAGGAGTCGGGATTTGACTCATAAAGTAAGTGTAAATTAATATTTCAATGTGGTGGAACCTCTTCTTCAGGATATATTAAATCCGCAGTGTTGAATAGCCAAGATGGCCAGGAATATATATTGAAAGATAATATCTCGAGATATACAAGATGTTACAAGGTTAGTATATCCTTTCTATATATAAATAAATATTGGAGGAAAATTCCAATGTGTCGAGAATGATCATAAGAGAATATATGTAGCGGACAAAGAGATAAGTGTGCGAGAAAGGATCAAAATATTATGGATATCAGAATGAAAATATAAAAGCAGAAACTTGTGCGGATAGTGTACGGTATATTAAAGAAATCGATTTTGCCAGTGGATGACTGTTGTAAAATATGTTGGAGCATAATGTGTTTCATAAAGTTTCCCGTATAATAAAGTTGAAAGTCGTTTAAATATGAAGTCTTCGAAGAATCTATGAACAGTTCAAGTTTGCGATTTTATCATTATGACAGTTGTCAGTTTTACAGTTTGTAGACACGAATATGCATGTTCAAACATACACGATTCTTCAGAGCTGAAATTAAGCCAGTGACATTTAACAAGTTGAACTAACTACATTGACACATTTGGCATCATAACAAAAGCATTTATTCATCGAGTCAACGTACCATTACCAACAAATGAAATCACCCTAGACAGTAATCCGGGCACATCAGGTTTACTCTAACACTATCATTCGGCACAGAAAGTACTCAACTCTCATATAATCTTAATTTAGTGTATGTGCTGTACTAGGAAGGTTTCCAGGTGATGTTTAGATTGGCAAAGGCTGTTCTGGTTTTATTCATTCTGTTGTTGATGTCTTTGCCTGTTCCGTCGTCTGGTGTTACTATGCATCCTAGATATGTAAGTGTGTTAGTCTTTTCTAGCTTTTGTTTCCTGATTTTAACGGGGCTCAAAATTTCGTAAATTGAGTGCCATGAATTCTTTTTTCTTCAGATTGATGCTCAATTCCACTTGTTGGCTTTATTTATTCAGTCAGTCTGCTTTTTTCTTGATTGTGTTAATGTGAGTCTGCAAGTGGTGCAATGTCATCTTCGTATTCCAGATCCCCCGGTATAGAGAACGTTGTCCGCCTTATTCTTCTAGAGGTGGCCTGTTAAATTACACATCAACCAGTCTATGCCATTTTAAAAGAGAATGGTTGATAAGAAGTAATCATTTTTCACCTCAAAAGTTAAATTGCTCTGCCCAACACTGCATTTAAAATTAACGCAGAGACTTTTAACGATGGAAACAACTCAGCTATGGATTCCATAAACCCTCAGTATTTTCCAGAGGCTGACCCTGTCTATGCTGTCAAAGCATTTTCAGAATCAGCAATTACTCAAATAGCCACATGTATTTGCCTCATAAAACTGGAGGTATGTCTCAGCCTTCTCTCATCGCCATACATTTTTTCAGTCAACGAGGTTAGCAAAAGCCCTACTATCGATATACTCTTCTTGAGGACATCTTCTACTCTTTTTAGTCAGGCTTTGATATTAAAATAATCACAGAGAAGGCAAGAGGGTCTTTCATTGCACTGAAAAATCGTTGCAATTTTAAAGTATGTGGTCATGAAAAGAAATCAAACCTAAAGCAAAAGCAAAGAATTTTCAACTGAAATATCAAAGCGATAGGCTCTGAAACACGGACAAAATTTAAAATTGACAATCATGATGTTACAGACTTTGGCGCTTACACGGACATAAGTATTATGAAGGTATGCCAAGATCAACAACGTGGAATTGATGGAAAGAATAGACAAATACCAGATTAATAGGAAGTGAGGACAAAATTCTGGCTTTGGATTGGATGCACGCTAAGGAAGAGACTAGTTGATAGTACACAGAGGCTGAGCGTCCGATTGACAGAGTAGTCAGAACGCTGGTCTCTCGCGGCGAATGCACTGAGTTCGAAACACGGTGGCGTCACGCTGCAGTCTACCCAGCTGTAAATGGGTACCTGGCTCTGCTTGTGAGTTAAGGAGGAAAAGGCAAAGAAACTGGTCACCTAGCCCTCTCGAAGCTGGACTTAGTACGTGAAGTCTCTAACACTTCGCTCCCCTACAGTAGTTTCTGCTTTGGGTATACCTTTCCTTTTACCTTTTTACTATGAGGCTATCTGTGATCTGGAATTCTCCAGGAAATGGGAAAAAGGGAAACCCCTTGCCATAAGAAATGAGAAGAGAACTGGTGGCATAAGTAAAATGGATAGAGAAAAACATGACAACAGATTGGATAGATGAGGATGGCTTGGCGTGAACCCATTGAAGTTCTGTACTCTCCAGGGAGTCGAGGGGTTTGTTGTTGTTTAATTAGGGCTGCTGGGCTTCTCGATATTCTGCAGCCAATACCAAGTTGAAGACTCCTTGATATTATCTACACTGTAGATCTAGGCTTATCCTGTGGCTTTTCCGCCATTCCGTAACGTGCTGAGTTAAACTCATGAACTCCAGTTTCTCCAGCTTGGCATGCATTTAAAGGATCATCACATCTGGTTCTAAGCTAGGAGTAAAAAGCGCGTGGCATACTGTGCAATTCCCGCCATCCAAGGGGGCTGTTCAACTATGTAGAGCTAAAATACTGTGCTGCTTTGGTTCTGGGCTGTCCCAAGGAATTGTCACGTCCTGCACAGAGCCACTTCTCAGCTCCACCTGCCTATCATGAAGTCCATAGTGAGATCATTCTGCACGCAGTCAACCAGGTCAAAGCCAAAGAATCACGTCTGCGGCTCAAGTGACTCCTCCAAGCTTAGTGTGCAATGCTGGGTTCTCAACGAGTTTCACCACAGGGTGAATTCCTGGAAATGTGTGGATGATTTCAAGAGTCAGTGAAGGTGTAATTAGCCTCACAGACAGAGATTCACTTCCACACATGCATACTGTAGCATTGTGCATAGCTGGTGGTCATATCAGGATGACTCCAGATATGCCCCCTTGCATTAGTGGAGGGGTTATGATGACTGATTTATCCCTTAACAAAAAACTCATACAAAAAGAAAACAATGTCAATAAACATCTTGGAGATCTCTGAACCCCAAAAAGCACACTAAAATCTCAAAAAACGTCTTGGATACCTCTAACATAAATTTAAAAAAAAAAAAAAAAAAATACAATCTCCACAATCACATTGGGTACTTCTGACTTAAAAAAAAAATATATTAAAACTCGACAAACATCTTGGAGACCTCTGACCTAAACAAGGCTCAACAAACATCTTGGAGACCTCTGACCTAAAAAAATTACTATAAACATCTTGGAGACCTCTGACCTAAAAAAAAAAAAACTCGATGAACATCTTGAAGACCTCTGACCTAAAAAAAGAACAAACTCACCAAACATCTTGGAGACCTGTGACGTAAAATGAATTTTCAACAAAAATCTTGGAGACCTCTGACCTAAAACAAGAAAAACAATTACAACAAACATCTTGGAGACCTCTGACCTAAAACAAAAAAACAATTACAACAAACATCTTGGAGACGTCTGACCTAAAAAAAAACTCAGCAAACATCTTGGAGACCTTGGACCTAAAAAACAACTCAACAAACATCTTGGAGACCTCTGATCTAAAATAAATTTTCAACAAACATCTTAGAGACCTGTCACTCCTCAAACAAACAAAAAACAAACAAACAATCCCAACAAACATTACAGAGACCTCTGACTTAAAAAAAAAAAAACCAAACCCGCTAATGGAATTACAACTCAATAAATTTTATATAATCCGCCATGTTCGAGGAAGCTCTCCTCCCTTCCCCCTCCCTGTGAGTTTGTATGTGTGTTATCCAGTTTTGGGTACCGATGGCCGAAGCAGAAAATACTCATCAACATCCGGGCTAGCACGCGATTCTCCCATAAAGAAATCGGTCTTAGACAAGGAGTATTTTCTCAGTAATTGAAATAGGCATGCTAGTTCTTCACCACGGCACAATTACTGTGACCTATGGTATTCGAGTTTATAATTAATACCAGCAATGGGGGTCGGAGTGGCAAAGAGGTATGGCGTCCGCTACTAATTCTAAAGGTACCGGGTTCGGTTCCCAGTACAGGGAATATATTTGATGGACATTTTGTTTTCAGAACCAGTAGGTCCTAATTATGTCATACCACTGATCACCCCTGGGGGGTAGTGAAATCGGATTCATAGAATTCTCGGATAAAAGCAAAAAAAAAAAAAAAATAGGAGGCCCTGTGCGCAAGTTACGTACGGCAGTTGGAAATCGCGAAGAGTAGGACATACGGCCGCTGTCCTGGCAAAATTTACAAAATTAGGAAAATCTATCCGCTACAAAAAATATTTATAGAATGTGTGATTCCTGTATACACACTTTGAGATCCTAGCCAGTGCTACGGAGTTCGTACACTGTGCTGAGATCCTCCTTGTGTGATCTAAGGGAAGAGATCGGAGCACTGATGGAGCTGTCTGTGTACAGTGAAGATGATCATTAAATCCAAACTAAAACCAAACCTCACAAACGGTGTTTAATACTACAAATAGAAGCAATAAGTATACTAATACTGTACGCAATAAATAAACAAATAAATAACTCAAAATAAAGTCGCATATTTTTCGTATAATTTCTTTCAACGTCTTGTCAGTTTCATGAAATCTGTATGAATATTTTTATTCTGTTGCAAACTTTTCTTTGCTTGAGTGGGCTAATGTTGTATTTCGTTTCATGCTATGTTTATTCATCTGTTCTGTCTTTCACAAGTATCGTTTTATGCTACAACACTGGATTCGTTTTGTAATTGTTTTAGATGATTGTATATAAACGTTCATTCAATAAACTTCTTATGTATTTATCTGTCCGTGTTGTATTATTTCATTTCATTTCTTACTGGTTTGACAGAGTAGGTATTCTTCTAACTACTACGTTTGAAAGTCAACGTTCAATATTCATACAACAGTCAGAACTGGAACTTCGAACGCCTTCATTGAATAAGTCTCGTTTGGACGACTTACAATAGTTTATTAATTATCCATCTTTTCATCATGAATTATCGACAACAATATATTTCACATTAGAAGAAATTCACGTAATTCTGGATTCACTGGTCCTTAAACACATTATTATTTCATAAGCTTTGAAAGCACTATATTGACGGTTATACATAATCCTTAGTGGTTCTACCACACAATCCGAAAACACTGTTATATGCCAGAAGGCTACACAAAGACTCTTTCGTTATTAGGACTAACGCGTCATCTAACGTTTTACGCGAACCTTATTATTCTATTTAGTGAAGGTGTTGTAGTGTACGACCATCTGAATCAAGTTAAAACCAAAATGCTCGCAAACCATGCAACAATCCTCAACAATTCTCATCACAAAATATATGTACCTTCTTTTGTGGTAGTGGAGAGGAAGATGATGAGGATGTTGCTGTGTTGTTGATTACTCATAACAACCACCATAGTTATCTCTGCGGGATCATTTAGCCAATAGATGCAGAAACTACAAGACACACACACCATTTACCATTCATTCTCCACATTATGCTGCTTGATTAATGCCTGGTGTTTGTGACAATGGCAGTGATCAATGTCCTGTGGTTTGAGAAAATATCAATGATTAGTGCACTGTAGTTTCTGACAGTATTGGTGATTAGTGCACTGTAGTTTCTGACAGTATTGGTGATTAGTGCACTGTAGTTTCTGACAGTATTGGTGATTAGTGCACTGTAGTTTCTGACAGTATTGGTGATAAGTGCACTGTAGTTTCTGACAGTATTGGGGATTAGTGCACTGCAGTTTCTGACAGTATTGGTGATTAGTGTGCTGTAGTTTCTGACAGTATTGGTGATTAGTGCACTGTAGTTTCTGACAGTATTGGTGATTAGTGCACTGTAGTTTCTGACAGTATTGGTGATTAGTGCACTGTAGTTTCTGACAGTATTGGTGATTAGTGCACTGCAGTTTCTGACAGTATTGGTGATTAGTGTGCTGTAGTTTCTGACAGTATTGGTGATTAGTGCACTGTAGTTTCTGACAGTATTGGTGATTAGTGCACTGTAGTTTCTGACAGTATTGGTGATTAGTGCACTGTAGTTTCTGACAGTATTGGTGATAAGTGCACTGTAGTTTCTGACAGTATTGGTGATTAGTGCACTGCAGTTTCTGACAGTATTGGTGATTAGTGTGCTGTAGTTTCTGACAGTATTGGTGATTAGTGCACTGTAATTTCTGACAGTATTGGTGATTAGTGCACTGTGCTTTGTTGCAACATCCATGATAAGTGCCCTGTGACAGTGTTAATGGTTAGTGCACTGTATTAGTGATTAGTGCCCTTTGGTTTGTGAAATTATCTGTGATTAGTAGCCAGGTTTCAACTGTGTGTCTTAGTGGACTATGACAGCTAGCTGACTTAAGCATTGCTGCTTCAAGGATCAGGAGCAACTCCTCAGCTAAGTGCTAAAACCAAAGATACCATCACAAACAATCCAAATGTATCACATGGTCTCATGATAAAAATAGACAAAAGGACTAGAGACACTTATTTGTGTAAATAGTTTTATTGTGCCAGATATATCTTCAAATCTGTAGCTGATTTCTTTGTATATACTCGTACATATATAGTGTTTTTCTGTACACATATTTCATTTGTTAATGTCGTGAAACATTCTAAATCCACATATATAAATTAAAAGGTAAATGTAAAGCCTAACACATAAATTCAATAAAAGGAAAGAGAAATGGTAAAAGTACAGGGCTGTCACAATGGCGTACAAAAATCCCCCTTGTTTTCTACTTCGTCTGCAAATTGTAACGTTTCACGTTGATAGTAAAGCCTACTGCATCACTACACGCTTTCTACAATAAAACGTGTACTGCATTTCTAAGAAAACCTTGAGCTAGGCACCTTGCGTAATGACCTAAATTAATACTTCCATTAATTTCATTTTATACACGGCGTGATGAAAAGACAGATGGACTTAGGATAGAAAGAGAGGGAGGGCTGAAAGCAGGAACGCATGCAACCCTAACACGCGTCTCGCGATACAAAATTAATGCCATCACGCGCGAAAGGCCAGAAGCACTAACTTTTTTTTCAAATAGACCGTGATAAAAAACACTACCCATACGAGAGTTAGGTTAAAAAAACCTGAAAAACGCTTATTAGGAAACATGACATTATACTGGTTTACGTTTGAAAGCCTGACAGTACCCAGACACCACATCGTATCGAAGTGAACAGGAGGTAGAAGAAAATGCACATTTTGAACGCAGTCACCTAGCTCCCTTAAATTTATATAATTGGGTTCCTTAGGACTTGCTGACAAAGAATATGTTAAACGTTACGCAAATAGTCTAGGAATTAACAAATTATAGCCAAAATAAAATGGTGGTGCTGTCAGACAACACCAAAAAATAATCGCACAGTGGCATGTTTTGAACCCACTATTTTACGGGAAATGGGCCACCATGTAAAATCCTATTTGATTGGATAGAAATAAATGTAAGGCTAAACACGATTAGTCGGACTATAAATACTAATTCTTTGTTGTTAGGGAAACGGTAGTAAGGGTACTTTTTTTTGAAAAGCTGTGTAAACATGGCTCGATTGGTTAGACCCGCCAATATAGTCAATTAGGAGCGTCAGGTCAGTGCCACACTTTAAAATAAACTTACTAAGAAACAGTGCGTTGAGAGCCAGATCATATTTTTCTAAATAAAAGTCTGGGACAGAGGCAGATCGGAATTTGTGCCATTATTCATCGCCAGTCAACGTATCTGTGTATTATTTCCATGAGTTGTGGTAAGCTTGATATATTCGATATCTTTTTAATGAAAATTGAATGTAAATTGATAATTTATGCCTGTATATGTGTGTGGTTCAGTGGCAAACATGAGGCAAGGCCTAAATATTGCTCCAACCTGAACAGGAGGTGTCGGAGAAAAGTAAAACTGCATGGAATTGCCAAACAGTACACTGACACCTATCTTATTGACTAGAAGGAACTAAGGCTGGAATTGCAGAGGCGTAGTAACCATTTAGGAGGAGAATACTGGTGTAAATTGTTTCAGATGAAGATAGCAGTTGGCCTACCGCTCTGAACTCAGTGTTTGTTCTGTATTGTGTTCAGTGTAGAAATAGATTATAAATTAGATCTGAAGTAGGAGGTACAACCTTCTTGTTTCAGGGACTGTGGTCCTAGTTATTGAAGCAGCACCTGGTCTGGGTTTTGCTGAATCCAGAGGCTGACAGCATACTCCTGGGTCCATATAGCGACCAGTGAGGTGTCTCCAGAACACAGTGAAGCAATCGAGCAGAGGAGTCTTTTCCTGCCGCCATCACGAAAGTTAAGCTTCTGTGGCCAGAGTAGCTCAACATTATGTGCCCCCTCAAAAATTGACATCTTGTTAACCACAGAGGGACAATTAATGGGTTCAAATGACAGGAACTGTGAAAGTTTCCCAATACTATTTCCCCGATAATCAAACACTTGAAGTCATGATGAAAAACAACAACCAAGCTTGAACAAAACCAGTATTACCTCATATTACTACTGCACAAATTACACACATAGAATAATAATAATAAACTATGTCAATACAAAGTTCATATATATAAACTGTGTAAATAATACTTGTAATTACATTTGATTGTGATTCCTGGTTCACTGTGTAGTTGAATCAGGATACCCATTATTGACAAGAATTAATACATATATTTTTAAACTTAAGCACTTGACTCATTTAAGATAATCTTATAGAGTGTTATATGTGTGTGAGTGTCACGGTGTTGTAAAGTGTTGTGGAATAAATTAAATTGTTTATCTGTCTGTTGTTGTTGTGACTTACACTTCATCATTTTCATAACCCTAGACATTTAACGTAGTCATCACAATATTCCAGAATAATTCTGACTGAGGCATAAATGTGGTAGCAAGTAAGGTCATCTGTAATACACCACACTTATTAGATACAGATACCTTCACAGCTGATCTCAGTCAGTACACTAAGCCCCTATAAATATTTATAACATCCCACTTTATCACATATATTGGGGTCCTGTCCGGGATTTTGAATCTTTCCCTATTATAAATATTGGGGGTAATTCACTTCAGGGAATAATAAAAAATGAAAAGGTATCCTTGGGTGAAAATAAATAACGTTGAGCTCTCAGTGCCTGTGGTTGTCATTGGATATTTAGTTAGAAATTGTATTGTTTAGTTAGACATTGTTTACATTTACCTGTTAGAAAATGGCGGACCTGGCCAAATTTCGATCTGCTGCTGTGCAGACTGCTAAAGAGTTAGGAATGGACGGGCAAATTATGATTGCTTATGTCACTGCTGAATGTGACAAATATATTGAACGGGAAGAAAGAAGATTAGAAAAAGAGGCTGAAAAAGAAATTAAGAGGCTGCAGATTGAGGCTGAGGCTAAGAGGTTGCAGATTGAGGCTGACAAAGAGGCTAAAGCATTGGAGGCAGAAAGAGAGGAAAAAAGATTGGCTGCAGAAAGGGAAGACAAGCGATTAGCTGCAGAAATTGAAGCAGAAGATAAAAGATTACAAAGGGAACATGAGTTACGACTAAGGGAGTTTGAGTTTCAAGGCCATGCTCCTGAAAATGGTGCCAGTCCCTTTGCCTCCGATGCTACTGCTAGTCAGGGAGCCTCAACCTCAGCTATGAATTTTCATTTAGATCATTTTGTTGAGAAAGAAGATGATATTGAGAGCTATCTAAATAGATATGAACTATTAGCTACCACGTATGGGTTAGAGAGAGAAAGGTGGAGCTTAAAGTTATCTCAAGGGCTTCGTGGGGCAGCTTATGAAGTTTTTGCCAAAATGAGCAGAGGTGATCAAGAAAATTATGACATGCTAAAGCAGGCTCTTTTGTTAAGATATGAAAAGAACGCAGAATTTTATAGAAAAAATTTAAGAATGCTAAACTACTGTCAGGTGAAACCTATCACCAGTTCTCTGCACGGATAGAGACATACTTGGAGAAATGGACTTCTCTGGGGAAAACCCAAGATCTTAAGGAAATGATCCTTATAGAACAATTAAGAGAGTCCATGGCTCCAGACCTGAGAAAGTTTCTCATGGAACAAGGTGCAGAGAGGCTGGGTGAGTTGCTAAATGTTGCTGAAAGGTATCAAGCAGCTCAAGCAGAGGTATCAGGTAATAAAAAGAAACAGGTAGATAATTTTAGGGCACCACAGAACTGTAATAAATTTGATCCTAGAGATCAAAACAAAGGTAAGCACCAGTTTGATAGGCCACGGTATGACAATAAAAATAAAACCCCACAATTCGATGAAAGGAAATATGATGAAAGAAAATCTTTCAACCAAGGAAGGAGGTGGTGTAAAAATTGTAAGATGAACAATCATGACACTGACCGTTGCAGAAGGAACCCTATAGTAATGGCCACCCTTCAGGTCAGGTCGACCTCAAGACAGGAGGAGGATATTCTGATAGATACCACTGCAGATGAGATGAGGAAGGCACAGGCTGGGGATAAGACCCTCAAGCCTTGTTTCAGGAAATTGTCAACCTTTCATACAACTCCAGGAAAGGGAGATTTTTACATGAAAAACAAGTTGATTTACAGGAAGGCCGGAACTAGATCCAATGGTCACGGACAGTTGGTTCTTCCAAAGACATACAGGGCAGACTTAATAAGGAGCCTACATGTGAAACAAGATGGGGACCATGAGAAAATTGGTACCATCATCCAAAAGGTGGCTCACAATTATTATTGGCCCAAGGCAAGGTGGGACATTGAGAATTTTGTAGAAAGGTGTAGCATAGCACATGAGGGAACACCCACAAGTGGGAACATTGATCAGGACCTGGACACGCCACGGGGCAAATTTAGGCCTGACAATAGAAAGAAAATAAATTTGATAAAGTGGACCAAATGGAATGGGAAGCCCCTTTTCACAGACAAGCTTCAATTAACTGTTTTACAATGGCCACTATGCAGCGAGTGCAAAGAGATGTCTTACCCCAGGATAAGCCGAAAATCCCTCAATCGGACTTATGTAAACTGGAGGAAGAGGATGTAGAGAGGAAATCTCTCATCAAGAATTCTAAGTGGGGAGAAAGCCCCAAGAGAAGAATTGGTAGCGGTCGTTTTGTGCATGATAATTCTGGGAAGAAAAATCATCACTATAGCGCTTCGAGTGGAAGAGACCATACCGGTGCATGGACAAATAGGTCCACAAAATTAAAGGTCCATATGTAACCCTGTTAAGAACGTGAACTGATGAAAAGGCAGAGGAAAATATTACATCCTCATACCAATATGTGAATGAGCTGACCACTCGTTTAAAAACTGGCTGGAAACTTGCCAATGAAAATTTGAGACAAGCCAGGAAGAAACATGCTGCCTATTTCAACAGGAAGGCTAAAGACAGAGATTTGGCTGTGGGAGAGAAGGTACTGCTTCTTCTCCCCGGTAGTCAGAATAAGTTACAAATTGGATGGCAAGGTCCATATACAGTTCTAGAGAAGGTGTCTAGAACAAATTATAAGATAGATAAGAAGGGGAAAGAAAAAATCTATCATGTGAATCTCCTGAAGAAATATTTGGAAAGAGAAAATCAGGAAGAGACACACTTGTTGACCTTGTCCATTGCAATGGAGATGAAAAAGGAACCACTTTCATCATTTGAATATCCATTACACCCCTGTGAGACAGCGGCACAGGTGAAAATCAGTACACATTTAACGAAAAATCAGAAAGAGAGAGTGCAACAGGTTCTAGATAATCATACAGAGGTGTTAACGGACCGACCGGGGCATACAAACTTATTGGAATATGATATGAAACTGATAGACCCCACACCTGTCTGTATGAAACCCTATTCGATTCCTTTTGCTAAGGAGAAAGCTTTGAAGGAAGAGATAGACTATATGTTGAAGGAAGGAATTATTTCACACAGTGAATCTTCGTATAGTTCCAGTGTTGTACTCTTAAGGAAACCCTCTGGAGAACATAGACTCTGTATAGATTACAGGAGACTGAATGCTATTACAGAAGGACAGGTGGATCCATTGCCGGATACAAATCAGTTGTTTGCCAGGCTAAATAAAGCTAAATATTTCTCAAAAGTGGATCTGAGTAAAGGATACTATCAGATTCCAGTAAAGCCTGAGGTTAGGCCATACCTAGCTTTTAGTACCTCAGAGGGACACTATGAGTTTAACAGATTGCCATTTGGATTGAAGAATGCGCCTAGTGTCTTCTCTAGAATGATGAGAAAATTATTGGACCCTCTGAATAATCCATGCATCACAAATTTCATGGATGATATCCTTATAGCAACAGAAACATTTGAGGAACACATTGACTCTCTGAACATGCTGTTTAATCGACTTAGAGAAGCGAATTTAACAGCCCGACCAACCAAATGTTGCGTTGGATGTAAAGAATTAGAATTTTTGGGACACACAATCCATCAGGGAAACATGACCCCTGACCCCAAGAATTTAGAGTAACTAAAGAAAGCCCCGAGACCACAAACCAAGAAAGACGTGAGATCCTTTGTCTCATTATGTGGTTTCTACCAAAAGTATATCAAAAACTTTAATTCCATATGTGCACCGTTAACTGATTTGACCCGTAAAGGAAATCCAGATCGAATTACATGGACAACACAATGTGAATTAGCTTACCAGGAATTGAAGGAAAAGCTCACAAGCAAACTATTTTGAAATTACCCGACTTAAGTCAAGAATTCATTGTAAGGACGGATGCCAGTAATATTGGGTTAGGTGCGACAATGCTACAGAAATCAGATGCATTGGATGGGGAATTAAGCCCAGTGGCATATGCTAGCAGAAAGTTGAATAAAGCTGAAACCAACTACTCAACTAGCGAAAAAGAATGTCTTGCAGTAATATGGGCGATAAAGAAATTCAATATTTATCTGTATGGGAAGGCATTTAAGTTGCAAACGGATCACAAACCCTTGTCGTTTCTAGCACAAGCTAGGCATGAGAACACTAGATTACTCCGTTGGTCATTATTGCTACAGCCATTTGAGTTTAGCATAGAGTATATAAGTGGAAAAAAAAATCTGGGAGCGGATTTTTTAAGCCGCCATCCGTGTGATGAGAATCACCGTAAGCCCCAGAAATAATAATAAATTTCTCTATGTGTATATAGAATTATAGACTGACATATAACGTCTGTTTTAAGAGGGGAGAATTTGTCGTGAAACATTCTAAATCCACATATATAAATTAAAAGGTAAATGTAAAGCCTAACACATAAATTCAATAAAAGGAAAGAGAAATGGTAAAAGTACAGTGCTGTCACAATGGCGTACAAAAATCCCCCTTATTTTCTACTTCGTATGCAAATTGTAACGTTTCACGTTGATAGTAAAGCCTACTGCATCACTACACGCTTTCTACAATAAAACGTGTACTGCATTTCTAAGAAAACCTTGAGCTAGGCACCCTGCGTAATGACCTAAATTAATACTTCCATTAATTTCATTTTATACACGGCGTGATAAAAAGACAGATGGACTTAGGATAGAAAGAGAGGGAGGGCTGAAAGCAGGAACGCATGCAACCCTAACACGCGTCTCGCGATACAAAATTAATGCCATCACGCGCGAAAGGCCAGAAGCACTAACTTTTTTTTCAAATAGACCGTGATAAAAAACACTACCCATACGAGAGTTAGGTTTAAAAAACCTGAAAAACGCTTATTAGGAAACATGACATTATACTGGTTTACGTTTGAAAGCCTGACAGTACCCAGACACCACATCGTATCGAAGTGAACAGGAGGTAGAAGAAAATGCACATTTTGAACGCAGTCACCTAGCTCCCTTAAATTTATATAATTGGGTTCCTTAGGACTTGCTGACAAAGAATATGTTAAACGTTACGCAAATAGTCTAGGAATTAACAAATTATATATGGGAGCCGCGCTAGCGTAGTGGTTACAACACCGCTCTGGCGACCGGGTGATTCAGGATCAAACCCGGGCGACGGCATTTGAGGATTTTTCGTCGACCGGGAATTGGACTGGATTAACTCGAGACCTGGCGAGGACATTTGAAGGAGTGTCGTCGACCAGGGATTGGCGGCTCCTGAGCCGACCCAGCTGCAATGGGTACCTCCGAAATCGGAGAGTATTTGCCTGAATGGCGAGGGACACCTGTCTCTGTACAAGTAAAAAGGGATACTCACGTAAAATCAATGTCAGGTTAGACATAGTAATAACCTGAGATTTCGCCTCGAGTATTAGCGGGCGTACGCAAAAAAAAAAAAAAAAAAAAAAAAAAAAAAAAAAAAAAAAAAAATTATAGCCAAAATAAAATGGTGGTGCTGTCAGACAACACCAAAAAATAATCGCACAGTGGCATGTTTTGAACCCACTATTTTACGGGAAATGGGCCACCATGTAAAATCCTATTTGATTGGATAGAAATAAATGTAAGGCTAAACACAATTAGTCGGACTATAAATACTAATTCTTTGTTGTTAGGGAAACGGTAGTAAGGGTACTTTTTTTTGAAAAGCTGTGTAAACATGGCTCGATTGGTTAGACCCGCCAATATAGTCAATTAGGAGCGTCAGGTCAGTGCCACACTTTAAAATAAACTTACTAAGAAACAGTGCGTTGAGAGCCAGATCATATTTTTTCTAAATAAAAGTCTGGGACAGAGGCAGATCGGAATTTGTGCCATTATTCATCGCCAGTCAACGTATCTGTGTATTATTTCCATGAATTGTGGTAAGCTTGATATATTCGATATCTTTTTAATGAAAATTGAATGTAAATTGATAATTTATGCCTGTATATGTGTGTGGTTCAGTGGCAAACATGAGGCAAGGCCTAAATATTGCTCCAACCTGAACAGGAGGTGTCGGAGAAAAGTAAAACTGCATGGAATTGCCAAACAGTACACTGACACCTATCTTATTGACTAGAAGGAACTAAGGCTGGAATTGCTGAGGCGTAGTAACCATTTAGGAGGAGAATACTGGTGTAAATTGTTTCAGATGAAGATAGCAGTTGGCCTACCGCTCTGAACTCAGTGTTTGTTCTGTATTGTGTTCAGTGTAGAAATAGATTATAAATTAGATCTGAAGTAGGAGGTACAACCTTCTTGTTTCAGGGACTGTGGTCCTAGTTATTGAAGCAGCACCTGGTCTGGGTTTTGCTGAATCCAGAGGCTGACAGCATACTCCTGGGTCCAGATATCGACCAGTGAGGTGTCTCCAGAACACAGTGAAGCAATCGAGCAGAGGAGTCTTTTCCTGCCGCCATCACGAAAGTTAAGCTTCTGTGGCCAGAGTAGCTCAACATTATGTGCCCCCTCAAAAATTGACATCTTGTTAACCACAGAGGGACAATTAATGGGTTCAAATGACAGGAACTGTGAAAGTTTCCCAATACTATTTCCCCGATAATCAAACACTTGAAGTCATGATGAAAAACAACAACCAAGCTTGAACAAAACCAGTATTACCTCATATTACTACTGCACAAATTACACACATAGAATAATAATAATAAACTATGTCAATACAAAGTTCATATATATAAACTGTGTAAATAATACTTGTAATTACATTTGATTGTGATTCCTGGTTCACTGTGTAGTTGAATCAGGATATCCATTATTGACAAGAATTAATACATATATTTTTAAACTTAAGCACTTGACTCATTTAAGATAATCTTATAGAGTGTTATATGTGTGTGAGTGTCACAGTGTTGTAAAGTGTTGTGGAATAAATTAAATTGTTTATCTGTCTGTTGTTGTTGTGACTTACACTTCATCATTTTCATAACCCTAGACATTTAACGTAGTCATCACAATATTCCAGAATAATTCTGACTGAGGCATAAATGTGGTAGCAAGTAAGGTCATCTGTAATACACCACACTTATTAGATACAGATACCTTCACAGCTGATCTCAGTCAGTACACTAAGTCCCCTATAAATATTTATAACATCCCACTTTACCACAGTTAACAATAATCAAGGAGACATTAAAATAACTGATTTCTTTACATCTGAAGTTATTGAATTATTTTCAATGTTTCTTGTGTTATAAGGCACTTGTAATTTGAAGGTAGATCGTAGAGCCATTTATATTTTCCCTAAGTAGAAGCATAGGAAAGGTCTAGCGAAAGGGCAACTTAGTCACTTGTTCGCTACTTCTATAAGACTGGACGTTGAGCTTAACAGCCTGACTTCATCCTCTGCCATCCCGTCACCAGTTATCTTTTCTGAGTCTGGGATAATATTCTTTATACCAAGTATAATTTGACTGAATGGCGAGAGGACACCTGTCATTGTACAGGGAAAACAGGGATACTCACGTAAAATCAGTCCCATGTTAGACATATTAACCGGAGATTTCGCCTCGAGTAATAGTGGGCGTGCTATTAAAAAAAAATATTAACTACTACTTATCTAAGCTTACTATCTCGCCATATCACCAGAGAAAGGGTAGCTTTTGTATGACTTAAGGAGCATGATGCCACAACTACAGACAGTCCTCGTGAGGAATTCTAAGACAAATTTGAAAATCTTGCAGCGTTGTTCCTGTAGCAACTATTTTGTGTTTTTGTTTTACACGATGGGGTTTCCATAACCCTTAACAACCTTATATTAGTGCACCTTCAGGTATGTCGTACATGGCGACTAATATGAAGTTGTTCGTGAGTCTGACAAACTCATTAAGTAAAACAAGTTGCTACAGAAACCATCGCCGCCAGAGCATATGAATGCTTGGTGAAGGATTCCTGCAAGGGAACCCGCTGAGGTGGTGACTTCATGATCCGTAAGGAGCGCAAAGAAAATTATGATGATGATTCATGCTTGCGTAGAACAAAAATTGAAATGGTATAACAGGATAAAAAATGTGGAACTGATGACAAGAATCGGAAAAGGTAAAAAATGTTGAACTGATGACAAGAACCAGGCAAGATAAAAAATGTGGAACTAATGACAAGAACCATGCAAGATAAAAAATGTGGAACTAATGACAAGAACCAGGCAAGATAAAAAATGTGGAACTAATGACAAGAACCAGACAAGATAAAAAAAATATGGAACTAATGACAAGAACCAGACAAGATAAAAAATGTGGAACTAATGACAAGAACCAGGCAAGATAAAAAATGTGGAACTAATGACAATAACCAGACAAGATAAAAAATGGGGAACTAATGACAAGAACCAGGCAAGATAAAAAATGTGGACCTAATGACAAGAACAAGACAAGATAAAAAAATGTGGAACTAATGACAAGAACCAGACAAGATAAAAAATGTGGAACTAATGACAAGAATCAGACAAGATAAAAAATGTGGAACTAATGACAAGAACCAGACAAGATAAAAAATGTGGAACTAATGACAAGAACCAGACAAGATAAAAAATGTGGAACTAATGACAAGAACCAGACAAGATAAAAAATGTGGAACTAATGACAAGAATCAGACAAGATAAAAAATGTGGAACTAATGACAAGAACCAGACAAGATAAAAAATGTGGAACTAATGACAAGAACCAGACAAGATAAAAAATGTGGAACTAATGACAAGAACCAGGCAAGATAAAAAAATGTGGAACTAATGACAAGAACCAGACAAGATAAAAAATGTGGAACTAATGACAAGAATCAGACAAGATAAAAAATGTGGAACTAATGACAAGAACCAGACAAGATAAAAAATGTGGAACTAATGACAAGAACCAGACAAGATAAAAAATGTGGAACTAATGACAAGAACCAGACAAGATAAAAAATGTGGAACTAATGACAAGAACCAGACAAGATAAAAAATGTGGAACTAATGACAAGAACCAGACAAGATAAAAAATGTGGAACTAATGACAAGAACCAGACAAGATAAAAAATGTGGAACTAATGACAAGAACCAGGCAAGATAAAAAAATGTGGAACTAATGACAAGAACCAGACAAGATAAAAAATGTGGAACTAATGACACGAACCAGACAAGATAAAAAATGTGGAACTAATAACAAGAACCAGACAAGATAAAAAAATGTGGAACTAATGACAAGAACCAGACAAGATAAAAAATGTGGAACTAATGACAAGAACCAGACAAGATAAAAAATGTGGAACTAATGACAAGAACCAGACAAGATAAAAAATGTGGAACTAATGACAAGAACCAGACAAGTACACGTGGAACAGGATATGAGAAAAAGACGCTTGCATTGGATAGGTCTGTGTCTGCTTGAGGCAAGTGGACTAGTTGCAGTAGCGGCTCTTTGCTCCGCACGGAGCTCAAAAGAAAAGGATGTCAATAGTACTATCTTTGTAGGATGTCAATAGTTCTACCTTTGTAGGATGTCAATAGTACTACCTTTGTAGGATGTCAACAGTACTACCTTTGTAGGATGTCAATAGTACTACCTTTGTAGGATGTCAATAGTACTATCTTTGTAGGATGTCAATAGTTCTACCTTTGTAGGATGTCAATAGTACTACCTTTGTAGGATGTCAACAGTACTACCTTTGTAGGATGTCAATAGTACTATCTTTGTAGGATGTCAATAGTACTATCTTTGTAGGATGTCAATAGTACTATCTTTGTAGGATGTCAATAGTACTACCTTTGTAGGATGTCAATAGTTCTACCTTTGTAGGATGTCAATAGTACTACCTTTGTAGGATGTCAACAGTACTACCTTTGTAGGATGTCAATAGTACTACCTTTGTAGGATGTCAACAGTACTACCTTTGTAGGATGTCAATAGTACTACCTTTGTAGGATGTCAATAGTACTATCTTTGTAGGATGTCAATAGTTCTACCTTTGTAGGATGTCAATAGTACTACCTTTGTAGGATGTCAACAGTACTACCTTTGTAGGATGTCAATAGTACTATCTTTGTAGGATGTCAATAGTACTATCTTTGTAGGATGTCAATAGTACTATCTTTGTAGGATGTCAATAGTACTACCTTTGTAGGATGTCAATAGTTCTACCTTTGTAGGATGTCAATAGTACTACCTTTGTAGGATGTCAACAGTACTACCTTTGTAGGATGTCAATAGTACTACCTTTGTAGGATGTCAATAGTACTATCTTTGTAGGATGTCAATAGTACTATCTTTGTAGGATGTCAATAGTACTACCTTTGTAGGATGTCAATAGTACTACCTTTGTAGGATGTGTTGTAAATGTTTCAGAAATACTGTCTGCTTTTTTGTTTATAGTATCGTACTCTCTGGCGTAGATGATCATGTGTCTCAATGTGGCGAGAGGTTTTATTTGGCTGTAGGATCAGTATAGTACTGAAAATTACAGAAATAGAATTTCTGCAGAAAATGGTGAAGTCCCAGTGTCTGAGAGGACTACTGGTATCACAAATTAGTTACGGCTGTGAATGATCGGATCTCGAAACAATAGTACAGAGGAGACCGACATAAAGTGCCACCTCCGCTGTGTAACTAACTGTGATATTAAACAAAACAAGGAAACAGATTTTTACTTAACAATGATAAAATTGACAAGTCGTTCAAAATACAATTTCCTTATATTTTATTTAGTATATACACTATCTACTCTTGTGCTGAAGGGTGAATGTTGAAAAAAATGGAACGTAATGAATTTGTAAGTTTAAATATATTTTACAAATATTTATATTTATATAGACAACAAGTTTTCCAATTATAGGAACACAAAAAAATTATATCAGCTGTGCTGTTATTTAATTATAGTACATGGATCAGCTGTGCTGTTAATTAAGGATATAACACTTATCAGCTATGCTGTTATTTTTGTCTCTTGCTATGCTAATTTCACTTTCTCATCACTGACAGTTTCTATGCTCACAATGCTGACAGAAATGGTACGAATGTGTACTCATCTCTTAAAACGTTCTGTTCTCCTTAGTTTGGTTCACACCACTCCTGCTGAGGCTCGTTACTTTAGCCCACCCAAGACTGAGGGGGACTAAAGATGTAGCTTCTGTACAATCTCTATGCTCCTGAGAAGTTCCAGGCAGCGGGATTGACTCGAACATACGACCTCAGGTTTTTAGGACACAAATAAACCTGTAGGAAAGCAAAAATAGGGGCTAATTTCTGTCCTCAATCCCACCTATTTCTAGTGTGAGTGAAATGAGCGTGTCTCAGATGTATGCATGTAGGATGAATGACAACATGGCTCAGTATGATTTAGCAATAGCGAGACAAGACATGTGTCTACGTGCAAAGCATTCTTTCTGATAAATTAATACATGGATACATTCAATAATATAGATTCAATACATGAATACATTTAATACATGAATACATCCCATAATATAAATCAATACATGAATAAATCCAATAATATGTACACCTAGGTGTGATACAACAATGTCCTTCCCCCTATACTATACCACGTCCTCTCTGTCAAGTGCTATACTAGCTGGTAACATATATCTTAACAATATTGTTATGTTCTTATGATAGGAGTATATGAGACGAGGACTGTTTGGTGATATATCAGGTGGGAGTTATAGGAGACAATAGATTGGAGTTAGATGCGACAATAGATTGAGTCCTGACAAGGACTGTTTTGGTTATATTGCAGTTGGTCTTATCTGAGACAATAGATTGAAGTATAGGAGACAATAGATTGAGTCCTAACAAGGACTGTTTTGGCCTAACAAGGACTGTTATGGTTATATTTGCAGTTTGGAATTATCAGAGACAATAGACTGAATATAGGAGACAATAGATTGAAGTATGAGTCCTATTAGTCTTCGTCTATTCAATCATATACATTCATAGGGAACCCAAAATATATTAAATATATACAGGTGTAGGTAGTATAATGACACACAACAAATACCAACATTATATGCCTGCTGAAGGCCTATTTTCCTAAAGGTTATCGTAAATTTATAATTACCCTCCAAGATTTAAAAAACGGCCAGTTTGACTCGACTAGTGAAGTAGGTTGCAGGTCGATGCCCTCAGGTAAACTATAAATCAAGAGGTGACAGCTTCTTCCTCTTCAGTCAGTATCTCTGGCGTCAAGTTCGGGATTGCATGGTTAGCATAAAATTCCGCCCGAATATATAGGCAGGTAACTGCTTAAGAAAGGCTTTCGGTTGGTTCCTGGCGGAGCAAAATGATTGGTTTCCTCCGGTTTCGTCTTTTGCTCATACAGCCTAATTTTATTCAGTTTTTAGCCGCCATCTTGCGTGAACTGCGTGAACAGTATAATTTATTCTGTCTTAGAGACTGGTGAACGGTGCAAGTTGATTGGTTGAAGCAAATCTGTATCTCGACATAGTGATTAACAAAGTAGTGGGTTACACTTCGTTTCACGACATAGCCCCCTCCTTTTCTAGCTGCTACTTGTCATAGCTGACGTGTAAACCCCTGCTGTGGTTAATCCTTTTGCGTCTGTCCTTCCAGAGTACTAGGGTGTCGACTTAAAAAATCAACTCCTACATTGTCTCTTCCCGGAATGTAATTCACGGTAAAGGAATAAGGCGCCAGAAGCAGACTCCACCTTAGCAATCTCGAATTTAGCTTTTTAGATGCAGCCAAGAATGTTAAAGGTTGGTGATCGCTTTGGACAATGAAGTGTGTCCCATACAGATAAGGTGAAAATTTGTTGATGGACCAAATTAGAGCTAAACATTCTTTCTCTATGGTCGAGTAATTCAACTCAGCTGCATTCAGCTTCCTACTGGCGTAGGCGACTGGTAAAAGTTCCTCCGGCTGGGCTTTTGATTTCTGCAAGAGAGTTGCACCAATACCTATACTGCTAGCGTCCGTCCTTAATACAAATTCCTGTGTGATATCGGGTAGTGTAAGGATTGGTTTGCTGGTGAGTTTTGCTTTTAGCTCTGTGCAAGCTTTTTCACAATCAGCATTCCATTGGATTTTGTCAGGCTGTCCTTTCTTCGTTAAGTTGGTTAATGGTGCACACAGAGAGTTAAAGTGGGGTATGTACTTCTGATAGAACCCACATAAAGACACGAATGATCTCACATCTTTCTTCGTTTGAGGTCTGGGTGCCTTCTTTAACTTCTCTATATTCTTTGGGTCAGGAGACATATGACCTGTAGAAATAGTGTGACCTAAGAATTCCAACTCCTTACAACCGATATAGCACTTGGTTGGACGTGCAGTCAATCCAGTGGCTCTCAGTCTGTCAAACAACATGGAGAGCGCTACTATATGCTCTTCAAATGTGTTTGTAGCAACAAGAATGTCATCCATAAAGTTAGTGATATGGGGATTTTGTAGAGGTTCCAATAATTTCCTCATCATTCTTGAAAAGATACTGGGAGCATTTTTCAGCCCAAAGGGTAGTACATTAAACTCGTAGTGTCCGTCCGATGTACTAAATGCCAGCATTTTCCTAACTTCTGGTTTCACTGGTATTTGGTAGTATCCCTTGCTTAGATCTACCTTCGATAAATACCTAGCCTGACTCAGTGTAGAGAACAGCTGGTTGGTGTCAGGTAATGGGTCCACCTGAGATTCTGTGATAGCATTAAGCTTCTTGTAGTAAATACATAACCTGTGTTCACCACTAGGCTTCCTTAATAGCACCACACTTGAGCTATAGGGAGATTCAGACTTTGAAATAATTTTCACTTTTAAGAGATAGTCAATCTCATCCTTGAGTGCTTGTGCTTGCTATTGTTCAGTCCATGTCCGCAGCAATGCTTCCAGTGGACTGTGTATGGGGACGGCAATACAACAACGTTGCCGGACCCACACCTATTTCTATTGTAAGGGGCAGTATACCGAAGTGGGGCCTGTCTCCATCAACTGTTTGGTACAGCCCTGGTTCCTACCTCCTTTGGTTCGGGTTTGTTTCTGCAGCTTTTTTAATACTGGTTGCTGACTAACCAAATTTTTCAAATGATCCAGGCCATGGTGTTCCGACAAATATCTAATCGGGGTGGGATGTCTCTCGTCCCCTCTCTGTACAATACGGAGAGTTGCCATGGTTACTGGTGTAACAGTAGACTTGTTGTGATTTTGATTTCTCGTTATCACTGCATCTACCTGTTGTTTTCTCTTGTGTATTTTCTTTGTGGGCCTACGTCCGCAACAATGCTTCCCTAGGTCCTGTAACTGGTCTACGCTTCTGAATGAGGTTACCTGGTTACATTCTGAACAGGATTTCATATACCGACTTATGTCTTCAATTATTCCTGGCCAGTAATATCGCAATGCTATATTTTGACCAGTGGCCCCTTTTCCTCTGTGGCCACTGCCTGATGTAGCATGCTCTTGCTCCATAATTTCCTCCCTATAGAATTTTGGCACTACCAGCTGTCCATGCCCTTTAGGTCCTTTTCCAGCTTGTCTGTAGAGTAGGCCATTTTCCATATAGTAGTCTCCTTTCTCTGGAGGGTTATGATCCTTTGGCAATTTGCCAAAACAAGGCTTCAAGGTGCTATCTGCGGTTTGAGCCTTTTTCATCTTTTCTGGATGAGTATTGATAGGATTTTCCTCCATTTTCCTGGAGCTTTCCCTGGTCTGGACTGTTGCCATAACTACAGGTTTTATAGGTTCTCCAAGGAAAACATACCTACACCCCAAAATCAAAGGGTAAATAGGGTCGTCCATCACTGCTGCTTTGATTTCTCCTTCCACATAGCGAGATCTTATGTTGATTCGAGCTATGGGTAGTGTCATGGTTCTTGCTCCCTTGATCGGTCCTCTGATTTCCACTGTTTCTGTGGTTATCTGGTCAGGACTCACTAGAGAAGAGCACACAACTGAATCAAAGTCCAATCCTGTGTCATATACTTATCCGATCTTAGAGGGTTTTTGTCCTTTTGGTCAAATCTTTGTTTATTCCTTGTGGTATAGTCTTTTTGTTCATATTTGGTATAGTTATGTGATGATTTGAAGTTTTCACCCTGCTTCTTCTTATTTCCTAATAATTCTGCCTGAGCTGCTTGATATCTCTCAGCAACAGTTACAATATCTTCCAATCTCTCTGCTCCTTGTTCCATGATAAACTTCCTCATTTCTTGAGGCATGGACTCTTTCACTTGCTCCATCATTATCATTTCTTTCAGATCCTGACACTTTCCTAAACTACTCCATTTTTCCAAATAGGTTTCCAGTCTAGCAGAGAATTGGTGATAGTTTTCTCCTGGAAGAAGTTTAGCTGTTCGGAATTTCTTTCTATATGATTCTGAGTTCTTTTCATATCTCACAAGCAGTGCCTGCTTCAGGATTTCATAATCTTCCTGGTCATCTCTTAAGAGCTTCAAATACACATCGTAGGCCACACCTCTCAATCCCTGAGATAGTTTAAGACTCCATTTTTCTTTCACTAAGCCATAGGTAGTGGTTAGTCTTTCGTATCTATCCAGGTACGACTCAATGGCGTCTTCTTTCTCAACAAATGGGTCCAGATGAAAATTCATGGCCCCCCTTGAGGTGCTCTGGCTGGAGCTACTCTCAGAGTGAGTTGAGCTACCACCATTATTGCCAGTATTTGCCTGAATTTCAAGCTCTTTTAATCTCAACTGATGGTCTCTCTCTGCTTGTAATTTCCTTTCCTCAGCTTCTAACCTTTTAGTTTCTCTTTCAGCTTCCAGTCTTTTGTCTTCTCTCTGAGCTTCCAGTCTTTTGTCTTCTCTCTCAGCTTCCAGTCTTTTGTCTTCTCTCTCAGCTTCCAGTCTTTTGTCTTCTCTCTCAGCTTCCAGTCTTTTGTCTTCTCTCTCAGCTTCCAGTCTTTTGTCTTCTCTCTCAGCTTCCAGTCTTTTGGCTTCTCTTTCAGCTTCCAGTCTTTTGGCTTCTGCTTGCAACCGCCTTTCTTCAGCCTCTAATTGCAACTTTCTTTCTTCCCTATCCATGTGTTTGTCCACTTCTGTTGTGACATACTGAGTAAGAGCATCACCTGTCATATTTAATTCCTTACCCATCTGCATGATCGCAGTCCTGAACTTCACCAGATCAGCCATGGCGTTACTTAGATAGGGTATGTATATTTACTATAACCCAATTATTGTAATTAAACTTAATTAATTTAAATGAACAAAAAATTTCCGTGCAACTTTGTGAGCATCAACTATTTACTGAGTACTAAATGGTACTCCTCCTAAGAAAATAATTTTGTAAAAATCCTATAATGATTTTCTCAACAAAAAAATTTATTTTCTTATGTTACCTATGGTTGGCACAAGTTAGAGTGAGATAGATGAATAGACTAAGTATGGCTCAAGATATACAGAAATATCCCAGGAACGAGCCCCCAGTGTGGCGAGAGGTTTTATTTGGCTGAAGGATCAGTATAGTACTGAAAATTACAGAAATAGAATTTCTGCAGAAAATGGTGAAGTCCCAGTGTCTGAGAGGACTACTGGTATCACAAATTAGTTACGGCTGTGAATGATCGGATCTCGAAACAATAGTACAGAGGAGACCGACATAAAGTGCCACCTCCGCTGTGTAACTAACTGTGATATTAAACAAAACAAGGAAACAGATTTTTACTTAACAATGATAAAATTGACAAGTCGTTCAAAATACAATTTCCTTATATTTTATTTAGTATATACACTATCTACTCTTGTGCTGAAGGGTGAATGTTGAAAAAAATGGAACGTAATGAATTTGTAAGTTTACATATATTTTACAAATATTTATATTTATATAGACAACAAGTTTTCCAATTATAGGAACACAAAAAAATTACATCAGCTGTGCTGTTATTTAATTATAGTACATGGATCAGCTGTGCTGTTAATTAAGGATATAACACTTATCAGCTATGCTGTTATTTTTGTCTCTTGCTATGCTAATTTCACTTTCTCATCACTGACAGTTTCTATGCTCACAATGCTGAAAGAAATGGTACGAATGTGTACTCATCTCTTAAAACGTTCTGTTCTCCTTAGTTTGGTTCACACCACTCCTGCTGAGGCTCGTTACTTTAGCCCACCCAAGACTGAGGGGGACTCAAGATGTAGCTTCTGTACAATCTCTATGCTCCTGAGAAGTTCCAGGCAGCGGAATTGACTCGAACATACGACCTCAGGTTTTTAGGACACAAATAAACCTGTAACAAAGCAAAAATAGGGGCTAATTTCTGTCCTCAAGCCCACCTATTTCTATTGTGAGTGAAATGAGCGTGTCTCAGATGTATGCATGTAGGATGAATGACAACATGGCTCAGTATAATTTAGCAATAGCGAGACAAGACATGTGTCTACGTGCAAAGCATTCTTTCTGATAAACTAATACATGGATACATTCAATAATATAGATTCAATACATGAATACATTTAATACATGAATACATCCCATAATATAAATCAATACATGAATAAATCCAATAATATGTACACCTAGGTGTGATACAACAATGTCCTTCCCCCTATACTATACCACGTCCTCTCTGTCAAGTGCTATACTAGCTGGTAACATATATCTTAACAATATTGTTATGTTCTTATGATAGGAGTATATGAGACGAGGACTGTTTGGTGATATATCAGGTGGGAGTTATAGGAGACAATAGATTGGAGTTAGATGCGACAATAGATTGAGTCCTGACAAGGACTGTTTTGGTTATATTGCAGTTGGTCTTATCTGAGACAATAGATTGAAGTATAGGAGACAATAGATTGAGTCCTAACAAGGACTGTTTTGGCCTAACAAGGACTGTTATGGTTATATTTGCAGTTTGGAATTATCAGAGACAATAGACTGAATATAGGAGACAATAGATTGAAGTATGAGTCCTATTAGTCTTCGTCTATTCAATCATATACATTCATAGGGAACCCAAAATATATTAAATATATACAGGTGTAGGTAGTATAATGACACACAACAAATACCAATATTATATGCCTGCTGAAGGCCTATTTTCCTAAAGGTTATCGTAAATTTATAATTACCCTCCAAGATTTAAAAAACGGCCAGTTTGACTCGACTAGTGAAGTAGGTTGCAGGTCGATGCCCTCAGGTAAACTATAAATCAAGAGGTGACAGCTTCTTCCTCTTCAGTCAGTATCTCTGGCGTCAAGTTCGGGATTGCATGGTTAGCATAAAATTCCGCCCGAATATATAGGCAGGTAACTGCTTAAGAAAGGCTTTCGGTTGGTTCCTGGCGGAGCAAAATGATTGGTTTCCTCCGGTTTCGTCTTTTGCTCATACAGCCTAATTTTATTCAGTTTTAGCCGCCATCTTGCGTGAACTGCGTGAACAGTATAATTTACTCTGTCTTAGAGACTGGTGAACGGTGCAAGTTGATTGGTTGAAGCAAATCTGTATCTCGACATAGTGATTAACAAAGTAGTGGGTTACACTTCGTTTCACGACACTCAACAACTTCCTAGGGAGCCGCGCTAGCGTAGTGGTTACAACACCGCTCTGGCGACCGGGTGATACAGGATCAAACCCGGGCGACGGCATTTGAGGATTTTTCGTCGACCGGGATTAGGACTGGATTAACTCGAGACCTGGCGAGAACATTTGAAGGAGTGTCGTCGACCAGAGACTGGCGGCTCCTGAGCCGACCCAGCTGCAATGGGTACCTCCGAAATCGGCGAGTATTTGCCTGAATGGCGAGGGACACCTGTCTCTGTACAAGAAATAAAGGGATACTCACGTAAAATCAATGTCAGGTTAGACATAAAATAATAACCTGAGATTTCGCCTCGAGTATTAGCGGGCGAACGCAAAAAAAAAAAAAAAAAAAAAAAAAATTCCTATTCTGAGTGGTTCTTATCAATTGAGCTACGCGCATGTGCTTATGACATATTTCTTTTAGTTTATTTTTCGTGCTGTACATTGATGCTTCTTTCTCGAACATTTTCAGTTGTCTGTCCTCGTAGCGTACCCTGTGTGTGTTTATCAGGCAGAAAAGTTTAATCCCTACCCCCTATCTTTGCTCAAATCATTACGTTACATCTGTGTGCCCTGACTAATCCACGCGTCGCTAGCCCCGGGGACGATGAACTAGAAAGAGGGGAAAGTCGAAGCGTAACTTCCCGTGATAAAGCCAGCGACACGGAATCATTCAGTCGGACATAATCATGTTTGTTTCAGGTCGCGGCGCCATTGTTTGCCAGCTCTGACTTTGGGCTGTTGATAACGTCACTATTATTCGTGTACTCGTCATAATTCTACAACCGTCACGGGAGGTTACTCGCTGTTTGTGTCGCCATTGTTACCCGGATGTTGTTGAAAATTGGCTGGCTGTGACACAAACACTATCGGCAATAATTGGGTCACTACTGATGTTAGATATTGCCACTAGCTGTGAGTTTTTTAATGTTAGTATTCTTTGAGTGTTCCTTTTCCAATTTCCCAATTCGGCCTCTCAACCTGCTCATGTGTGTGTGTGTTTGATCTCACTAGATCCAGTGTATTTTTTTAAGTTTTCGCTCCTTTATCTGCGACTTGAATTTCACTGCCCGCAATACATGTCCATATTTCTGCCTTATTCTATTATTGCTCTTTCCTTTCGCAATCACCCGTTGTCTACTCAAGTTTATGCATCGTAAAAATTATAATTGCTTCTGCACCATAACACTAAGATTGGGTGAGTGCTTAGAATGCTTGCCTCTCGCGAGCACAGTTACTGGATTCCCGGAACCTGGTAGCGTCACGCTCCGGTACACCCAGCTGTAAATAGGTATATAACTCTTATTTTGAGGTGTCTCCATGTTTCGGAGCCATACAATAGGACTGACTTGAGTCACTTGACATCTGAGATGAAGATATTATTTGTTTGTTTTGGACGTTTGATTTCCATATTCTTCCCAATGAATTGACAATTCATCTTTTCTTTTGTTTTATTATTTTGTTATAACTATTTTCCAGCAGCAGCAACAGCAGCAGCAGTAGTAGTAGTAGTAGTAGTAGTAGTAGTGGTAGTAGTAGTCATAGTAGTGGAAGTAGTAATAGAAGTAGTAGATCAAGCATAAAAGGCAAATAGAAAAGTGGTGGCGTACTATCCTCGTAACTGCTGTTAATGTATATTGTAATTAGCAGTAGTAGTCTGGAAACAAGAATGTGTGAGCAAGAAGATGAATAAGAAGACGAAAGAAAATTGTGCAGGCAGAAGACGTCGATGATGAAAGAAAAGTAGCCGTAGGACATCTTTGATTTATAATGTTGGTTTGGTATTAGTAGCAGTATTAGTCGAAATAAGAGTTGTTGTAGCAGTTTCAGTAACAGTAGCAGTAGCAGCAGCTCAAACAGTTTTATTATTAGTAGCAGCAAAAGCTGTTGCGAGGAAACAGTATTACTACCAGTAGTAGGGGCAGAATCAGTAGTAAAGAAACAGTATTACTAACAGTAGAAGTAGCAGAATCAGTAATAAAGAAACAATATTACTAACAGTATTAATAGCAGAATCAATAGAAAAGAAACAGAATTACTAACAGTGGTAATAGCAGAATCAGTAGTAATGAAACGGTATTACTAACAGTAGAAGTAGCAGAATCAGTAGTAAAGAAATAGTATTACCAACAGTAGAAGTAGCAGAATAAGTAGTAAAGAAACAGTATTACCAACAGTAGAAGTAGCAGAATCAGTAGTAAAGAAACGATATTACCAACAGTAGAAGTAGCAAAATCAGTAGTAAAGTATTACCAACAGTAATAGTAGCAGAATCAGTAGTAAATAAACAATATTACCAACAGTAGTAGTAGTAGCACAACCAGTAGTAAAGAAACAGTATTACCAACAGTAGAAGTAGCAGAATCAGTAGTAAAGAAACAGTATTACCAACAGTAGTAGTAGCAGAATCAGTAGAAAAGAAACAGTATTACCAACAGTAGTAGTAGCAGAATAAGTAGTTAAAAAAAACGGTATTACCAACAGTAGAAGAAGTAGTAAAAAACGGTATTACCAACAGTAGAAGTAGCAGAATAAGTTGTAAAAAACAGTATTACCAACGGTAGCAGTAGCATCACTAGTAAAGAAACAGTATCACTAGTAGAAGTAGTACAACAACCCCTAGTAAAGAAATATTATTACTAACAGTAGTAGCAGAATGACTAGTAGAGAAACAGTATTACTAGTTGTAGCTATACGGGCAGAAACGAGGAAGCAGCATTACAATCTGACTTCCAGCTCATCTCACCTGCCAGCTGAGCTCATAACCCATATCAGCCTGTGACATATAATTCTTGTTCACCTTGTTATCTATTGTTTGTAGTCATTAACCCCATTCCCCCCATGCTGGCGATTGTATTTGACATTTGTGTAGTAACGGAGTGCGCCAGAAAAAGATGTCACGCCCTGGATACGAAGTCTGGGAAACTGCGACGGTACACTATTCCACTGACAGTTAACTCATCTCCAACTGCTGGAAATTCTGACCAGGTGTTTTCAGCGATTATCATTTTGATTTGAAAACTTTTATTTGGCGTTCTTTGTTATTATTTGGCAAATTGCCTGCGGCGCATATCGCGGCTCGTGTTTTGTGCCTCATTATCACGGATATGATCTTTCTCACGTTCCGTTTATTCTTTCCTGAAGTTGGTCTCCAACTTTTTACAATATGGAGAAACAAAGACTTTTACCACTTAATCTCCGAGGTAGCAAGGCTGATAACTCCTAGGGAAATAAAGAAATAATGGGATTACTGTTCCTTGTCGTCCTATAGCAAAAATTGCTGTAGGGAAGTGAAGTGTTAGAGACTCCTCTATACAAGGTCCAGCGTTTTAATAAAACAGTGGGTGATAACCAGTTCACTTCCTTTGCAACCTTTGCATTACTTAACTGAAAAACAGATTCATGTTACCCATTTACAGCTGGGTAGACTGCTGTGAGATTGCTCATTGACTTTTTTTGCAATATCATTACGCAAAACACGTTACTACAAACACTACTGCTGCAGCAGCATGGTCTTTGATACCAGGCTTCTTGCAAGATAAACAGCTGTAGTTATTGGTCCCTGCTCCATAAGGCGCGACAAAATAAGAGATGAATTAATAATGAATTACTACTTAACCCCGACAAATGGTTTTAATTAAAATGTCATGTTTTCTTTTTGTGTTGTATCAAAATATATAATGCAGATTTACTTTACTTCCGCCTCGGAAAATAGAAATTTTTATCCTAGTAATATTTTAGTGGTTTGCTTACGTTTTCTTTGTTCCGAATTTTTTCATTTTATGGCACTGTTTTATAAGGTTTCATTTTGTGGTACGTCATCATCATCATTATCATAATTATCATCATTATGATTGCCGTCGTGATCATCATCATCGCTGTCATCATCATTATCATCACCATCCTCATCGTCATCATTATCGTCGTCGTCATCACCATTGTCGTTATCATCATCACAATTGCCGTTTCAATCATCATCATCGCTGTCGTCATCATTGTCAAAATCATCGCAATCATCATCGTCATCATCACCATCATCATCACCATCATCGTCGTCTTCAACATCATCGTCGTCATCATTATCATTGTCGTTATAATCACCATCATCATCATCGTCGTCGTCATCACCATCGTCATCATCATCAATGCCGTCGTCATCATCATCGTCATCATCATCGTCATCATCATTAATGTCGTCTTCATTATCATCATCGTCATCGTCAGCATCATAATTATCATCATCATCGTCATGATCATCACCATTGGCATTGGCATCACCATCATCATCATCGTCGTCGTCGTCATCATCATCATCATCCGCGTTATCATCATCATTGTCGTTGTCATCATCATCGTTATCGACATCATCACCATCATCATCGTTATCGTCATCACCATCATCATCGTTATCGTCATCACCATCATCATCATCATCGTTATCGTCATCATTATCATCGTTATCGTCATCATCATCATCGTTGTCACCATCATCATCATCATCATCATCATCATCATCATCATCATCATCATCATCATCATCATCATCATCATCATCATCATCATCATCATCGTTGTCATCACCATCATCATCATCGTTGTCATCACCATCATCATCATCGTTGTCATCACCATCATTATCGTTGTCGTCATCATCGTTATCGTCATCACCATCATCATCGTTGTCATCACCATCATCATCGTTGTCATCATCATCGTTGTCATCACCATCATCATCATCATCATCGTTGTCGACAACATCATCACCATCATTATCATTATCGTTATCGTCATAACATCATCATCGTTATCGTCATCACCATCATCATCATCATTATAATCATCATCTTCATCGTTATCGTCATCACCATCATCATCATCGTTATCGTCATCACCATCATCATCGTTATCGTCATCACATCATCATCGTTATAATCATCATCATCATCGTTATCTTCATCACCATCATCATCTTTATCGTCATCATCATCATCGTTATCGTCATCACCATCATCATCGTTATCGTCATCACCATCATCATCGTTATCGTCATCATCATCATCATCATTATCGTCATAACATCATCATCGTTATCGTCATCACCATCATCATCATCATCGTTATAATCATCATCTTCATCGTTGTCGTCATCACGATCATCATCGTTATCGTCATCCCCATCATCATCATCGTTATCTTCATCACCATCATCATCGTTATCTTCATCACCATCATCATCGTAATCGTCATTATCATCATCGTTATCGTCATCATCATCTTTATCGTCATCACTATCATCATTTTAATCACCATCATCATCATCATCATCATCGTTGTCATCATCATCATCGTTGTCGTCACCATCATCACCATCATTATCGTTATCGTCATCACCATAATCATCGTTATCGTCATCATCATCGTCATCACCATCATCACCATCATCATCATCATAATCATCATCGTTATCATCATCATAATCGTTATCGTCATCACCATCATCATCGTTATCGTCATCACCACCATCATCATCGTTATCGTCATCCCCATCATTATTGTTGTCGTCATCACCATCATCACCGTTATCGTCATCACCATCATCGTCATCGCCATCATCATCGTTGTCGTCATCACCATCATCATCATCGTTGTCATCACCATCATCATCATTGTTATCGTCATCACCGTCATCATCGTTATAATCATCACCATCATCATCGTTATTGTCATCACCATCATCGTCATCACCATCGTCATCACCATCGTCATCGTTATCGTCATCATCACATCGTTATCGTAATAACCATCACCATCTTTGTCGTCATCACCATCATCATCATCGTTATCGTCATCACCATCATCATCGGCATCACCACCATCGTCTTTATCGTTATCACCATCATCATCATCGTTGTCATCCCCATCTTCATCATCATCGTTGTCATCACCATCATCATCATCGTTATCGACATCACCATCATTATTGATGTCCTAATCACCATCATCATCGTCCTCGTCATCGCCATCATCATCGTCATCCCCATCGCCATCGTCATCGTTGTCATCATCATTATCGTCATCACCATCATCATCATCATCGTCATCATCATCGTTGTCGTCATCACCATCATCATCGTTATCATCATTACCATCGTTATCATCGTTATCGTCATCACTATCATCATCGTTATCACCATCACCATCACCATCATCGTTATCGTCATCATCATCATTATTGATGTCGTTATAACCATCGTCATCGTCATCGCAATCATCATCGTCATCGTCATCGCCATCATCATCGTTATTATCATCATTATCGTCATCACCACTATCATCATCGTTACTGTCATCACCATCATCATCATTGTCATCGCCATCATCATCGTTATCGTCATCACCATCATCATCGTTGTCGTCATCACTATCATCTTTGTTGTCATCATCACCATCATCATCATCGTTATCGTCATCACTTTCATCATCATCATTACCATAATCGTCATCACCATCATCGTCATCAACATCATCATCACCATAATCGTCATCACTATCATCGTCATCACCATCATAATAATCGTTATCGTCATCACCATCATTGTTATCGTCATCACCATCATCATCATCGTTATCGTCATCACCATCATCATCATCGTTATCGTCATCACTATCATCATCGTTATTGTCATCACCATCATCATCGTTATCGTCATTGTCATGATCATCGTTGTCGTCATCACCATCATCATCGTTATGGTCATCACCATCATCATCGTTATCGTAATCACCATTATCATCGTCATCACCATCATCATCGTTGTCGTCATTACCATTATGGTTGTAAAACTAAAAGAAGGAGAAACCATAGTCAGCCTGGTCATAGTGTATGGGCCAAATGAGGATGAGAGAGCAGATGTCAAGGAGGAATTCTTCGAGCTGCTTCAAAGGACAGTGGATGACTGCCTAGATGAAATTATCTTGCTCGGAGATTTCAATGCCAGAGTTGGAAATGACCATGCTAGATGGGGTGGAGTTATCGGAAGATATGGAGAAGATACTCTCAATGACAATGGAAAGCGACTCCTTAGATTCTGCAGTGAGCAGAATCTGATCATTACCAACACAAAGTTCCCCCATAAGTGCATACATGCATACACTAGGCGTGAACCAACAAAGAATGAGAAGTCAGTGATCGACTATGCCATTGTTAGGAGGAGCTCATTCAAATATGTCCGGGATGCTAGAGTCTGGAGGGGGCCAGAGATTGGGAGTGATCACTACCTGCTTACAATCAAAAGAACAACTGAAAGAGTTGCTCAGCCTAGGAACTGCCCAACATCACGCAATAAACTAAGTAAACAAACGGGAGAAATGAGCATTAAGACCTACAAGCTGAGAGAGCGAGAAATTAAGACCAGATATCAGGGGCTTATTGCTGAAGCGGTGAGAAACACAGAAGAACAACCTGATGACTTGGAAACCCTCTGGCTTAAATTCAAGGACATCATAAAGACAGCTGCTGCAGAAGCATGTGGTGAAGTCCGACTTGGGAACAAGAGAAAGAGGACGCCTTGATGGACAGAGGAAGTCAAAGAGAAAATAAGAGAGAAGAAAATGGCATGGAAAAAATACTTAGGAGCTAAAAACACAACAGGACAAATGGAAAAATATAGAGAATATGTGACACTCAGAACAGAAGTAAAGAACAAAGTGCTAGCAGCAAAACAGAAGTCCTGGGAAGAATTTGGAGAAAAGCTAGAAAAAGATGCGCAAGAAAACCAGAAATTGTTCTATAAGACCCTAAAGAACATGAAGGAAAAACAATGCCCTCTCAAATTTATAAAGGACAAGCAAGGCAAATTGCTTACTGCCCCGAAGGAAGTAATGGAAAGATGGAAAGAATATTTCTCAGAACTCCTTGATGGTGAGCAAGGTCAAGCATCAGAAATGACAACCACTAGCACAGAAGAGGAAACCAATGGTGATGAAGATGACATACAGATGGAAGAACTGAAGGCAGCACTGGAGAAAATCAAGATGGGCAAAGCAGCAGGGAATGATGGTATAACACCAGAAATGGTTAAGTACATGGGAGCATCAGGCGACCTTTTACTCTTAAGGGTCCTACAGGCAGCGTGGTGCAACAAGACCATATCAAAGGATTGGGAGATTGCCATCATAATACCAATTTTCAAAAAAGGTGACAATCGACAATGTGGAAACCACAGAGGCATATCCCTTCTCAGTGTCCCTGGTAAAATCTACTCTAGAATCCTAGAGCAGAGACTCCGACGCCTAGCTGAGCCACAATTGGATGAGATCCAGTGCGGATTCTGAGCAAACCGAAGTACTCAAGACCTAATCTTCACACTCAAACAGCTGAGTGAAAAGGCTCTTGAGTATAAGAGTGAGATCCATCTTTGTTTCATAGATCTGGAAAAAGCGTTTGACAGGGTCCCCTGGAGCAAACTTTGGGACTGTTTGGCAAGGAAGAACATTCCAGCACCCCTGATTCATGCTATACAGAGCTTCTACAAGTCTTGCAGAAATTATGTAAGGACAGCAAACCATAAGTCAGAAGAGTTCAGGACCAACATTGGTGTAAGACAACGTGATATCCTGTCACCTTACCTTTTCATACTCCTCATGGACGATGTTATCAAGACATGTAAGGAGAGAACAAGAAAGTATTCAGCGGGGTACTGGAAGATGAGACAGGTATGTATTTCAGAGCTGGCATTTGCTGATGATGTTGCCCTGATTTCTAAATCAGAGGCACATCTCCAATCCAACCTGCAAGTCTGGAAGGAAGAGCTGGAGAAGAGAGGGATAGTCATAAGCAGCTCTAAAACAAAATCCATGGTGATATCACGAGAAGAAAGAAGACATCAGATTAAGCTGGGAGAACAGGTCCTGGAGCAGGTCGACCACTTTAAATATCTCGGAGCTATTATAGACCGAAAGGGAGGCATCAAAGAAGAGTTGGCCACTCGAAAAGCAGCAGCTGGGAGACGTTTTCAGGCCATAAATCGAGGATTCCTCAGCAAGAGAGCGGTTGATAAGAAAACGAAGATGGCTGTATACCGCTCCACCTATGTCCCAGTCTTGACATATGGATGCGAGTCATGGGCAATGACTACAACCCACAAAAGCCAGATCCAAACCTCATAAATGAGGTATCCGAGGAAGGTGGTTGAAGTAACAAGAAGAGACATGGTCCGCAACCAGACGATACGTCAAGGCCTAAAATCCCACCTCCTGCAGACCCAAGTAGAACAGTCCCAACTAAGATGGTTTGGCCATGTCTGCAGAATGGGAGAAGATCGGCTACCACGACAAGCATGGGAAATAAAGAGCCAGGGATCCAGACCCCCAGGACGACCCAGAGTCCGCTGGGAGGACAACATTAGACAATCTTTGAAGGACCGAGGACTAGAATGGAACCAGGCCAGGAGGATGACAGCTGATAGGATAGTCTGGCGCTCTCTCTTCCAAACCTCTACACCTCACAGTAGAAGGGGAACGACTAAGTAAGTACCATCATCATCGTTATCATCATCACCATCATCATCATCGTTATCGTCATCACCATCATCATCGAGATCGTCATCATCATCGTCGTTATCGTCATCACTATCATCATCATCATCATCATCATCATCATCATCATCATCATCATCATCATCATCATCATCATCATCATCATCATCAATCATCATCATCATCACCATAATCGTCATCACCATCATCGTCATCACCATCATCATCATCGTCATCACCATCATCGTTATCGTTATCATCATCAACATCATCAACATCATCATCACCATAACCGTCATCACTATCATCGTCATCACCATCATCATCGTTATCGTCATCACCATCATCCTCATCGTTATCGTCATCACCATCATCGTTATCGTCATCTTCTTCATCATCGTTATCGTCATCACCATCATCATCGTTATCGTCATCATAATTTCCCTGTTAGCTCCCTATGAAGCAAGATGCCACCACGGCGGCTGGTCTCCATGTAGGAAGCCTACATTACATTTTTAATATACTTTTGTAGCTGTGGTTTTTGAAGCAATTTGTTTTAAAGTTAGAGGTTGACTGCTCCAAGGACAACCTTATGTTATTCGCCTGATGCTTCATAAGATCTCATTATATGGCGCTGTTATGTAAGGTTTCATTTTATGGTGCTGTTATAAATGGGTCCACTTTTTGGTGCTTTTATGTAAGGTTTAATTTTATGGTATTATTATAAAAGATCTCATCTTGTGACGCTTCTATATAAAATCACGTCTTGTGGTGCTGTTATATAAAATCACATTTTGTGGTGCTGTTATATAAGAAGACATTTTGTGGTGCTGTTATATAAAATCACATTTTGTAGTGCTGTTATATAAAATCACATTTTGTGGTGCTGTTATATATATAAAATCACATTTTGTGGTGCTGTTACCGTATATAAAATCACATTGTGTAGTGCTGTTATATAAAATCACATTTTGTGGTGCTGTTATATAAGTTCACATACTGTGGTGCTGTTATATAAAGTCTCATTTTGTGGTGCTGTTATTTAGATTATCAATGCAATTCCCTTTCCTTTCGACAAACGAGATCTTCCGCGCAATTAGGCCGTGGAAATGAGGTCATACTGGCTTTGAAACTCAAAGCCTGGGGCCAAGATGATCCGACACCTTCTGTCGAGCGTTATGTGAACTGAAACAATACAGACATGGAGCAGGAAGTTGTTCATTGGAATTTTTGCCCTTTATGCAATTCTCAACTCATATTTTTTTCTTTTATTTATCGTTCCTTTAACCGTCCCTGGTGGGAGACAATATTATAAAGGCAAGTTAAAACGAAATCTGTCCTCTCCTCGAACTATGAGAAACTTTACAAAGTTCCAACATCATTTAATTACCGGCAATTTTCATTGACAAGCTTATTACGGGACGAAATAATCGTGGACCATTGGACAGATTTTATAATTTGACCTCATTACAATTGAGAGGACATGTCAGGTGTGAGGGAGAGTGACCTAATGACTCCATTACCATGGAGAGTTATTGTTTGCCATTGTACAATGATGTTTCGAGGAAACTACGAGACACACGAGAGTGTGAGGGAAAATAGAAGGTCTGATGGTTATTGTGACAGTGGAAACAATTTTATATCGCAATCACATCAGTCACTGCGATAACATTTAGCTCCTTTGTATTGTAACGAGTCCCCGGATACTGCCGTTCTTGACAGAGCTGGTATCCCTAGTATTGATACTATACTGATGCAGTCACAGATTCGCTGGGCAGGTCATGTAGTCCGCATGTCAGACCATCGACTGCCAAAGATACTCTTTTATGGTGAGATGCAGAAGGGTAAACGCTCCCATGGTGGCAAAAAAAAGAGCTTCAAAGACACGTTAAAGACGTCATTGAAAACCTTTGACATAAACCCAGACACATGGGAAGCTGCTGCGCAAGACCGAACTGCTTGGCGCACATCTCTTCG